>VXAC01005366.1:476059-557204 GCA_013399225.1 Rhipidura dahli | reverse complement strand
CGCCGGCGCCGCGGGGCTCGGGCGGTTCCCGAGGGGCCGGGAAAGGACAAAAATTAACTCGAGTTTGACGAGTGCTGTAGCGGAAATGGGGCTGTTAGTGAAGTTCATAAAGTATTGTACCAAAAAATTTCATTTTCTCTGCTAACCCTCCTCTCCAGGAATTCCTGCTCTCTGTTATTCTTCCCTCTGCCATCCCAACTACTGTCCCTCTCTACTCCCATGTTTTTCACATCACCTAATACACCCCTAACTTCTGTCGTCTTTGTTTTACCAGTCCCTTAATGCTGTTCTCATCTTGTCTCTCTACCCCACTTATTTCTCCTCCTCAAATTCTTTTCTGTACCAGAAGATATTCAGTATTATGCTCGAGCCAGCTTTCTGCTTAACGTCAGATAAAGCAGGAAGGTAATAGACTTGCTCAGCAGAATAGGTGTTTCTTCCATGTGAGGAAAGCCACTTGTCTTTCTACTTAGGTACATTTGTTTTTTTGAAAGTGCAGCCATTCTGGTTTAAACTTTCAACATAATTTGGTGCAAGGTAGAGCACAGAAAGGTTCAACCTTGGCAGTTGACAAGGAATATCCATTATGATGCTGAACACTAAAAAAAGCTCAAGCACTTTTGATAAAAGCTCTCTGAATGTGCTGCTTCTGATCAAAGGCAGCAAACAGGTGCCCATGCTGTTCTCCAGGTCTGTTCTCTGTGTGTGGTCTGTAGCATGGAAATGCAATGATTTTTGTATCACTGCAATAGTGATTAAAATCTCTTAAGACTTAGTGGGATTAACAGTGTACGGAAGCTTGGCAGTTTCCTGAACTTTAAATGTGGAGTGCTCACACTCCTCTATGGCTTTAATTGACTCGTGGTAGTGTGAGATGTAATGTTTTGTTCAGTTACAAAACAGGATAATTGCATGTGTTTAAACCATTCTTACATGCCTGTTATTTAATTTATGGCTAGTTCAAGAGGGGAAGGACCACGGAGCTGGAAGGTGCAGCCATGGCATGTCTGCTGCTCCAAATATCTGAGGCGCCAGCTGGGATATGGGAACATCAGACCAGAGGTATGATAGATGTAACTGATCTGGAAGTCCAGGATCTGTGAATTACAGGGTTTGGGAAGTGGTAGAGCATTCAATTCTCAGTAGAGTGTAGACAGGGAACATGGTTGGTGAGGCAGAAGACATCATGACTAAATATTTTGATAGCAGTGATTCAACAGGAGGCATGAGGAGATGTCTGAGGGATTTTTATTGGGGGGTTTTTGTACAAACATAATCTGGTTTTCAAAATAACAAAACCTTTTAATAGAGTCAAAGATAACTTTATTGACTCAATATAAAAATAATTTTCCTGATGGTAAGGAGATATGATGCTAACAACTATTTACTTCTTTGTAATAGTGAAAGTAACTCCAGTGCCCTCAGGCATGTTTCTATAATGACTGGACTGAAGAGTCATTGAGCTGCAGAGCTGAAGCTTTATTGTCTGTTTACAAGACATAACAAGTTCCATTCCCCGGCAGCATAATTTGAGACCAAAGATGTTATATTAGCCCACATGTAGATGAGAACCTGAACTCTGAAAGGGGTTTTGGGCAGAGCTTCAATACTTTTGACCAAAATTACTATTCCAAAAGCTTCTGCTCAGAAGTCATTCAACCCTGGAGTTGCCCAAATTTATCACTCAATGATCTGTCTAACCTAAGAGTTACAGAGTGAATTGAGTTCTCTTCACCTGTGTTTGAGCAGCTTTCTGCCACCCAGCCCTGCTGAGCCTGAAGAGCTGTTCCCTGTTCCCGTGGTGCCACTGTGCTGGCAATTGCTGCCCATGCTGAGAAAGACACGGTCACAGGCAGCGTCCTCCTGGGTTCTGCCGTGGCAATTGGGAAGAAATTAGCATCCCCAAACAGACTGGTGCATCTGCGTTCCCATTTTCAGTCCTCCAGAATCTCTGAGCATAAAGATGGTGGGTAAATGAGGCTGTGTTGCATTCTGTAATTACTGTTGAAGAGTTTAAGAAACTTGTGATGCTCACGAGGCTGCTGACAGAGCAAGGGATAATGTCACTGAAAGGACACAAGTGTATTCATAGGCTTCAGTTTCTTTTACTGCAATGAGGAACTCATTTCTGCACCAGTTCTGGTAAATTATGGGCTGTTGATAGCTGATTGCAGTAACCAAATGATCAAGGGCCAGTCAGAGGTGGTGTCAAAGCCCTGGACTCGTGGCCTCGCTGCATAAGTGTCCCATCGCCACCCTCAGTTTCAGTGTGGAAGAGTATCCTGTGCCACTGGCTAGCCCGGGGTTTTCATTGTGTTGACACAAATGTAATAACTATATTCTGCCAACAACATTTTTGCAGCTGGTTCCAGTAAGACCTTGAGTCAATAACTTCTCTTAGGTACTCCACAATTAGGAGTTGAGTGAAGTTAACAGTTCAAAGGCTGTGTATGGGCAACTCTTGATTAAGATAGCAAGGGTTTCACTGGAGGCTTGTTATGCAAGAAGAAGACAAACATTCGAACAAGGAAAGACAGTTGGGAGACTTCTGATTAATAAAGAGATATAATCCTTTACCTTCTTGAAGTATGGAGAAATGAATCATTTAAATCACTTTACAGACTTATCAACATCCAGTCTAAGGCCAGAACCAACACTGGTCCTATACTCTCTGTTTTGTTTATACATGACCTTGGAAACCTAAAGCTGAAATTGTGTGGAAATAATCTGTACAATGCAAATATGGAAGAAACATGTCAGAAGATGGAGCAGTAGTAGTGGGTTGGTCAATGTATTTTGTTCAGTATTTAGGTTCCTGCTCTTAAGCCCACAGAGAAATGGTAAAGACAACTTTGGTTACTACCAGCCTTGAAGCCTCATGCAGAAGCTTCCCTATGTAGTGAATATCTTCCCCTTGTACTTGTTTTTGTAATTTATTTATTGATTTCAGGTTTTTGGTATGGACAAAACTGTAATTTTGTGGTTTATGTAATATCCAGGATAGCATTCTGCCCTTCACGTGGCCAGAGACAAGTACACTTCTGATCACATTCTTGTGTCAGAAGTGTTACTGATTTCCATTCACACTCACTACCAAAAGTCATTTGAGCCCTGTGGGAATTGAATAGAATATTTCCAGCCCAGGCCAGGCCTTGCTTAGAACCATTTGTCAGTAATGGAATATTCTTTAAATCATTCTTTAGCACTTTGTAAACTTTCTCACGTGGTGAGTTATGTCACAGGTATTGCTTTTTGTTTAGGGACACTTGAGCATGAGGACTTGATGCTAAACAAAAACCTCTCTTCCATGGTGTTTGGCTCATTTTCAAATGTCATAAGGAAGTGATCTTTACTGTGATGCTGTAAAAAAGAGTAATACATGCTGTTTCTGGGAGAAACAAATAACATTTGCTCACATCTTTTTAAAAGGAAACAGTTCCTTATTTGTAGTATCTTTTAACTTGGCATTATAAATTGTGCCTTCATATAAAGCTCTGATAAGCTGAAAACTGAACAGGCAGCATATCTGTGAGTCTTAAATATTCAATATCATAATATCTATTCATTTTGAGAGTCCTTGACCTTAAACTGTAAGAACGAGTCTTTAGACCTTTATGCTCCACAGTGTCATGTCCCTCAGTGTCACCCCAAAGAGGTGATTTGAGGTGAGCAGTGTCTTGGTCAGAGCAGTCTAAAGCAAGTCCCTGACACACGATGCTGCTGGACACGGACCTGCACTGCCCACTTGGTCTGTCCCTTTCCTGCAGCCTTGCCTGCTGCTCAGAGCTGATGTACTGGAGCATGAGCCAGCTGGTGCATCTTTCAACTTGTGTATTATTTGACTAATTTATCTTATACTTCTGTCAAGCCAGGTTTTATGAAATAGTGTTAACTGAAGTATACACTAGTCATCAAGTACTCCTTTCAGCTTGTGATTAAGCAGGGCAGACACGTTAACTTTAAAAAAAACCCTGCTCTTTGAAGACTATTTTCTGTTTTCCTCGTAATTGTGTTTGATATTTAAAATAGTTTTAAAAGTTTAGAAGCAGAGGGAGGAATCTGTCATTTGCACCTAAGAGCTTAATAATATTTGTGTTTGTCACTGGGGGACATTCCTCACTTCACTTGTAGAACCTGAAGAGGAAAGCTCTGGGGCTGCTGTTTGCTGTCCTCACCTGTGGACCCTGAACTTACCCATTCTGTAGCTATCAACCTGGGTGAGTTTTGCCCCAGAAGAATCTGCCTTTATGTTCTGCATTCATTGCAGATCCATTTTGAAAAGAATTAACTTGATTTTTGGTTTTTTAATCAGCAGCTTCTGAGCCAGCTTGGTTTGGGTGTTCCACAGAATCATTCAGGCAAAAGATTTCCCAGCCCACGGAGTCCAAGCTGTGCTCACCTTGTCCCCAGCCCAGAGCACTGAGTGCCATGTCCAGACCTTCCTTGGACACCTCCAGAAATGGGGATTCCAAACCTCCCTGGGCAGCCCCTTTCAATGCCTGAGAACCCGTTGTGTGAAGAAACTCCTCCTGATGTCCAACCTGAACCTCCTGTGGCACAGTCTGAGGCTGTGTCACTGCCCCATATAAAATGTTTTCTTTTTGCTGCAGCTACACAACTTTAGACTGAATGGCCTCATTACCTGTGGGCTTCCTTCTGCCAGGGTTCAGCATCATCTGTTTAAAAAAACCGCACTTTATGTCTTTTTATTGTTACAGCTTATTTTTTGCACCATCTATTGTCTTCATTCTTGTTGAGAGAAGTTTAAAACTGCTGGTGTTTTGATTAATATTCTTCCCTTCTACAGAATGGATTTTAAAAGATGCAAAATTGACAAAATTCTTGCAGCTGATGAGGTTGACTCATGTTCTGTGTTAAAATCACACAGGATCTGGGATTTTCTCAGTCTTGCTTCAATTTCTTAGCAGTCATTTTATCTACAGAAAGCTGTGTCTTAGCTAGTCTGAAACAAGGAACAAGGAAAACTGTTTCAAAACAAATGTCAAACAAGTTAGTCTGGAAAATATTGTATCATGATGATGGGCACAGGCAAAGGTTGTATATTTTGGAGCCACCTTCCTGATACTGAGCCAGTCTGAGAACTGACTTTACATGCCTAAAAATAGAGTATTTTGGTTTCCATAATTGTGCAACTGCAAGGGCTGCTTTCTCTTTTATTTTCTGTTTCCCCTCCCATTTCTAGATGTCTCAGAGATGGTGTGTTTAACCACATTTACAGTACAGAATGCAGACACCTGTTGAGTCGTGGAGCTTTCTGTTCCCCAAGACATCTGTTGAGTTTATCCTCTTCCTAGCTGGAAGTATCTCACAGAGTAAGTTGCAGCTTTCTGCCAAGATTTCAAAAGTAATTCTTGGATTGCTTTTTAGGTGCTTAACTTGGGAGTCCTTCAGTGGGAACACAGCAGCTCTCAGACAGGTTGGGACTCAGGGGACAAGCAGCAGGAAATTGCTTATGCTCCACTAGCATGGCTCCGCATTACCATTGACATGGTAATGATCATTTTGCAATTATTTCAGAAGCATGGGTTGAAAATATTGAGATCTCTAAACCCTGCTCCCAGCTGACAGAATAAAGCCTGTAGGATATCAGACTGACACTATGCCAGGTCTGGTAACTTTTAATTGACTAAATGCAGTGAAAAGGCATCCAGAGTTTGTTGTGAAATTTGAGATGGAGAGCCAGTCCCTGCACTCTGACTTCATTATCCTCATCAGCAAAGGTGCAGACTTTATAGCTGAGGTGATTATACAAAGAATGTACACAATATGAGTGGTATTTAGCATAAAAAGTAACTTGAATGCAATCCATGTCTGGTTGAGAGAGGAACAGAACCATAAACCCTTTGATCTAACAGTGAGTCTTTGAAAGGAACAGATTGCGTACAGTACTGAACCTGTAATCTGCTCACTTTATTGCACTGTATGGGGAGGGCCTTATTTATTTACTACTTAGGAAGTGTTTTCAATTTTATAAGTATCTGAAAGAAATCATAGATCATAATTATGTAGCTGTGCTGCACAGAACTCTGTAACACTCTTAAGAACCTCTGGAATCCACAGGGACTGCTTGTTAAATGGGAGACACAGATCTTGCCTTCGTGCTCTATCAAATTCTATCTTGGTCTATACTAATGAAGGCAGTCTAGATAATTGCTTATGAGGATATTTACTTTCCATGCTGTTCTTGGCTTCTGAGCCAAAGCCACTGGAATCAAAGGAACTTCAGTAGCATTCACCATCTTAAACCATTTTTCACTGCCTGGAATACTCGGAGTAATGGCCTGTGCTTAATCATAGTTACCAGAATTAAAAGTGAAACAGTTTTGTTTATCCAGTTGTACAAAACACATTGATTGCTTGGGTGGACAAGTATAAGAGATGGGTGTGATGCTGAAGGCAAATATATCCTCCATAAATCAGCTTGGAGTCTGGGCCCAAAGGCTTCACTTTATGTGAGGGGAAGGCAGAAAGAATTCTGAAGTTTCTTGGTCCAGTAATTTGTTGCTTTCTTTTCCCATGCTTCTATGCTCTTTTGGAAAAATAAAAGTCCTGCTGCTGCCTTTAGTGCTGAAGAACTGTCTTTTTTTCTTGTTTTCAACTTTATCAATGTTAAATCCAGCAGTCTGTTTAAAATGAGTTGATGGTTTGCTGGTCAGTGGTCTATACTGTGCTCATTTGTGTGTCTCACCTGGGTCCTTCCTTGTCTATGGTGCACTCACTTTTGCTGGTTAGCCAGAGATGGGGTAGTGTGTTTCTTGAAAGATTATCATTCAACTGGGTAGGACCTTATTACAAAACCCTACCAAAGCCATGCACAAGCTGTCATTTCTTACGTCTTTATCCAAAGATGTCAGACATTGTGTGGGCAGAAGCTTGAGAAGTCACCTTTTCTGCAGTGGTCATTCTACCAAATCAAGACATTAACTGTGAGGATTTATCTCTTATGAATGTGAAGTCATTGCAGGGCACCAGTCATCTGTCTTTCACACATGCAGCTTCGCTCTTCCATTGAAACGAAATGGGATTCCAAAAGCAAAAACCCCACTAGGAAGAGGAGCAGTGTGTTCTTTTAGAGAATTGTCAGGTTGCACTTAAGTCTTTGAGGCTGGTACATGAGAAAAAGAAGGAAATTACATAGTGGTTTTCAGCTTGTGCTAGTCAGAGAGATCACTAGAGCTGCCCAAACCTAGTGGACAGTGTTGTAAAGTCACAGAAAATTCCCCTTTGTGTTCCCTTCTGCCAGGTTACAGATGAATAAATCAAAAATAGTCATCATAAAAACAAGATGATGCAAGAATGTGCTTTTGACCAGAAAACGTGGTATTTCTGTCCCTTAAGTGGAGTACATGTCTCCATCAGCTCCTCTTGCTTTGGTGGCTGTGGTGCAAATACCCCTCACTGCAAGAGTGGGGTGAAACATTTAGACTGCATGAAGTAATTGTTTGGCATCTTATCCTTTTAAAAATGGGACAAAAATTGTTATGGCTAATAATAGCATCTGCTAATTAATCTGTAACAATTCTTTGATGTGTGTCTAGGACTGCTTATTACAGATTAACCCCTGTGGCTTAACCCACGCCACAGAGCTACCCATCACTTTCTAGAATCTGACCTTATCAACACATACTCCTCCACAGCTCTTTTTTGTATTTTCAGTAAGTGACTTTTCAAACTCCCGAGTGGTGTCCCCTGTTCCAAATGTAGCTTCAAAGACCGTCCACCTCTCTGTCAGTGTGGTCAAGAGTTGTCTCAATCAGCAGCATGTTTGATTGCTGAAAGAAAACCAAGCTAAAAAGTCTGTTCCTAGCCTGGAATTCCTATAGGAGAGTGAAGGAAAAGCAGCACAACTGGAGTATCTGCATGCTTCAGTGGTGAACTACTGAGTCCAGTTTGGACCTCCAGCACACAAAGAGTCAGTTCAGTGGAGGCCACCAAGGTGATTGGGGCTGGGGCACGGAGCTGCCTCGTGAGGAGAGGCTGGAGGAACAGGGCTTGTTCAGCCTGGAGAAGAGGAGCAGCCTTCCAGTGGCTTTCAGGAGGTCACTGAGGAGAGGTGGCAAGATGGGAACCAATGGGCAGAAGTTGACATGAGAAGTCCAGGCTGGGTACAGGGACAAATTTTATCCCCACAAGAACAGCCCAGCAGCAGAGTAAGTTGCACAGGTTGCTGTGCAGTCTCCTTCCTCATCAGCAGCATGGCAGAAGATTGTGTTCTGGGATGCTCCACAGACACCAAATGGGGAAATTGTCTGTATTTCAGTGTTTGAGTATTGAGCTAGACTTGCAGCCCAAAATCAATGAAAACTGACTAAAAATACTCTGAAGATACTGAAGATTGTGCCATGGAAATAGTCTTTTTTGATAGAGGAAGGTAGATGCTAGAGAAGGAGCTGTAAGCTTACACCCCACAGCCTCTGGCACCATTTCCCTAATGGGAAGGGCAGAGGGGAGGAGATTTCACTCTCACGGAAAGTTTTAAAAACTTGATGTAATTCACTCTGAAAGCTGTGCAGACATAGGCAAGACTGCCCTAACTGTTGTGCTTAGCAAGAAGTCCTTAAAAACAGTTTAAGTAGTAAAAAGGTGCATAAAGATAAAGCAGAGCCATAAAATTACCTGAGAAAACCCCTTTCTCCATCCAGGAAACATGGAAAGCATGCTTTGGTTTTGTGTAGACTAAGGTACATTGTCCAAAGTGTGACACCTGAATGTGCAGATAACAACTGAGTAGATAAAGGCACATGCAAGGAAAAGAGACTCAGAGGTCACCAATAAAGAGAAGCACATAAGTTTTACTGAAATTGTTTTAACAGTGCTGTGTGTTTTGGAGTAAAAATGCCAAAGTTTTTAAATTCAGAACTGAAGTTATTTCTATACTTGAATATTCTGTTCTTCATTTTGGCCCAGAAATTTATGGCTTGTTTTTTTCAAAACCAGTAGTCAAATCTCTTCTGTTACTTGTCCTTGGTTAGAGATTCTACTGGCCTCAGCCAGTGCTCTGTTAATGAAATTGGAGTTTCTTCTTCAGACCATGCTTTTACTAAAGAAGACATTTGCAGCTCTGTAGTTCACAGTTATTCTTCCAGCATAAAAGTGTTTTTGCCCACAGTAATCTCACAATCATTTTCTTTCCCGTTCTGCTGTGACAAGCATGGATTGCAGGAGCAGAGGTACCAAACACTGTTCTATACTTTTTCCCTATCCACATGCCAGCTTTTCCTTATGCTCCACACAGGGACATCTTCAGTGTAGTGAAATGATATCCAGGAGCACAGGACATAGGGCCCAGCCTGTGACAGCTACGTGCAGGACACCAGGGCTTAGGCCCAGTCACCTGCCAATTGCTATTTTGCTCTTTCTTTGCTTTAATTTTGCCTTTGCTGCTGCAGCTGTAACAGAGGATCCCGGGGTGAGTCAGGAGGTGTCAGCAATCACTTCTTCCTGAGCCAACGTGCAGCCAGGCACAGCCAAGTCTGGCTATTGATTGTCAGATGGCTTTGGCCCTCCCTCACTTCCTCATCCCTGGCAATTTCAGAGAGGGTGACTGGTGAGGGAATTCTGTTCTTTCTGCATGTCTGAGTTTGGCCTAACTGACAGTGAGCAGACAGGAAGGGATGGGTTTACTGGCATGTCTGCAATTAGCACTCTCCTTAACTTTCATTTTCACCCTCAGATGGTCACACGAAATGGGAAATTTTCCACCCTGCCCTGCCATCGTTTGACATTCAGTTCTCCACTGGAGAGCAGGATATGGCAAACAAAACATTGCCCTTTCCACCCTAAACTGCTGCTTTAAATTATCCTTAAATCTACAGAAACTAAAAAGGAGTCCAGACAGCATTGGGATCTTGCTTTTATTTGCATATTTTCAAGTGCCAAGGCCTGGATCTTTTATTTTGTTTTTGATAGACCTGTTATCCCCACTTTATCAGGAACATTTCGAAATAATAAAGAAGCCAATGAAGAAGGGGCTACAGTTAATGGTGAATATCTTAAAGCCCTTAAAGGAATAGTCAGCAATCAGAACACAAACAAAAAAAACCCAGAGTTGCCATCTTGCAAAGTCTGGGGGAAGAGTCAAACCAAACAAATTTTCTTTGAGAAATGAAAAACCAAACAAGTATAAAAGAAGATGACTGACAGTAATCAATGAGAGGAGATATTTGGGAACAGCAGTAGTTATTAATTGTATCTTTGTCAAAAACCACCAGACGTGAGGGAAGTCCTAACAAATCGGAGACGCCAAGTGTTTACAGGAGCTGCAGTCCTATATTTGTTGTGCTGCAAGATCATCATGGAGACATCTCAGGCAGTAGTTACATTAGTTAGGAAAAGGGAGTTAGAAAAAGTTCACCAATAACCTGTGAAAAGCTGGGCAGCTGAACATCTCTTTGGGTTCCATGAAGTTGGGAAGATCAGCCCTCGTTGTCGTTAACCTTGTCTCAGTGTAGTAGTTCTTTGAAGACTCACAATGTCCTGACGTCAGAGGAGCAACCTTACAGCCAGAGCTTGATTGGTAAATAGTTTCAGGAATATGACTTCTTGAGCTCATGCAGAATCTTGCAGATATGAGGTATATTATAATATCAGACACAGAACGTGACTCGTGGAAGGAAATTGCAGAGAGCTGATTCTTGAGGCTACAGACCATCAGACACTCAGACACAAAGCAAAATTTAACTCCAGGTGACAGCACGGTCAGCATGCCATAGAATAGGTCAAAGTCTGCTCTGAAAGGGCACCTCTTTCATCAAAGTTAATGCAAGGAAAGCAACCAGTTCTTGCACTCTGATATGACAGAGGCAGAAGTGGCTGTGCAAAAATAGGAAATATGGGCAGAATTGGTTTTCTGAAGGAAAAACCTTCCAAACACTGTAGAATATTTGTAGAAGGAGTGCCCAGTGAGCTTGTTTAGTTAATCTCTGGTCCACCTGAGGAATGAATGGTTCTCTCTTGTTCTTACTGTACAGAGGGAGTTTTATTATTGATTTCAAATGAGTAAAAAAACAGGTCCTGTTTGAGCAACTGGAGTCATTAAGCAGTTCTCTGAATGGCTGTACCTCAGCCAATCTTTTTAACAATTCTCCTAAGGAAAGATGTTTCTCCTCCTGTGGTTATCCCAAGTCTGATTTTTCATATCCAATCCCTACATGACCTTTCCTCGATTTCAGCAGTCCCAAGCACAGGGAAATAAGGAGGGTGAATACGGTGAGAGGAAAGTCACCACGTTAAGGAAAAAATCCAACGGTGAAAATTCATGAGCAGTGGATGCAAAGCTGCAGAGGCTTGATAAAGCCAAGGAGATGAATGCTCAGAAAACTCAGGTCTGTTTATCAAGAGATTCATCTCTAGCAATCCTGGATGGGATGCATACAGAGGATCTCGTGCATGCACACGTGTGCACAGCACTTGCTTTGCCTCTAGAAATGCTTTACACAATCACTTAATGTTCATTTTCAAATAGAGAAAGTAGACACAGAGAGAAGAAACCACCTTGCCCAAGCTTGCCCAGTAAAGGCTTGCCCAGTAAAGGAGTGACAGATGAGAAAAGGACATGCATTTCCTCATTTCTCTGTCTGCCTTATGCCTCACTTCTGCAGATCTTTGGTCGGCACCTGTAAATCTTTCCCTAGTTATCAACGTACCTCATTTGACTCATTAGTCAGCAGATTTATTAATGATCTTTAATTTGTAAACAGTTTCCTTAAAATAGCCACACATAATAACAAGAAACAAATAAGGCAGGTCAAAATCCTTGCTGGCTCACTGTCTGGCAACACATTTGTGGGCTGCAGGTGCCTGACAGCACTGGGCACTGCTGACAGCCCTGTCCTGGTGGGGTTCTGCCTTCCAGACTGCAGGGAGAAGCCTGGTTTTCTAAAAGGTACATGTCCACATGTTCTGACACTGAAAATCTGCTCAGCAATCCCATCTTCTTCACCCAGCTGTCCCCCTGGTATTCCAACATACAGCACGGTGGGAATGGTTTGTACTTCCAATACTTTGGAAAAGCACCAAGGGACAAATCTCGCAGGCAGCAACAGGCAGAAAAGGGAGCTCTGAAGAGCAAGAAATTCTACAAATACTCTACTGAGAATAATCCTTTAAAACTTGATCAAAAGTAAGGAAGTATATGTGTGTGAAACTCAAAATACCTGTCCTTAGTTATAAGCACGTGGTTAAATGCTTTCCTGGCCTGTGTTGTAAAGCTCTACAGCTCTGTAACATTCCTCTTGAAGTTGCTCATTCTCTTCCTACAGCTGTAGGAGAATGCCTGGAGACTGGCCACACTGTGATAAAAGCTGTAAGATGCCTTTCAGCACTTACTTTTTAAATTTTAGCTCTGATGCAAGGTTGCAGTGTTCAGTGTGGCACCCTGCTCTTTCCAGAAGCACAAGCAGGAGTCAAGGCTGCAGCACGCTGAGGGAAGGAAGAGATGCTGACAGCATCAGGAACTGCCTCCCTCCCTCACACAGGTCTCATGCAGTGGCCACGCACCCTCCACTTCTGCAGGCAATGCAGGATGTGTGGGGAATCCCCCTTATTTCATTATCCATGTCCAGCCTTCCTCAGAGCTATTTTGCATACATGGTCTGGGACTATAAAAATCCTTTTACCTCCCTGGAGGGATACAGAGCCTGAGAGGTTAAAGGCAAGAAACCTTGACTGAGAGGAGTCTCTCCTGGCAGGGCTGGGAACACCTCTCACAAAACCACGGTAAGAAGCACCGCATCCAGGTGTTCGTTCTGCCATTCATTTACTGCAGCTCACAGGTAAAGTAATTATATGGCAAACTGTATCTCTTTCTCTGTATTAGGAGCAAAGTGTCAGACTCAGTCTCCTGCTCCAGTTCCAAGCTGTCCAGCTGCTCTGAAAACTTTGTCCCTCCTTTCTGCTGATTTAAAGGTTTGTGCATGTAACAGGTAACACTGTCAGGGCTATCCACAGAACCCCGCGGTGCAGGATACAAAGCAGCTTCTTGCTCTGAGTGCCAGTGAAGGGAAATGTGAGTCTGCTCTCTTTCTTTTTGCTTTTTTCTTCTTTTTAAAAATTATTATCATTCTTTTTGCCTGTTATTATTTTTCATCTTTTTCCTCCTTTCCCTCATTTTCTTCCTTTTCCTCCTTTTTCTCCTTGTGTATTGTTTTTATGATTGTGGGGGGATTTTCCCTTTTTTCCCTTCTTTCTTTCCTTCTTCCCCCTCTCCATTTCTCCTCTATTTTCCCCTTGTATTTTACAAAATTGTATAGTCACATCACAGCATTTTTTATTGCTAAATAATAATTTAGATTTGGTCCTATTTTGTAACTGTTGCATTTAATTTAATAAGCATTGAGAAATGCTTATTACACATTACTTTTTTCAGCTGCAGTAGCAAACAATCCTAATACCTTCCAATTTCTGCACAGACAGTTGGATGCATTCCTCTCCTTGTGTGACTTTACAGCAGACAGTATCTTCACAGCCCAGCATAAATTTAGCTTTTATTGTAAAAGTAATATAAATATCAAAATAAGACATAATTTACATCAGGAATACGTGACAAAGTATATTTTCTTCCTTTGTTGCTATCTTTTTAGAAACATCAGGTTTTGATTTCTGTTATGAACCAGATGCAAACACTGGGGCTAATTCTCTCTAACCCTGCAACTTACTGGCTTGGTCTTTCTCTTGTGTCACACCTTCCCTAGCACTAAATCCCTCATGTTCAGAAATGAGCAGAAAATTTATTTTAAAATGAATTGCATAAACTTGGTACTCTCTTGTGTAAATGCTATGTGTTACATTCAAATAAGTGCTACAGATCTTAGAAACCACAGACTTCAGCCTCTCAGAATCCTGTTTGTCTCTGGCAGGTGGATGCATTGCAAAACATTTTGGTTAATTTACGAACAAGATTTTTTTCATTACTGTGTGAATAACACAGCAACATTCACATCCCTTTTCTAAGCTTGTGGTCTGCTCAAACACCAGTATTTGCTGCTTTACACTACCAGAGGTCATCTGAAATTCTCTTGCCAGTATTTTAGATTAGTACGTGGCTGCACATTACACTGACGAAGTGTTAGTTTTAGTGTCACTCAAGCAATTTTCATTTTAAACACAGGATGTTAGATCAGATCAGTTAGGCTGGTGAGTTTCTGACAGATGTTAGATGGTTTTTAGTTTCTCTCTTGGGTAAAAACTGACCTTGTTGGGTTTTTTATCCTTAGAAGTGTTCCCACATCACGCAAAACAAGGTTCAGCACAGTGAACTAAAACCACAAAAAAAGCATACAAAATGCTGTGCCCGTGGCAGTTTGTGTTCAAACCTCGTGCTGCAAAGAGCCAATACCCCAGAGAGAAGGATATCAACAACAACGTGAAGAAAAATGTGAAGATCCATGGGTAAGATCCTGGTTTTTTATGGTTTTGTAGTTTATCTTTGATTTGAAAGGGGAAGATATTGAGTGGTTTGTGTTGTGGAGAAAGCTGAATGGAATCGTGTTTCCAAATGTTTCCAAAACACTGATATTAACCAAAGAACTGTGGGTCTCTGGGTGGTGTAACTTGGTAATGAACATTAAACTCTTGTATCTAAGTTATACAGTAAATGAGGTTATAAATCATATTACTTTCACATTCTTAAATTTTATTTGGTGTGTTATAATGGCTTAATGTATTCTAAGTCTCAGGAGGTGTGTATGCTATAAAGATAGCAAAGTGATTATTTATACTGTAATTAAGTTGGTGAAGTAGTTCTGTAATGCAGTTCATACTGCATAAAATGTATACAATAAGTTGCACCTGCATCTTAAACTTCTCAGTCTTCAGGGTGTCACTTATTTTGGGTTTCATATCCTGTTTTCCTTCCTTGCCCTCCACACAGTGCTCTGGGAAGGAGCTTTACTACTGAATCCTGTCCACTCCTATCCACTGCTGTTTTATGGGCTCAGCACATATCTCAAAGACAGCACTGAGCATCTCCCATTGATGCTGAAAGCAAAGCCTAACAACTAAGCAAGTTGCCTTGTACTGAATTTTCTTTCTCTTTATTGAAGCTCAGAAAAGGATGATGCGAAATTGCACGATCCGAGCAAGAAGCAGATGGAGAGGCTGCCCATGGTAACTTCAGCAAAGGCCAGTGAGGGAGGAGAGGTCTGTTCCCAGCATCATTATTTGATGATAAGTGGTGTTTATGAGTGGTGCTTGCTGCTCAAAAGTGCTCCAGGTTCTCCTGTGAGATCTGGCTGTGGTTGCAGGAGGTTAGGACTGCTGGGAGATCTTTGAGTGGAAGTTCTTTTCTGACCAAAATGGAGCACTGATAAGACCTAAAGGAGGAGGTGACCTCATGGGGACCGAGATGCCTGATTCCTTTACACACCTTTGCAAACATTTAGTAACAAACCTGTCCTGTCTCTAAAACTGGTTCACTGTTTTCCTGAGACTTTGATTATTATGTACAGAGATGAGGGCTTATTGAAATTACAGAGGTATTTGCAGTGGCAGATACTGTTTGATTAGTACAAAAATACCTTTTTACCCCCATTTCATACCAAACTGTAGATTAGCTCAGTAGTTTTGTAGTCAAATACTCATGTTGGAGCAGATCACATTTGTATCTAGTTTCTTGAATTTAATCTGAAATATTTTGATATTAACATAAAATTTAAGATGAAACTGAAAGATATTCAATAGGTCTGAAGACAGTATGCATTTTTATCTGTTCTCTGTCCAGAATCTCCCTCCAAATGACATCAAAGTTTCAAACCAAATATCAGGATGTCCAAGACACGTAAGAGTAAGAAACTTGGAAAATGGATCCAGCTTTCTTGACACACTACATCTGACTGCAAAAGAGGTAAAATATGGAAATCTGACCTGGGAGTTTTCAGAAATCTGAAAATATACAGAATGCAACATTGGTTTTTGACATTTTATTGTTTTTCAGGTTATCAACTGCCAGACCAAAGCCTGCCAGGGGTCACTCATGACCCCAAAGGGCCTGGTGAGAGGTACCAGAGATGGGCCAGTTCCACTGGAAGATCTTTTACCTCAGGCAATAGACTTCCTCAAGCAATACTACAGTTCATTTAAAGAGTAAGTCAACTTTTTTTTTTTTTTTAATAAAATCCTCTACCTACCTGTCTGTCTGTGAGCCTCCAGGAGGGTTTGGTTTCTTCACAGCTCTTGGTAACTATCCTGTTACATAGCATGCATTCAAAAATACATAAGGACTATTAGAAAAGCTAAATAAAACTGTCATTGCACTTCACATCCCCATCTGCCAGTCTAAGACCTTTGGAATACAGGGAAGGACTCTGGCCATGCACTCCTCAGCCCCATGCCTCTGGGGTGTGCTACATTCCAGGACACTGGGGACTCTGCCAGAGCGTTACCTTCTGCTTTCTGGGGATTAGCTGCACTCGGATCAGTCTCAGACATGAATTATGTAGATAATGCCTTTTGTTTGTGCTGTTCCAAATATCTTTTCTCTGTGTTCCCCTCAAGGCTTTAGCCAAAGATTGGAAGGCCAGTGTTGCTTCTCACCCTTGCCCTGTGCTATGAACATAAGCTTGCTGAGCATTGTGAGAAGGGTTTGTGTTTTCACAGAAATGGCCATGGTGCAGGGGTGTCTTGTTGCAGGAAATGCTGGAACAGCTGGTTGATGTCCCAGGACTTGCAGTGACATTCTGCATGATGAGCTTTCAAGAAACAGTTCAGTGTTTGCTCATGCCATTAGAAAACATTATCAAACTTTCAAAAGGACTCAGCCACATAATGGCAACTTCTTTAGACACTTTGAACTCTACAAATCTTTCTTCCCTCTGAGTCTTTCAGAAAGTCCCTGTCTTACACGAGGCTGTCCTCACCAGCCCATTGCATTTGCACATCTCTGTGTCTCTGCTCATGGCTGTTTGATCACATTGATTTACACTATCTCACATGCTTGCCCTTGATCTTTCATCTTGCTGAAAATGTGAAAACTCTCAGACAGTGCAGGCTATTTTCATTCCGTCTGTAAGACAACAAAACAATTTTTGTCTCTGCTGTGATAAATATTTTCTAATGTTTTGACTTCACCCTCTGTTATCAAACTCAAGAATTTTAGAGTTGGTTTCCCTGACAAAGGAATTGCTCAGCACTTCCTTTTAGGAATGAAAATCCTACTTACACTCAGAAGAGCCGTGGCCTTGTAAAAACAATGGAACTTTGAGAGGACAGTCAGTTTCAACCTACATTTGGCTTGAAACTCGCCCGTTCTCTGGTTTTCATTTTCATGTGATTTTTTTCCAAATTAATCTATAAAATCCAAATTTAAACCAAAAATTTACATAGAATAGCTTGTGACCAATCCATGGATATATTGGGTGGTGAAAGGATGGTGTCACTATTTAAATTTCCAGTGTGTTTCTTCATGAGGCCAGTAAGCTCTGTCATTGCACTCCATAAGGACAAGTCTTAAATTCTGAAGCCAACATCTGCACTTTGAATGAAATTCTTATTGTTTCTTTTCATGTTTCCTGTTCAAAAGGCCAAAAATCAAAGAACAGCTGGGCCGACTGGAAACAGTGACCAAGGAGATAGAAGCAACGGGAACCTACCACCTGACAAAGGATGAGCTGACCTTTGCTGCCAAGCAGGCCTGGAGGAACGCGCCCAGGTGCATCGGGAGAATCCAGTGGTCCAATCTGCAGGTGAGCTGTGGCTCTACACCTGAGCTGTGGCCAAATAGCCCTCTGCTGTGACTCAGAAGAATGTCCTTTCCTTTGGCAGAACATGCCACTGCTTCGACTGAGGAGGACTGCCTCCTGTTCATATCACAAGATTGGTTTTTTTGTTGTTCTCTGCTTCATGGCTGAATGAAAATGTGTAGCAGTGTGAGTGTAGGAACCAGGTGTGTCATGGAACCAGGTGCATGTTTTGGTCCTTGGTGGATTGTTATGTGGGAAAATGATGCATATAAGGACTATGGAAATGAACCTTTCCTAGTAGATCTACAATCTTTCCATTCCTTAATTGCATAGGAAAAATAACAACCTTGCATTACTGTTTCAAAATTAGTCTTCTTCTTTACATTTCTGTTGGAAACATGCAGGTGTTTGATGCACGGGACTGTAAAACAGCCAAGGAAATGTTTGAGCATATCTGTTGTCATATTAAGTATGCCACCAACAATGGGAATATAAGGTAGGTCTCTTCAATTTTAATTTTAAACAACAAAAATCACATCCAGATCTAGCATCAAAAACACATGAAACGCTCTATCTAAACATTTTGACAACTTTTCTCTGCTCTTAATTTTCCTATTGCTTACATGTTCCTCTCATGTTCCATCAACCATCTTGAAATTCTATAACTTTCATGGCTGATGTTGCAAAACCTTTTGCAGTTCCTGGGGAAAAGAGATAATCTGAAGATTTGGGGAGGTGGGTAAAGAGGATGAGTGGTTTTACACTGGTGATGAGTGGTTTTACAGCTGTTTATTTTAGAAATGTAAACCATTTTGAGTTGGTACCAATTTGTGTGTGAATAGTGAGGATGTGTTTGATGTGCTGCTGTGGTGTAAGGGTGCTCTCTGTCCTGGGCAGATCGGCCATCACGGTGTTCCCGCAGAGGACAGACGGGCAGCACGATTTCCGTGTGTGGAACAGCCAGCTGATCCGCTACGCTGGCTACCAAATGCCAGATGGCTCCGTCCTTGGAGACCCTGCCAGCGTGGAGTTCACACAGGTACAGCTCCAAACTCACCGCCGCAGCTGCTTCCCACCGTGGCCAGCCCACCTCCCTGGGGCTTTTTTCTCATGTGTTTATACTGGGCCAGAGGTTGGTGAGGAGTGAATGCCCCACAGGTTCTAGGTGCAGGCTGGAACAATAATTTCCTACAGTCCTGATATAAAAGTGCTGCCCTCCATCTCAGAGCAGGGTGAGCTAATCCTGTCGGGGGACACGACCAGGGACACAACCAGTACTTCATCAACATGACTCAACATTGTTTGAATGGGAAAGAGAACCTTTTTCATTTAGAATTTACCTCAGCAGGTCTCAGAGGGTTAAAATTCTTTTGTCTTCAGATCTGGAGGAGAAACCTGAAAAGAACACATAATGTGCTTTCTGTATTTGCAGTTGTGCATCGAGCTTGGGTGGAAGCCGAAATATGGCCGCTTTGATGTACTTCCACTTGTTCTCCAAGCAAACGGCCAAGACCCAGAAATATTTGACTTACCTCCAGAAATTGTCCTCCAAGTGCCAATGGAGCATCCAAAGTAAGCATGCAAGTTTTAGATAATTACATTTTTGCCTCTGCCTCACCTTGGCAGGTTATTGGGCTGCCCCTGTGGCAGTTGTTTTATGAGTTCTTTGTCAGGATGAAATGACGGGAAATTATCCTGAAAGATAAAATGCCTGCTAGAACAATGAAATGAGATTTAAATTAGGGAAGCAAATGATAGCTTTGTTGGAAATATTTTTTCCCAATCTACATTTCAATTATATTCAGAACTTTAAAAATCATAATTTCTTATGCCAGTGTAATACACATGTAAAATATGGCTGCACTCATAACAAAGTGTTTATTGCCTTTCTCTTGTTGTTGTTTTCTTCCTGTTTGCTTTGGGACTGGCTTGCAGATTGCAGAATTTTGTAATATGGTTCTGCAGTTCCTGTATCTGGTGATTCCCAATTACTGCACTGAAAATTCCTGTGAGTTTCTGCAGACCCTGCCCCAGGGTCTCCCCTTAGAATTGGTGCTCTTTATCTTCCTGCGCTTTTCTGGTTATTCCCTGAAGGAGGAAAAGACACACAAATAATAACTCAAACTGCTGGATTGGCAGGTACGAGTGGTTTAAGGAGCTGGACCTGAAGTGGTACGCGCTGCCTGCCGTGGCCAACATGCTGCTGGAGGTGGGAGGGCTGGAGTTCACCGCGTGTCCCTTCAATGGCTGGTACATGGGGACAGAGATCGGAGTGCGCGACTTCTGCGACGCGCAGCGCTACAACATCCTGAAGGTAACCTGCTGCAGGGGGGCTGGCCTGGGCTGCCAAGGGACTCAACTTGGTGCAGGAACGGTTCTGAAAAAGAGACACGACCAGTGTTCTCTGGCATGGGAGAGAACCACGCCCTGCTTTATGAAACTGGAACATCCAGAACTTCAAAATTCCAGTTTACCTTTAATCTCAGATGTTTCTTCTGCCATCACATTCTTCTCATGCTCTTCCCAGCATGAGACTGACACTTTCCCCTTCTGCACAACTTTTTCCTTGTACAAGTGATGAAGTTGAGAAATCATGGGGTCTAAGTTCCATACAGTAAATTTACTTTTCCCTTTTCTTTCTCTTTTTCACATGTAGGAGGTAGGGAGGAGAATGGGGCTGGAAACAAACAAACTGTCATCGTTATGGAAGGACCGAGCTGTTGTAGAGATCAATGTGGCTGTACTTCACAGCTTCCAGGTAAGTCAAGAGTCTGGGATCTGGAGAGACACTGAACATTCACTGTCCCTTTTTACTCTCACTTGGTGGAGATGGCATTATGATTCCAATAGAGTTATTCTTGATTTACACCTGGGAAAGCAGAGGAATCCATATTTTCTCACAAGTAAAGGCAGAAGGAAAAGAAAAAGAAAAGGAAGTTAAGGGCAAGACTTTTTATCCTTTTAACATGTTTATCTTTGTAAAACTACTGCATTAATATATTTTATTTTCAATTCCAGTTTTATTTAACATATCACAACAGTATGAAAAGTGGGTAAAAGTGAATCAGAGCCTTTGCAGCATGCACTCCCAGTGCTGCAGAGGTAAAATTCTGATGTTAAAGAAAAGATCTAAGAGTTCTTAATCAAAGGCCCGCGCCGCAATCTGTATCTTTACAGGAGTTGCTGATAGTATTTATTTCCCAGCCCTGAGTAAAGTCCTTGAAATATTAACCAAAGCTAGAGGATTACTTTAGCTACACGAGGCAGAAGGGCAGAATAGGGTTTCTAATGCATGTTTTTCTTTTTTGCCACTGTTGTAGAAACAGAATGTAACCATCATGGATCACCACTCAGCCTCGGAGTCCTTCCTGAAGTACATGCAGAGCGAGTACCGCGCACGGGGCGGCTGCCCGGCTGACTGGGTGTGGATTGTGCCTCCCATGTCAGGCAGCATAACCCCCGTGTTCCACCAAGAGATGTTGAACTATGTCCTCACTCCCTTCTATTACTACCAGGTACACATCATCAAAAAGAAAAACCGACTCTAGCAGGCAACTTCAGCAGTGCAGATGTGATAGGGGGCCTGAGGGAGTCTGGGTGCCAAGCCCTGGTTCATGAAAGTTCACTAGACAGATTCAGAAGTAGCAGACAGGAGCTATTTTATGTGGGAGGTGCTGTAAGTTCTGTTGAATTCTCTGGCTTTAAGTAAAATGCAGTTTAATGCACCAGAGACTGATCCCATATTTGCACTCACTGGATTGTATATACAGATTCTATTTGATCTGGCCCTTTAAAGATACACAAATTGTTTATTTACTATTTTGCATTCCTTACCTAAAGCTTAACTTTGTTTTTAAAGGTGGATGCATGGAAAACACATGTGTGGCATGATGAGACCCGGAGGCCAAGGAAAAAAGAAATAAAGTTTAGCATCTTGGCAAAGTAAGTTGTTCAAATAAGATTCTTCATGCTTTCTCCAACTATTCTATGTTTCTATTCTACTTCTTTAAAAAAAATTATTACAGTAGGGAGCCCTTGAGTGGTTTGAATCACAGCCTTACCTATCCACCCTGAGGTAACATTGCTATCTAAGGTTCTTGCTCAGGGCTATCTACAGCGTGTTGCTTCTGAACCATCTTCCAAGGAAAAGCCATGCTCAAGCTCAGTCTTTCCTGGCTTGTTTGTGAATCGACCTGAATTAGTGCAGCTCCATTAAAAGTTGTGTGTGATTGTTCTTCCCCCAGGGCTGTGCTCTTTGCATCCTCACTCATGCGAGGAGCAGTGGCCACCAGGGCCAAGGTCACCGTGATCTACGCGACAGAGACGGGCAAGTCGGAGACGCTCGCCAGCAACCTGTGCAGCCTGTTCAGCTGTGCCTTCAGCACTAAGGTGAGCAGCACAAATCAGCCCCACCATGTGGAGACAGCAGTTTGGCTTCTGCAGGCTTTTCCATTCTCCAAACCTGTGTTTTGAATGATCAGTAAATGTAAGTTGGACTAGAACTTTGATTCTATGTTCATTTAGCATAATGAGTTCTAAGTTTGGTCAGCAGTCATCTGAAATATCTAATGCTAGTTCTTATGTCTGCTAGCAATGTCTCATGAGTTTTATTCCTTCCAGATTCTGTGCATGGATGAGTACAATATTTGTGACCTGGAAGAAGAAACACTTCTTTTAGTGGTTACTAGCACTTTTGGAAATGGAGATTCTCCAGGTAACGGAAAGGTAATGTTCACCTCAGAAGTGTGCGAGACTCAGCTCAAAGACCAAAGACAAACCTTTTGTTTGTCTCATGTCCTTGAGTAAGATATGGATCTGATCTCACTTCTGTTTTAAATCAGAGTATTTTTCTAACCTTAAGTGTTTTATGAATTTTTATGCAGACCTTTAAGGACTCCTTGTTCAGACTGAAACTGCTGAGAAAGAAAATTAGGTAAAAATACTTTGTTATTTGTTTTGCATATGATTGAGTCCTTTTGCACTCCATATAGCATAACCCAGCAATCTTCTTTTTCTCCTTCTGCAGATATGCTGTGTTTGGTCTGGGGTCCAGCATGTACCCAGAGTTCTGTGCCTTTGCTCATGCCATTGACCAAAAGTTGGCCCAACTCGGGGCTGCCCAGCTTGCTCCAGTGGGTGAAGGTGACGAACTCAATGGGCAAGAAGAAGCTTTCCGCAGCTGGGCAGTCAGTGCTTTCAAAGTGAGTGTAGGAATACAGCTCATATTCTAGTCATTCATCCATTCATTTTAGTTCAGCTCCCATAAAATGAGGGAAAATGAAGGAAACCAAACATCTGAATTTATATCTGAACTTGTAACTCCCATCTTCTCTACTGCTTGCCTAACTTGAAGAGGGAACTGGGTCCCTTTTCTATTATTTTTTAATATCCACACAAAATTGCATGAACCCTTTTGGATAATGGAATGGTCAGTATGAACAAGTGTAGCATCAAACATCTGAATTTTTTGCAGTAGATCTTTTTTAGCTATAGTGGTATAGCAGTGGAACCTTACTGAACTCACTGAATCCACACACCAGAAGCAATAAAAACCAGCAATCTGTGAAACTGATAGCTCCTTATCAGGATTATGACAACGCTAAGAATATGGTTTTTTTACTGTGAATAACCTTTATTTTTGTGGGTTTTTTTATCTAGACTGCCTGTGACATTTTTAATGTCCGTGGGAGACACAGTATTCAGTTGCCTGACATCTACACCTCTGAGGAAAGCTGGGACCCTGCCAGTTACAGGCTAGTGCCTGACTCTCAGCCCATGGACCTGGCTAAAGGTACTGCTCCCACCTTCCCCTCCCTCTGCCTTTGCTGCTTCAGAGGGGCTGACCTGGGAAGGCTTCTCAGAAGAGCTCTTGGCCCTGCTAGATGGTAGAACTCATATAATGAAGTACATGGTCAGATTTAAAAAGACACTGGTTTACATTGCATAAGTTATCTTTTCCAGCACAGTAACGCTGGAACAGCCCCAGAGGAAAAAAAGCTGAGATGAACTGCTTTTAGTCAGGGAATATGGCACACACAACTGACTGATGGTCAGTCATGTTCTGGGGCAAGCGTGGTTCAGTTCTTCTCTGCATATTATTGGAAGACACTTAAAACAAATCTAATCACAGAGTTACCACGAGTCATACTCTCTTTTCTCACCAGCTCTTGCAAGCATTCATGCCAAAGATGTAATTCCCATGAAGCTCAAATTCAGGCAGAATCTTCAGAGTTTGAAGTCCAGGTATGCTACTTGGTTCTTTTGAATATTGCAACACTGCATTTTACTAAAATCTTAAACAAAATGCTTGGTTATAAACATCTTCTCCCTGCAGTTATTACAAAATATATAGGAATTGTGTACTGTCCTTAGTAGAAGCATGAGAGCTGTGCAGTCTGCAATGGGACTGCACTTTCCCTGGCTGGTTCCAGCCATGTTTATTCTGTACTGGACAGACCAGGCAGAACTTCAGCACCCAATTTGTTTGGACATGAGTACTTCACATACCTGGACTCTGATTTGTTTAAGTCTCTGTGAAGTCCTAAGCTGGTCTGGTATTTGGTAATGAACACAAGGGAGCCCCTGCCAACTGCCACTGCAGATTTATTCCTTTCCTGTGCAGTCCAAGGGAAATCCTGTCAATGTAACCTGTCTCACTTCTCTTTCCCTGCTCTGCAGTCGTGTTACCATTCTGGTTCAGCTTTACTGTGACACTACTCAGGAGGTGCACTACCTTCCCGGGGAACATGTCGGGGTTTTCCCGGGCAACCAGCCGGAATTAGTGCGTGGCATTATTGCTCGTGTCAAGGATGCCCCTCCAGATGATCAGACTATCAGGCTTGAAACCTGCATAGATGGTAAGTTGGGTCTCTTTAGACAAAATAACAGAGGATGTTGGACAGACGCCTCTATAATTCCTACGATTTTTTGTTGACTGAATTTGATTCTATGATCCTTTTCTAAAATACCAGTAGGATTTTGTTGCTGCTTTTTAGTTATTCTTATAATTCTTTGTTCTGATTTTGCATTTTCTGGCAAAACCATGACTTCACCAGGGTTTGCAGAGGTACCCCTGTCACCACTGCTTGTAATTCAGTTGCTGAATTGACCATTGACTGCAATTAAATGAATCAACAGTTTGCTTATTGTTGCTACATGTAAGAGTCTTGAAATAGACTTATATGTTCTGCCCATCTTTCCCATTTTAGTAGGAACAATCATAGGATTTGGGCACAAAGAAAGATGGTTTCCCCAAATGAAAAGTCTGTGACTTTACAAGTGGTGTTTTGTTGTCATGAAGTTTTCTGCATCAGATCCACCCCTTACAAAACATTCAAAATCCCACAATAACTTCTTTCAGATGGGTCCTGCACCCTCACCTGAAGGGGTGTTCTGAAGGACACAGTTTTGCAAAGCTCTGCAGCTGTCAAATACCATGGGTGTTGCCAAGTGTCTTCTTATTTCCCTCATTTCCAGGTGGCTACTGGACAAGTCACAGAAAGATTCCAGCCTGCACACTCCCCGAGGCTTTGACATACTTGCTTGATATCACTACTCCACCCTCCCAACAGCTGCTAAAAAAACTCTCCCAGCTGGTGACAGCAGAAGGAGACAAGCAGAGGCTGGAAGTGCTGTGTCAGGTGAGCCTTAGGGCTGGAGTTTTATTTGCAGTACAATGCACTGGGCCCTCTGATGCCCTTTGACTCTGGAGCAGAAGCTTAAGAAGTTTTGTAGTGATGGATTTTTATCGGCTACATATTCTGTGGTCTTGGACATCCAACCTTAGTGAGAGAAGGAGGGGTCTTGAGGCTCAGCTTGGGTGTGGGAACCGAGATCTGGTGTTTCCTGTGTGGTTCTGGGTGGGTCATTTGCCTGCCTAATTCTGCTGCCTCACGGTGATTTCTGGTGAGACACCCTTAAAGACTCCCTTAGAAACACTTTGCATGTGGGGGAGCTGCACGGGAGCCAGGAGATGTTTTTGTCAGAGAATTTGCTACCCTCAGAGTCAGAGGGGTGTGGCTTTAAGTACCTAATGACTCGCAGGTGTGCTGAGTGCTGGCTCCTCCTGCCACGGTCAGGGAGGCTCCGAGGGGTCAGGACCTGGGAGTACAGAGCTTTGTGGATGTCCCATGACAGGGAGCTGAGAAACGGATTCGACTTCAGTTTCTGCATCCTCACTGAGAGAGCTGGTGTCTGAGAACATTGTAGTGGGCATTCTGAACTTCTGTGTTCAAAATTAAATGGTTTCTTAGGAAACTCCAGTATTGGTCCTGGCCAAGTTTTGAGAATTCTTTGTTGATTTGCCTGCATACTTAATTGAATGTAAAGCAGGAATCTTATTTATAAGTGATATTTCATATACCACTGCTCTCCTGAGCTCAGCATGACCTGGTAACACTGTGGTGATGCCCTTTGGCTTTTAGAGCACAGAAGAATACAATAAATGGAAGTTTTACAACAGCCCAAACATCCTGGAGGTCCTGGAGGAGTTCCCCTCTGCTGAGGTCTCCACAGCTTTCTTGCTGACACAGCTGCCATTTCTGAAGCCCAGGTACTATTCTGTCAGCTCCTCCTGTGACATGACAGCCAGAGAGATTCATCTGACAGTTGCAGTTGTAAACTACAGGACAAGAGGTAATGAACTGTTGTTTTCATTGCTCTCTTAATTAAATTATATTTAGGCTACATTGTGGTTCAGGAAAAAAACTGAAAAAAACTGTGTCTGCTACATAGCATGAAGCATATCTGTAATAAAAAATGTGTGTTGTCATACCTGCAGAATAGTACCTGCAGTGCAGGTGTTCATCCTGGGCCAAGATTTGCTAAAATCCTGCACCATCATCAGTGTATCCTTGTTTTATAAATCATTACTAGACATACATTTATTTTAGAGATATAATTTTAAGTATAAACTGTGCTTTTTCTAAAAACAGAGGGCATTTGGGTGCTGACAGGTGTTCTGCCTTGCTCTGCTTGTAGATGGAGAAGGGCCTTTGCACCATGGAGTCTGCAGCACATGGCTGAACACAATAGAGCTCAATGAAACTGTTCCCTGCTTCATCCGCAGGTAAAGAAAATTGAACAACCCAAAAAAACAATGCTTAGTTCAGCTTCTTCAGTGGGTCTTCCTTTGTTTGGATATTTCTAGTGACTGGTGAGTGCAAGTTGGAATAGCTTGGTCTGAGAAGAGAGGGAATTCCCTCTCTTCCAGGGATGAGATCCTTTCCCTTGCCTTACATTGAGTAAAATCACAGATCATTTGGAAATTCTGAAATAATTCTAGTCTTATTACCCCATCCCCATTGTCAGCTTCTCCACTGCAGAGCAAGAGAAGGGGAGGGAACAAGGAGCACCCAGTTCATCCTCAGTGCTGCTTTCAAACTGGGGACTTGGGCTGTGCTGCTCAGAGTCATTCAGGCAACTGAACATGAATTTCAGACAGAAACCAGTTAATGTTAACAAATATGTTAATTACCTAATTAACATATTTTTGCATTTCAGTGCTAATGAGTTCCACCTCCCAGAGGAGCCAGCCAAGCCCTGCATTCTGATCGGCTCTGGCACAGGGATTGCTCCCTTCAGGAGCTTCTGGCTGCAGCGCCTGCATGACCTGGAGCACAGAGGTACCTGTGGGCCCATCCGGGCAGGGCTGGCACAGGGGCACCCCGAGCCCCTGCAGAGACTGTCACCCCCAGGCTGATCGGGCACTGCCCTGTCACAGCCAGTCCATCCCCCAGAGACCATTCCGGTGGGCAGGGGGTGTTTGGGGACTCGGAGGGCACAGCCCGTGTGCCAATCCCGTGTGTCAGTGACTGCCCCAGGCACTCAGACAAACTGTCCCACGCTGCTTGCAGGGCGCAGAGGGGGTGACATGACCTTACTGTTCGGCTGCCGGCAGCCAGACCTGGATCACATCTACAGAGAGGAAACTGAGGAAATGCAGAGGAAGGGAGTCCTCAAAGACATCTACACTGCTTACTCCAGACTGCCTGGCCAGGAGAAAGTAAGGCTGGTTCCTTTCCTCTTTAAGGGTTGACTCCTCCAGAATCATCCCTCAAGTTAAGATCTGGACACTGTTCTTTTAAAAAATGTTAGCATTTTTCTTCAGTTTATTGTGAGCAGGTGACAAAAGGCCCCACTCCTTCAAATGAAGGAAAATCTCCCTGTGCACTCCAGCCCAAGCAAGCTACATAAATACAACCCCTCACTGCTACAGAGAGGCACATCCATTGCAAACAGCCTTTGAAACTGGAACTGGAACATTTTCAGAAACCTTAGACTTTGAAGGATCTGATTATCCCCTGAGTTAGAAATGAGCTGGCTCTGGCCATTTGTCCCCATTTCAATGACACAGTGACCAAGGAAATTAATTTTGCGTAGAAGAAATCTTGACTGGACAAAAAACCAGCCCTCAAGTTATCCTTTTTTTAGCTCTCCTGGCAGTTAAAAGACTTTGGCAGATAGAAGAGGTTTTGTCTACTCAAGTTTGATCAAGAGACAGGCCCAGGTTCCAAACCTGGGGCTTGTAAAGGCAGCCTGGAGACATTTTTCACCATTTTTGGCAGTGCAGGACAGAGCTGGAACAGCTGGGGCACGGAGTAACATTATTAACTGAAGGAAAAGGAACTGAAAGTGTGGACAGGGTCCATGTGTGCAGGGAGGTGATAAAAGGTCGGGCCTGCCTCAGAAAAACGCAGGAAACCTTAGGGCACAGCCCCACGATGGGTTCAGAAGGGCCAACAGGCGCAGCAGCATTTCAGAAAGCCGGTGCGAGGAGCCTTTTTGTGTTTGTCAGGTGTACGTTCAGGACGTCCTGCAGGGGCAGCTGGCGGCCCGCGTGTGCGAGGTGCTGCACGGGCAGCAGGGACACCTGTACGTGTGCGGGGACGTGCGCATGGCAAGGGACGTGGCGCGGGCGCTGCGGGCGCTGCTCGCCCGCGCCCTGCGGCTCAGCCAGCAGCAGGCGGACGAGTACATCCTGCAGCTCAAGGTACGCTCCCATCGCAGGCCGTTCCCTCCAGCGGGTGGGGCACGGGAGGCTGCACAGCCGCGCTCTGGGTCCTGCGGCTGCCGTGAGCTCCTTTGTGTGCACGCACGGGAACAAAGCTCCGGGACAGTGGCTTGGTCCCCCCGGCACTGCCGGCGCAGCTTCTGCTTGGGCAGGATGTGAGAGGGGCTCTGCTGCTCCTACAAATGCTTAAGGCCTTTTAGTTACTGAACTGATGGATAAGGAGTTGCTGGCAGCATTGAATTCATCTCTTAGGTGTCCTTTCTTTTTGCAGAGTGAAAAGCGATACCATGAAGATATATTTGGGGCTGTGTTCCCACATGAAGTCAAAAGAGCTTAGCAACCCACCAGCTGAAGAACAAATCCACTTGTGTTTTAGACATTACTTGCACATTTGTTGTTATTTTCAAAAACAAGGAGTCAGATCCTCTTTCATATATATGTTCAGTCATGGACGTGCATAGGATTGTAGGATTGGATTCTTAAACCTCAGCCTTAATTAAGTAAAATATTAAATTTAACTTTTGTTGCTATTTATTCTGACACGCTTTTAATACATTATCTTAATAGTGAAAGTGCAAATTATTTTTTTAATACTGTCTATGCTAGTATAAGTCTAGTGGGTTTTGTACATACATGGAAAATGTAGAGTTTTTTACTAGGTTAACTAGAGCTGAAATCTTTTTTTTAAACAGTACAGTTTATCTTTGTGACTTTATTTATATCAGATTGGTTTACTTGTGTATTATCTTCACTTGAAAGCAAGTGAATGGATGGTTGTGTTGCTGGGAGTTGTCTGGCCACGTGCCTGGATCTGGAGTAATGTTTGCAAATGAGATAATAATGTGCTGGTCCCCAAGTGGAAACACCTGCTGCATCCACCTCAGATGTATCTGCTCAGCAGGAAGAAGTGGTGAATTCTGCTTTGTGAGACTCAGGTGCATGAACCTCTGTTGTTGTTGTTACAGAGCCTATGGCAGGAAGGTTCCAAAAAATTCCAAAGCACTTTGTACATTTGAGTTCTGTGCTCTGTTTTACTTGATTTGGTTGTAATAAAATCTACCTTTATACTGAGACAAAGTGTGTGGATTAATGAACCTCTTTTTGCTCTTGGCTCCAGCCTGCAAAGGCAGAGGTCAGCTCTCAGGTTGTGGTGAGGTGGGTTTGGGCTCCATCTGACACTCCCCCCTGAGCTAAGGGCCATCTCCAGGAGTTACAGTCTATCTATGATTGGTTTTGCATTTTTGGTACTGCCAGGCAAGTGTGAGTTTGTACCAGGGAGTGAGGCTGGCTTGAGGCTGCTCTCGTAGTATTTGAACTTAGGCTCTTTCTAGGCCTTGGAGTTACATCAGAACTAGTCCCTTCTCTGAAATTACCAGGGCTATACGAGCATATTAGAAAAACTTAAGGTGAAATTTTCGTGTCATCCCTTGTCTCCAGGAGCTGGAATCTGATGAAGGCAGAGCTGAGACTCAAAAGTCAGCAGTGCCACAGGTGGACAGTGTGTTTCACATGTGCTTCAGGACAGCCTTAGCCACAGGTTCCCAGACACAGCACAGCTCAGAGGATGTGGACAGTGGCAGAGAACAGCAACAGAGAGTATGGAGAGAGGAGGTTCCTGGCAGGTAGGGAGTAACATTATTAACTGAAGGAAAAGGAACTGAAAGCGTGGACAGGATCCATGAGTGCAGGGAGGTGATAGAAGGTCGGGCCTGCCTCAGGAAAATGCAGGAAACCTGGGGGCTGGTGGGGCCAGGCAGGGGCGGGGGGATGAGGGACACTTGAGGCTCATTAGGAACACCTGAGGCTCATTAGGAACACCTGAGGCTCGTTAGGAACACCTGAGGCTCGTTAGGGACAGCAAAGGGCTGTGGGGCAGACCATGGAAGATGATGGCTGTGCTGGGGTGACGTGTGAGGTTGGTGAGCTCTGGGCCCTGGAGACAGTGAGGCCAGGGAGGTGAAAAGTTTTTTCTTTTTCTTGATGTTTTGGTAGTACTGTGTCATATTATCCATGTACAGAGGGGTTCTACCTGCCCCAGTAAATCCCCTGGGAGTCAGGGCTGGAGCTGCTGCCTTGTCTGGGAGGAGCCTCTGAGCTTTGTCTGGGAGTTTGACCTTTGAGGCTGAAGCCAAGATGTGGTGTGTCCAGCTTTCCTAGATCTTGCTCTTGTGAGTTGTTATTTGGTGCCACCTTTGAGTGAACCCCTATTTATGTGGCTGCTCTGGGGTGTTTTGCTGTTGAGCACCCAGCTGGGCTGGTGAAATGATCCTGTCTGGTGTGGGGGTTTTAAATGCCACTGAGCATTGCAGTGTAGCTGGCTGGGGCTGGAAATGCTCCCTTTGTGCTGGGTTTGTCTCCCTTGGGATGTGTGTGCTGGCTGTTCCTGTTCCCATTTGCTATGGCTGTCCAAGGGCAGAGGGACCCCAGTGTCAGTGCCTCTGACAGCCCAGGGCAGTTCTGAGGTACAACTCCGAGCAGGGAAACATCAAACTGCTCCAGTCACAGCTAAGGCAGAACCTTTGTGCTTGGGGACTGGAGTTTGTGTGTCTTGGTTTTTCCAATGAAACACCTCTGCCCTTCAAGTATAATTGAGAATTAAATTCGTTATTTCTTATTCTTTGTGAAAGATAACAAAGCTCAACTTATCTTAAGATTTTTGTTTGTGTGCAAGATGTAGATAAGATGGATGGCATGTAAAACTGTGCTTTTATGATGCCCTGGCCCATTCCTGGCAGGATGGCACAAAGCTGCTGTTATTCTGGGCACAAAGCTGTTGGCAGTGGCAGAACCTTCCTGGGATTATTTAACACCTGGAAATGGCACTTCCAGTGTGGAGAGCAGGGTCTACCTGGCAGAGCTGTGCCCCCACTCTGCAGGTGGGAGGTGGTGGCAGGACCAAAGGGCGGGGAAGGTGTTGGGGGTCCCAGAATGGATTCAAGTGGTGCTTTGGTAGGGAAGCAGCTTCTTAAACAGTTTGGTGCTTCAAGACAACTCAGTGGTGGCTTCATTAACCATTTAATAATGTGACTTATCCGTGAGGGAAAACTTTAATAATTGCAATGGACTGGTGCAGAGGGAGATCACCTGGTGTTCCTCAGGGGAAGGGCAGGGAGCAGAGTAGGGAAGAGGAGCTGCTGCGTTGGGGGTCTCTGTGGGAGTCTGCTCCTGTTCTAGTTTGGCTACAAGTCAATGGGAGGGAAAGGTCAAACCAGGACTCAGTAACACTTGCTTTATCCAGACCAAAGATTTATTCACTGAAAAGATTCCTACATATCCAGAATTCCAGTAGCATAGCATCTTTTTTTTCTTTTTTTTTTTTTTCTGGTTGCATAAACTAATACAGAAACTGTTGTTAATCCTAACAATTTGTAATTAATTTAATAGCAATTCTGGAAGACACTCAGTTCATAGAAAATATAAAAAAAAATTTGTACTGTACAAAGTTTACATCACATTTGAAAAGAAAACGTGTCCATGTTCACCATGTTACGACCATTTACATTCACTACTGACGTGTGGCTCCTGTAGCAGCATTGCACAGCATTGTCACATTGACAGCTCCACCAGGACGGGCTCGGGGCGGGACGTGTGACACAAACACAACCCAGGGACTGTCGCTTGGTGTGCGGGGCTGGGACAGTGCCCCTGGCTGACTGAAACAAAAATGACCCCACGGAGGGTGTCGGACTCTCCTGCGGGCTGCACTGGGGCAGAGGATGAGCTTCGTGCTCAAGGGCAGTTTATGGGTGTCCCACCCACCAGCCAGGCCAGGCTGAATTCCAGTCCCCATCCCCCGTTAAAGGCAGGCTGTGAACAAGCCCCTGTGCCAGGGCCAGAGCAGGGAGAGCTCCCAGCAGGGCACAGCCCGGTGTCCAGCACCCTGAGCCAGGGCACGGCGTGGCATAAAGGGCTCTGCACACACGGCCCGACCTGCATGGCAGGGACAAGGGGTGATGGTCTGTGGCTGCAAGGAACCATGGCCCCTGATCCCACAGAGAACGTTCTGGGTGTCCCTGCTCTTGGGGTTTGTTTTACCACCCAAAAACTGAGTGAGGAGCACCCTGAGGCCGCTGCTGCCCTCGGACACGGACTGAGCCAAGGGCCAGTCTGCCTCCGGCAGCAGCTCCTGCCCTTCCTTCCCTAAGGCAGGAAACCCACGCAGGGTTCCAGCCCAGGGGCAGCATCATTTTTCCCTTCTTTGGGTTTGTGTTGTGCTGCTCTTACTGAAGCAGCACTCGGGGGAAAACAACTCCTGCTTCAGGCTGCTGACACACCTGCAGAGCCCCAGGGCATGGGTGCAACAGCTGTGCCTTTAACGTGGGAAGGGAGAGGGGATCAGGACAGCACTGCAGGGTCTGGGCCATGCCAAACCCATGGTCTCTTTTATAAAGTCTTTGTCAACACTTATAAGAGGCTACAACTGACTTGCATACAGGAGTGAGGCTCTCTGCTCAACAGAACTCAGGGTTTGTGCCACTTAGTTCTTCACACAGGCAGCCAAACTGAGAGCTGGTGCTTTGCCTGCTCACAGAGGATCTGGGAGCTCCCCCTGAGCCCCAGGGGTGATGGGGAAAGGGGAGCCCCTGGTAACAGAGCCTGCAACTGATTTCTGAGGGGATGATGCATCTGTCGCCTCAGTGTGGTCGCTGGCTGTCACCTCCACACTGTGCACTGCAGCAGGGGTGTGGGTTTTGGTTTTAAAACTAATCTCTGAAACAAGTTTGAGCTGCTGGGGTCAGGCAGAGCCTCCAGGTCCAGATATTGCCTTCTTGGTTACGAGACTTCTGCTATTCTTAAGGAGTTTTTTCCTTAGAGCAACTGCTTTAGTTGTGACCAACTGTAGGCAGTGGCAACACTCTGTGTGTGCAATGGCCCTGAAGCTCTGTGCATCAAGGCCTGAGTTTATGCATTATTTAGGGACAGCTTTTCCTTCGTCCTGTCTCTTTGCCTTTCCCTGCACTCGAGCTTGTGCCTGAACTTCAAAAGAATTCGGGCCCTGTGCAGAGCTGTGACAAGTCATGGGTTTATTTTTTAAGGCCAGCAATTCTTAATTCCTCTGGAACTGTATGAGAAGGAGCAGGTTTTAGTGTGAGTTCTGTGGAGAAGAGCACTTGAGTCATTTACTGAGACCCAGTGGCCAGACACTCTCCCTACAGCAGCTCTGTTCTGGTGTAGCTGAATTCAGGGTGACCCAGAGCTGGACCAGCCCTGCTGAAACAAAGCATGGTTTGGGCAAGCCCCAGTGCAGCAGGCTGGGTTCTACCCTCAGGAAAGAACTCTCTGGAAGGCCAACGCCTCGCACGAGCCACGTCGCTGTTCCGCACCTGCGAGGGGGGACCCCGCTCTGAAGGCAGAGTGGCTCCTGCTGACCACGGACACAAGGAGGAACCAGGAACAGCTCTTCTCTTTTTCAGTGCTATTTGAGAATGGCTGTAGTTCAACTTGATTCACTGTTTATTATGTTTAAAAAAATATAGTTCACACAAAAGTATCATGTAAACATTATTTAAATAACTGCTGGTGCTCAGGCAGGACACGGGGCTGAGCTGATGGTCTTCAGTGGGGCTGCACCAGCCTCGGTGTGGAGGAGCCAGGGAGGGTTTCTGGTGCTGTGTGGGAGCAGGCAGCCAACATGGTCACAATGACACCGGGCTAGAGCTTTGGGTTACTCGGTTCCAGGATTCCCAAGCCAAATCTTTCAAAACGCAGGACAACTTTGCTACTGTTAATGCTGCAAAGAGTGGGGAGGGAAAGGAGAAGGGAGGGGGAAACAGTTACTGATAATTCATCTTGCAAAACTACCACTCTGTCAAAGGAGCTGAAATGAGTTTGGTTCTGCTCTGGCATCACTTCAAATCATCCAAGAGATGCTCAAGTAATTCAGCAGCAAACACATGAAGTTATTCATGCAAACATCATCAGTGGGAATAAACAGCACCATCTGATTTGCCCAAGGGAGAGGAGCAGAAAGTTTTCCCAGGTCTCTACCGTGGGTAGAAGCCTGATACTGGTTTTCAGTGGGCACTTGCTTCCCTTGAAGTAGAAGGGAAGGAAAAACTGACTGACAAGACTTTCCTTTGTAAGAGAAAGGGGAGTTTTGACAAGGTACATGAATAGGTTAAAAAAACACCAACAAAATAAACCCAAACCCATTTGCTCCTCCACAGGCTCAACAAACACATAAAGGTGTCTCTCTCCTTGTTCTCACACTGCTGGCAGAGCCAGAAGCACTTTCAGTTCAGAGCTTTCCTGAAGAGACATGGGGAATGGATGTGGGAGCTTGTTCTCAGACAGCAGAAACCCCCTTGGTGTGTGTCCTCCTGGTATCCCTGTCCTCTCTGCTCCAAGCCAGTGAAAAGACCTTTTCTAGAAGGCACGTGTTTGCTGTGGTATGTGTGACCCTGCCAAAGCCCTGCCTTGAGTCATTCCACTGATCAGGGGATGTAAACAGAAGCAAACCATAACATTCCAAGCACCTGATCTGCAAGGGGAGGAGCTAAAGGGTGCTCTTGCTTTCCTCCTCCTTTACGCAGCTCTGTAGCTGATCCCAGCTGACCCACGTGGGCCTGCTCTGGACACTGTCCCTGGCCTGGTTCTCAGTGGCAAAGGACCGTCAGCTGCTCCAAGTGCAGCAGGGACCATCCTTCTTTCCACTCAAGAACTGGCCCTGACAAAACCGACCCTGGCTCCAGTGCTGGCTCTGGGCCTGAGGGAGAATCTGGCCCTTAGCTCTTGCTGCTCTGCAGTGCGAGTGCTGTGACAGTGTCCCTGTCACCTTCAGTCACAGAGCTCCAGCACTAAGGACACCCCCAGAGGGGCTGGGGGCTGTGGCCGCTGCCTCAGGAGGTGCAGCAGCTTGGGACAGCCCTGGCCTGCGGGCAGCACCCCCGGCCCCAGCTGTCTGTGCACCTGGTCAGTCAGAGTGGGTCCTGTGCCCTTCCCGGGAGGAGTCGCAGCTGCCGGCGCGCTCCAGAGGCAGAGGAGCCCGGTGTTAGCCAGGAAGGTCTCGCAGACAGGAGTGGTTATTGAAGCTACAGCCCACACCAAGCGAAAGGCAGAGAGGAGAACTCGGATAAAGTGTTGATTATGTCCATGGGTTAATTTCGTGGTTTGTTTTTGCGTTTTTAATGGAAGGTGATTGTCCAAGTTGCCGGTTAGGATACGACACATGGAAGCATGCAAGGTGGAGCCCGTTATTGCACCAGTAGCTACAACCTACAAAGAAATATGGGAGGGAAGGGAAAAAGACACCATGAGAGTTAGTTTTCAGTTATTTAAAGCAAGCCCTTGAGAACTACACACGGTACAGCTTTGACCAGGCTGCAGCAGGGGTTAGTGCAGTGTGGGAAAGGATCTGAGTGAGGTGGGGGGAGCTCCACTGCTCAGTGCGTGTACTGTGTGTGAGGGTGAGGCCAGAGCCTGGGAGCTTTCTGCAGTTTAAAGTTGTTGGACATCACTGGTGTGTCAGGGATCCAGCACAATTGGGAGGGAAATTGCACAGGAGAAGTGGCAAAATTTTCAACCAACACTCCAAAACCCCCATACCCAGCAGAGACCAAACTGCCACGACAGTCCCTGTGTCAAGAGTTTGGATGGTTATGATCAGGTGATGCAGGAAGAGGGTGAAGGATTATACCAAAGGAAAGGGTTGGTTAGACATCAGAACAAAGAGAAAGTAAATACAAGGCAGTTCAGGAGGTGAAAAGAAACACTGAGCCAAGGACATGGTGAATGGGCAGTGGGTGCAAATGTGTCTGGCTTCAAACTCAATCCACTCTGAACCACTTCAGAGGGAAAACGTGGCCTGTTCTTGAGTTCTTCCCTTCCTCAGGTAGTACCTGCCACTACCATAACTGGGGAAGTTCTGACCACTTTGGGGACAGTGAGCTGTTGTGGATGTTCTTTGACACCAACAGCAGGATCAGTCAGCTGCTGGCATGAGGTGAATATAGTGAAGTAGGAAATGAACTATCTGAGGTTTGTGGCTTAGTCACATTTCCAGGAACTAGAGAAGCACCAGAAAAGCAAATAAAGCTCAGAAATGATCAGTCAGCAAATTGCATGGCATCAACGTTGTGACCAGCAGCAGGTACTCACTCAGCAGACTTCCAGAAGTGCCCTGGGTGGGAGAGGCGGCGGTTCAGTTTTGGCAGTTTTTCAAGCATTTCCATGAGGACAGTGAAGCTGGGCCTCTCGCTGAGGTCGAAGGCCCAGCAGGCCGAGAGGATTTCCTGCAGAGGACAGTGGTGCCTCATTATCTCAGTTCATGGGTCAACTGTGCAGAGCAGAAAACTGAGCACTGGGACGTGTGTGAGCCCAGGCAGATGCTGCTCACAGAGGGCCTGGCCACTGTCAGAATCCAAGAGTGCCCCACAGTGCTGGGCACCACAGTTATGGGCACAGGCTTAGCCTCCAACCTGGTCTCCCATTCTCAACTATTCTCTTTCCTGCCCTTTCCCTTTAGAGTTATGAGTAAAATAAATCTCTTGAAGCAGCCCCTCTCTTGGTGATGAACAGCTGTATGAGGGACTCCTGCAGCTGAGGTACTCACATTGACTTCTTTGCCCAGGCTGACGGTGGCAAGGACTTGTCTCACTCCCTCGCCGCTGCCGATCTGCCAGATGAGAGCCTCTGCAGGCTGGCTCTTGAACGGCCATTCCCGAGCCTGGAGCTCGTACCACACGGTCCTGCAATGCCAACAGACACGTCAGGCCCCTGCCTGCTCCTGAGAGAGAAAATACCCAGCACTGGCACTGTCCCAGCTGCTTCAGCTGAGCTCTGGGAGGTGCCTCAGCCATGCAGCAAACCCCTTCCACCCCTGACTTCTGGAGTAGGTGAGGAAAACACGTCCCAGCTGGAATCCCGAGTCTGAGAGAAGGAGAGCACTGACTGGAAGGCTCAGGCTCGTAGCCAGTCTCACTTAGCAAGCTCCCATGGTACTCCTGGGTGTTCCTTCCTTACCCAAAAGCATAGATATCTGCAGCTTTAGAGAAAGGCAGCTTGTCTTCATCCTTCCCTGGGGCCATCTCACGGACAATCTCAGGGGCCAGGTAGCACAACCAGTCATGAGGCAGCTTCAGTTCGTTCTCCCTCCTGAGTCCAAAAGAAAGAAGCAGGACTAAAACATTGGTGTGGAGACCATATCTGTGCTGCACCTTTGACTTTATTTACTCCAATGTTTTTGCTGATGATTAGTTTCTGATTTTCTTGCCATGTTAACAAATAGGCATGTGTCAGACTGACTCTCACAGCTCCTTCCTGGGCTTACAGTCTTGTTTGTTCTGTGCTTTGAGTCTTAATCCAAACTCTCTAGCTGTGCTACTGGAATTGTAGGAAGAACTCTGTTCAAAAGGAAAACAAAGCAAACGTGCACAATGCCAACTGAGTGTGTACTAAACCAACGGACGCTCCTCGTGCACTGCAAGAAATGTTTCTCTATTTGATAATTTGTCATTCTAGAGGTGGAACCAAGCACTGAAACCTCCACTTACCTTCCTTCCTGAACCACACCCGAAATTCCAAATAATCCAAAGTCGGTGATCACAACTTTCCCATTGTCATAGAAGACATTTTTGGATTTCAGATCCTTATGTACAATCCCCTTTGCGTGGAGATACCCCATGCCCTGGGAAACATAGCAGAGATGGAAATGGTTTTGGGTTTTTATTATTTCCCAGCACACTCTGCTTTCTAACACATTTCCTCTCGTAGCTCCAGTGTTAGGGATTGGTTGTAATGGGGGGCAGGGCCGTGTGGGACTTGTGCAGGAAGGTGTGGGGAGAGGCTGAGGGAGCAGCTCCCCGTCCCGTGTGCAGCCTCTGAGCTCTGGCTGAGGCCCTGCCTGGTGGCATAATGAGCCCTAACCTTAATGATCTCCTGTGCTATATTCCCTTGGCATAACGAGCCCTTACCTTAATGATCTCCTGTGCAATCTGCCTGGTTTTGTTAATGTCCAGGGAGATCTTGGGGTCCCTCACAAAGGAGTGCAGTGTCCTTCCTTTGCAGAAGCTACAAGAAATGTTTATATATGAGAACAGTATTAGCCAGCTATAGAATACATCTCTAGTAGAATTCATAGAAAGATGTCTCTCCTTACCTGGTAATGATTGCCAAGTGAGGGGGGTTCATGCAGGCTCCCATGAACAGCACCACGTTCTCGTGCCGGGTCTGCCTGTAGTTCATCACCTCCTTCTTGAAGAGCTTGAGGTGATCCTGGTTGTTGCCATCGATCTCCAGCAGCCTGATGGCCACCTCCCCGTGCCACTTGCCCTTGTAGACCTTGCCCCAGCGGCCCTGGCCGATGGGGTCCCCCAGCTGGATCTGCTCGAAGGGGATGTCCCACTCCTGCAGGTAGACGCTGGTCTGGCTGGGCTTGCGGTAGATCATCCCCTGCAGGTGCGGCCGCCGGTTGGGCAAATCCTCCACCTCATCCTCATCGTCCTCGGGCTCTGACTTACTCGCCTCTGGTTCCTCCACCTGTCCACAGCAAGGGAAGGGAAAGGTGTGTTCGGAGTCCCTCGTGGGGGCAGAGCAGCCCAGCAACACAGGCTGCTCCAGGGACCTCCGGGGCAAACCAGCAAACCCACCTGTGCTTCCCTTGCGCCTCCGCCTGTGCCCGGCTGCTGGGCAGTGCTGCAACAGAAGCAGTGAAAACAACGTTTGAAATCATTGGGGAAATGGGTGCCTGTGCTGCCATTAGGGGAGCAGGGAGAAGCCAATACACAACAGATCCTGACAGTTACAGAAGGTCAGAGAAAAATACAATTCCTGCTCCATGTAACAGAGAACGACTCTAAGCTCACTTTGGCAAAGGAGGGACAAAGACTTGGAAGTTATTCTTGATAATTAAGTGGCAGGAATTGATTTGGCAGTGGCATGGCTCTGTTATTACACTGTGTTCCAGGAATAGATACTCCCATTCCTGCCCCTGGAACACCTGCAGTGGAGCAGCTGGCAATGCAGGCAGGAAGCTTTTCCATGCCCTGCAATTGGGATCCTAAAAGCTGTTTGCTTGCAGCTCAGTGTGCCTTGCCCTTTGAGATACAAAACTCCAACTTCTGTTTCATCTGACCCTTCACACAACCAGAACTAGACATTAAAGTTTTGGACTCCTTAGCGTGACATTTAGAGTTAAGTGTCATATTCAGCTTTATAAAACTGGGAATACCAGCATCACCCTTGCTGACTGAAGTTCTCAGGTGTTAAATCTGGTTTTGGCCCTAACACAGCACTTCTAGGCTGATCTGAGGATTACCAGGTAAATACTGTGCAACTGAAAGGATTTAAAACTCTACTTACTTAGTGTCTGCAGCAGTTTCTGGAGGCTGTGCTGTTTGTGCAGGATTGGGAATTTCTGGGAAAGTAGAAACAGTTATGATACATCTTTTACATTTCAATCTCTTACAGACTGCAAGTTTTAACACTGCAATAGCAACTATTTGCTTCTTATTCAGGAATTATAAACAACCATAGACAAAGTGATTTTATACTTTTATTCATTTAAAACTATGCTCATCTCTTCTATGCCTGCATGTTGGCTAAGCCCAGTCCTCTTCCATCTCCTCTACCTAGTAAAGTCCTTCTGGCCAGGCACAGAAGCCTAAAAGTGAGTCCTTAGAGAGGAAGAACATGGATGTGGATAGAATCCCACAGCAGGAAACAAATGTTCTACAGCTAAATATTCAAAGTTCCGTCTCAGTACATAAATCACATCACTACCTCAGGTTAGGGGAGACAGGCCTGAGTACACACTGAGGTAAGAGAAAGTCTGGATTGTTTTAGACAGGATTTTTAAAGCAGAATGATTGTTCTTGGGCAGCATGCAGAGGTTTACAAACAAGTTATGTTTTGGCAGTAGAGATGGTTAGTAGAATTAAAACAATCAACTCACCTGGGAAGATAAACTGTTGTCTATGCTGAAGGTGGTAGTAGGCAGCTTTTTAATTAGTTGGGGTTTTGTAAAAATAAAACAGCAAAAAAAAAAACCAGGAGAAAAAAAAAAAAACAACACAAACAAGTTAGAGGATCATCAGTGAGTGCCCCACGTGCATCAATGAATTAGTCCCAGGTCACTGCTGGGAACAGATTAGTGGATTATCAGCCTACTGAGTGGAATTTCAGCACATGCATTTTGGGCAGGTCATGACAAATGACAGGTATCAAACACGAGCTGTGCTACCTCTCTCAAACAGCCTGGTGGGCAAGCAGCACACCTGGATCCCCAGTGGCAGAAACAAAGGGAGAGCCCAGCGATGTGCAAGGCAGGCCCACATCAGGTGTGATGTGATGTGCTCTCATGTCTCAGCTTTGCAGAGGTGCCCCCACAGAAGCTGAAGCTCGTGAACCATCTACCCTTTTTATCTTCTCAGTGAATCAGAGCAGTCTGTCCCCAGTACAAAGTAGCTGCAGTGGAATCCTAACACTAAACTGCCTCTGTTCCATTTGAGCAGGCTCAAACAGCAACTTGAGTTCAGAAGCTGATGCAAAATTCAGCAGTGTTGAAGGCCAGATGTAGCAGCTACTCAGCACTATGTGACTTCAGTTCCAGGTCAAAGGAATTACATTTATTCTCACTATTTAGATCTCTGTCCTTGTCAGAGATTCTTGCCCCTCTCAGCTCTGGTAAAAGCTGCACACTGGGGCTCTCAATCCATATGGCATGAAGGGTAAACTCTCCTCCACCAGTCGTGTGTCAGTGATTTGAAAATGGGTGTTGATTGTGGGTTATATTTTGGAAGGGTCTGGTAAAGTAATTCATTCCAGTTCTTGTGTTTACAGCCTGCTCCAGGGAGCACCTCCCTCCTGACTGAAAGCCCCTGGTGAGCACACATCAGGCAGCATGCATTGTACAACACAAGGGGGAAAGGAGGAGGAAAAATAGCCTTTTTTTCAGTACTTTTCCAAAAAGGAAAAGGAGAAAATAGATCAAATCATCTAAGAAACATGCCAACATTCCTCAACAATCTGTTTCCTGCAAAGATATCTTGCTGATACCCTTCAAAAACTTGTAAGAAAGACCTTTTCATTTTATCAGGTAACAAGGTACACTTTCACACCTTGTTTAAAGCACAACAGTGTATTCAGAAACCTAAACTCCGTATGAATTCCTGGCCAGCCTCCTCTTGCAGAGTCTCCTGCTGGAGAGTTTACCTGGGAAGTTAAACCTCCCGTCCCTCTGGCCCATGGGGGATGGGTTTGGGGGCGGCGTCGCACTGGGAGGGTTGGAAGACTGGAAAGGTGCTGGAGAAGATGGAGTGGATGAGGTTGTGGAAGAAGGATTACTGCTGGAGTCCAGGTGGTTTATTGCTGGTGGATGCTCCTGCAAAGCACAGAAAGTCGCTCATTAGAAAACAATAAAGAGAAAGGAAGCATTCCCCTCAGTGTCTGCTGGACAACAGAGGCAAGTTGTTCTCAGGCTTGATCGTGGAATTGCTTTTCTGAGTAAGCACCAGGAGCTCAGCACAGCCCCTGTTTTACAGGAGGAAAATGCCACATGTTCAGGTCCAACCTCTCCCCGCTGCAGCTCCCCAGGGACTCGGGATGCACTTCAGCCACCTCGTACCTTTTTAGTTAGTGCTTTGGGGAGAGTTCCAAACTGGGGTTCTGTGGGTCTGTCTACTGGATTGTTGATATCAGACGGGACAGACTCTGTTCTTCTTATTTTTGTTACTGAAAAACAGGTTGGAGAAGGGAGAAAAACAGATTTCATGAGACTTTTTATTCTTGCCATACCATCAATTACATTGAAATGCCAAAAATTTGTTGCAAATTACTTACTGGGAAGGAAGGATATTCTACAAGCAGGTGCCTCTTTAGTACATTTGTTGTGACATTTTAATCTGAAAGATAACCATTACATGTTAAATAGCAACTTGTTCTTTCCCAAAAAGAGGAAGCCTACCCTTAATTTGTAATTCTTAAGAGTTCTGGAATGCTCAGCCCCAGAGCAGCAGGCATTTGTACATTCCTATGGAGAATCCTATTATGTGTGTCATTAGGCTAATGAGAGCCACACACATATCTTAGCATCTGATTTATTTTTAATGGAGTTACTTTCACTGACTCTCAGCCAGTAGTGAAGTAGTAAAACCTCAGTGCTCTGGACTAACAAGCCTGAGAGAGGCCTGAGAGAGAAGCAAAGTTAATATCCTGACTGTTATTAAGGAATCCAGCTCCCACTACAAGATTTGCCCAGGATGAGGTAGGAAGTCCGTGGCAGGGAAACAAATTTGGTTCATTCATGTGTCAGGCTGCCAACTTAAAGGGTGAGCTGTGCCAGAGCATCCCTTTGCCAGGTCAGAAGGACTAAAAAAATAATGCCACTGCTAGAAGTGCATTGCATCAAGAGACACGAGTTACTGCAGGCTGTCGGGAGTCCAGTTCCTGGCTGTTGTGAAGATCATCCCCGTGTGCTCACCTGCAGTACTTACACTTCACCCCGAACATCATGCTTTTCTGGCACACTTGGCAAATCTGAGATAACCAGGACTTTGTAGAGAACCTAACAGAGACAAGAGGGGAAACACCAGGGAAAACTGATGTTAGCTGGTGCCCAAAGGAAAATGAACATTTGTAGGTGGTTGAACTTGACAACTGAGACACCCAACCCGGCTCCAAAGCCATGTCAGAGTCCCTGCCTGGGCTGCTGGGCTGTGTCCCTGGGCTGCTCACCTGTGAGTCACAGCCAGGCCGAAGTCTCTTCGTACCGTCTGGGGCGATCCCTGGGAGAGCTCTGGTGGAAAACAAGAGGAGGGTTTAGGGAAGCTTTGCTCACATGTGCTCACCACTCTGCACAGAAACTGAGCAGTCACTGCCCCAGGTCAGCACCTCCAGCCATGAGGTGTAACAGGAGCACAGCTCAGACTTGTTTGCCTCCTGTGAATTTGCTCTTGTATTCGTTTCCACATGATTGGATAAATCATGATGTTTTACATTTAGGGATTACACAAGTCCATCTGATCAGGTCTAAGCCATTCTTAAAGTGGAAGGTCAGACTTTACTCCTAATTGGTTCACCACAAATACCATCACCCAGTTTTCCTGCAGTGTCAGTAGATTCCAGAATATTCTGTTTTCACTGAAAATTATCTCAGTTTTCTAGATAGGGCCAGCATGACCCAGAAGAATAAAACATACATGTGAGCTCACTTAACTAGCTGCAAAGTGCAGAAAGGGAGATCTAGACTTCCAAATGCCAATCCAGCACGCCAGTGGTGAGAGCACATAACTTCCTGAAAACTCTCAAATAGTCAGATTCTGGCATATTTCCTGAACTAAATCTACAGAAATATTGCACACCTGAGGCAAACTTTAATGTGGAAGTGTCAGCCCAGCAGCATGGCTGGCTCAGAGCCAGTCTCCTCCCTTGACCATAGATGGCACCACAGTCTTTTTTATCATTAGTTCAGTGAGCGTCTAAAGGCATGTCTAACTTCATTGCAGAGACACTGGGCAATGCATATCCAAAGCCACTAAATGGTCAGATGTGAAATTTCCTGTACCAAGAGGCATCAGTACCAGCTGTATGGGGTCACAGATAAACACCTGCTCCCAAACCCCTGGCTTTAACCCTTGAAACATCAGTATTCCTTTTTCTTGTTTGTGTCATCTCAGAAAATACCAGGTGCAACAATGACCAAGTGAAACCCTGCAGTTCTGTGGCAGGCCAAGCTCCTGCTCAGTTAACAGAAGCTCTGTGATAGGAGGGCCTGTGGAGAACCTCCAGAGGCTGCCCAGGGATGGCCAACAGGGAGTTGACAAGCACAGGTCTTCTCTTTCAGCAAGGCACTGCAGACACCCCCGTAAGAATCTTACCGAACCTAGAAAGAAAAAAAAAGATACATTTCTTTAGGCACTGATACTCCTGGTACACACTTTGCTAGACCAGGAACTGTTGGCTGCAGCATGTGCTGTCAGGTTTACAGACACCTCTGGCTTTGCACAGGCTCCCGAGGTTGCTGCATTGCCAACATTTTCCTGCCTACATAGGGCAGCCTTTGCCGGGGAGAGCCCCAGCTCCAGTCTGGGAGGGAACTTACTTTATTGGAGGAACTTCGTCTATCCTGTTTCCCAGCTGAGACTCGTGGGACTTGCTGCGGGTGAGGGTCGGGAAGTTGGGCAGCAGCTGGAACACCTTGCGGCAGGGCGGAGGCGGTGTCCGCGGCGGCTTCAGGCGGTGCCGGCGCTTGGGCTGCGGCGTGGCCGGGGGGGTGACGGTGATGCTGTGCGGGGTCCTGGGCCTGCCCCCGGCCGCGGGCAGCACGAACGGCTCCAGCAGCGTCTCTGCCGAGGGACAGGGCCCGTGGCCCGGGGCCGGCGGCTCGCAGGGCGGGGCCGTGGACACGGACACGGAGCGCGGCTGCTGCTGGCTGCCCTTGGCACACGGGGACCACGCGGGGTCCGGCTGCGAGCAGGAGCTGTCCCGGCGCTCGGGCAGGGCCATCGGCACATCGTCCCTCAGCTCCCCTCCTGTGCAACAGAGCAGCGTCAGTGACCGCCCGGCACGGAGGGCACGGGGCCCAGCGGCTGCCGCGGGCTCCCAGGCGTTCCTGGGCAGGGCTCTGGGTGCCTCTTGCACCGGGCAATCATCTCCCCTGAGCCGCAGCAGGGCCCTCGGCTGGGAAAGCTCAGCGCAGGGCCTGATGTGAGCTTTTGAGACATACACCTGGATTTTTTAAAATGCCATTTCTTTCTAAGAGGTGAATGCCATGACTCCTGAGCAATGGCTGGTTTGACACAGTGTGCATGGGAAATATTTGACAGCCTGGGACAAGAAAGATTAGAAAAAAGGAAATATGAAACTGAGCTGTTTGCTGACTTTTTCCATTAACTAATCTTTATGATTTGCAAATGGATGAATTGTCATAATACCAACAGGAAACATCACCTTTCAGTGACAGATTGATAGCTGCTACGAAGAAAGAAGTGGTGCATGTGAGTACCAGTCTGCTGGGAGAGGCTCTTGTACAAACAGATTTTACAGTGCCTTTGGAAGTGCTTGGGGAAGGTTTTTCTCTGACCTGGCAATATTTGGACAGGTCACCACCTACAAGGTATCTGGTTGTATTTAAGTCAAGGATGTGTACTGACCCATAGAGAATGAACTGGAGCATTAGACACAACTCTGAACATAATGTGTTAATAAGGATGTAGTCTACTGAGTCGGAGAGGCTATTTCTACATACATTTACTTCCATTTATTTATCTGACTTGATATCAAAACCAAACCCAAGTCACAGCTCTAGATCCGTCAGATCAGTGCCCCTCGGTGCACACCCAGAGCCGTACCCTGACAGTGGTTACAGAATATCCCCAGCAGTGCCTGGCAGGCAGCAGAGGGGCTGGGCTGCTGGGACAGCAGCTCCACAGGAGAACAAGGCAGTCTGTACCTGACTCCGTCACCTTCCGCAGGCAGCTCAGGGCCCCGTTGAGCCTGGAGCACTCCTCATCTCTGGCTCCACATCTCTTCATTGTTTCCTTCACCTTCGACTCATTCATTTCTAGTAAGGCATCCAGGGTCAGCTCCTCTGGTATTCTCTGCAGGAGAACAAGACGAGACCGTTTTTGTTACTCCGTGTGCAAAGCTACTAATGAAACTTAACTTGTTCATTAAAATAGAATCAGAAATAAAACAGGTCTAAAACCTGGAAAAGTGATAAGGATGTTTGGCTTTTCAGCAGTGAACAGCAGAAACAGTGAGGAAAATTACTTATTTATTTGAACAAAAAAGAAATGTTTTGACAAAGATAGTGCCCTCCTCCTAAAGCAGTTTTTCCTTCATCAGAGAACCAGCCTTACCCATATCCTGCAAAAAAAAACCAGGAGAAAGAACTCCTTCTACATCTTAATACACCAAAGCCCCACAGTGATAAGGTTCAGATCAGGCAGACACAAAAGATACAAGAGCCTGGAAAGCACAAAATGATCTGGTATTTCTTGACACAGCACTGAGCTGTGTCTGTCTCCTCCCCCATTCAAATGTTTCCAGTGTAAGTCTGCAGCAATTGTGATTAATAAACAAAACCAGGATACTTAGCCCAGATACCCAGGAATTTCCCTGAAAAGTTCTGCCTAAACAAACCTCCCTATTGCCTATCCTCACAATGAGATCACAGATTTCACAATATTTGGCCTTTATTCTAAAGTTTCAACTTCTGGAATCAAGCTATATAAAAGGTTTTGAACTTTTATTTGAAGGGGAACTTAAAAGTGTGTCTCACTGCTTGGAGAAACAAAACGCTTGAAATCCTCTAGTCCTTAAACCCCACTTCCAACTCTAAAGCAGATGTGAATGTGTTGAATGTCCTTTAACAATTGCATCTTTCTTAAGCCAGACTTGCTCTCAAGAGCTGACGCAGAACTTTCAGCTGTGACAGCGTTCAACAGCCCCAACCTTTGGAGCTTTGTAGATGGCAACACAAAGAGTTTCCAATTTTAGTAACTGTGGCATGGAGCAAAGAAAAGGAATAAATTAAGAAAGGGCAGAAGTCTAAGAAATACATGCTGCATCTTCTGTCACATGCCCTGAACTGGATGAAGCACAAAACACAGCTGACTCAAGGGGAGGCCAGGAATTTAAATGAGCACTAAGCACAAAGCAGGACCAGAGTAGAGCCAGGGTTCAGTGAAGTTTAGGTAGATTTTCTTTTTTTTTTTTTTTCCTATAATTAATCTTTGCAGAATAACAAAAACACAGACACCACAGTTGATGCTGGGTAGCATTCATTTTTCTGCATATGTGCACCACCATGATGCAGGAATAAGACTGCCCCCAAAAGCTTGTTCCTTGGATAAAATGCAGAAAGAACAGAGACAGTGTGAAATCTACCTCCTGGGATTCCTGCTCTGCTATCATGCTCCAAAGAACAAAACTCCCAGGGGTCCAGATGCTCAGAGCTGGACCTGGAATGGGTTTCCACCATTCCAACACCCCAGCATGAAGGCAGCACATTTTGTACACACAGAGCCCCAGCCAAGCTGGGCTGGTATCACCAGAATTGCACCAAGTCTCTCTCACAGTCAGTCCTTTCCCCAGCACCCTCTGAATTCCTCTCCCTGGCAGCTCACAGAAGCAGCTTTGTTCTGCCATGCAGGACCAGGCCCTCGGCCTTGGGGGACACCAACACTCTAAAAGGGACAGGGGCAAACAGGGATCGAGGTTTAGTGGGACATGGAGACAGCTTTTTACCCCAGCTAAGCACAAGGGAAAGTGAAGGTTTTACAAAAACATTTATCCTGTTTCATGCTGTTACGCGGTCTTAGAGTAAGTGGGATTACAGCAATGTCATTTTTGAATTATCTTGAAACATTTCCTCACCCTCACCATTCCTCCCTAAGAAAATACCATATACTATGTGCCCTTGTTGTAGGCAGGTGCATCATTCCAGACCCCAGCAGGAGCTCCCCAGTCCCATCACCCAGGATCCCCTCACTTCCCAAGCTTTTGTGCACACATGTAACCAGGAACTAATTCGGAGTTGTTAGTAAGTCAGCTGGTAAAGTGGTTGAAACCAAGGTTTCCCTGGGAGAGCAGAGCTTCCCCACCACAGCCATGGCAGCTGGAATGCAGGCCCAGCTGGGGTGGGACAGGGGCAGCACTGCTGGAAATCTGGTTTCCCCAATGCCTGTTCTGTGGCAGGAACCAACCTTCACTCTAGATCAAGCACTCAAGCCTTCCCAGTTGCAGAGAAAACAATTTTTTAAAGATACCAAGCTACTGAACTCATTGGAAGTGTCAGGGCATTCCTCCCTTGCCTCATCCCTTTTGAGGATAGTGCCTCTGTCCCGACTGGTCTGTGATGCTCCCCACAAGGCCCAGCTCTACACCCCCAGCCCACTCTCACACAGACCCTGCCCGAGGGGCCTGCACCCACACACAAAACCCAAGCACCTCTTTTGCTCAATAGTTTAATTTTAGAAAGACAGAATAGCAAGTTGTAGGAAAGTAGAAAGTACAGAAAAGGAGATTATATTTAAACAATCCCAATGCCCAATGACCTTGAGCTGGGAGAGCTCAGACTTTCTGAACCTGCTGCCAGCCCCCATGACACGCGACAAAAGAAATAAGCCTTCAGAGAGGGGGAGGGAGGGGAAGTAAGAGGCTTTCTTTAAACAGCCACTCATGTGCTGCACATATGTGGTGGCTTAATATAAAACTGGTCAACCTGATCCCTGTGAGATTGGCCGGCTCTGCCTTTGCTGTGTGTCACCCCCCAGGCAGTGTGACAGTGAGGAGGGTCACTAGTTCAGGGTGGCTCTCAAACAGGTTCTGCTGCTGCCCTGGCTCAGCTGCTGTGGGGGCAGAAGGGCCCCTGCTCGGGGGCACGTGGCGGGCTGCAGCCCCTCAGTGCAGCTCTGGGCCCTTGCACAGGGGTTACTCCCACTCTTCACCACTGAGGGTGAGAAATGTGAGTCCAGCTCACCTCTCATTACCTGCTTCTTCAGTGGGTGCTGAGGCTTTAAAAAAAAACAGCTTTAAAAAATGAAGATTAAAGGCTTGCATTACGGCCAAGCTCAATGCCACCTCCCTGGGCACACCCTGTCTTGACAGGGAGAGCTGCAAGATATTCAGTGTTCCACTAATAAGGTCAGATTTAAAAAAGGAGAAAAAAAGCAGAAGACAGAATCTGCTTTCAATCTTCAGCACCTCATAACTGCCAGCAAAATCTAAAGCCTAACCATGCACTGCTCAGCAGAAGAGATGCTAAAAAGTCCAAAGCAGGAAATTATTCCTCCCTACAACAGGTAAGAGGACTTTTCCATGAAGCCCTCCTGCTTATCAGACAGAGGCTGCACTTCATGGCACACATGTCTGAAGAGAGAAAAGTGAGTACCAGCACATCCAAGGAGCCATCCAAGGGTCAGTCTCAATTAGTCAGGGTGAAGAGTTCACAACAGTCTTTAATCTTGTCTGGTGTCCAACTTAAATCCCTGAAACATGGCAAAAATGCTGGTATCTAACACAGTGGAGGGGTTATTTTTGGTAAAGATTCCACCCTGCAGATAAGCCTACATAGCTAATGCTGCTGCAGGCACTCCGCAAAATCAGCCTGACCTGCTCCTTGACCCAGTAGCCACAGCTCTTCCTGTAAAGCTAGACAGTTGTCAAGGCCCCAGATGCCTTCTCTTAAATCAAGACATTCCCTCTCCAATCATCCTCCCATGAAGGAGCAGATGCTAGAAGAGAAAGCCCATTGCATAAGGTGCTTAAATTCCCACTGATAGCTCTAAGCAAAGCAAGTAAAGATGCTCTTAAGAACATCTTGTGCCTGCTAGTTGTTATTTTGCACAGTTTTGCTGGTGCCCAGCGATGAAGGTACTTGAAAATTTGCTGTATTATTAAATTCCTGGAGATTTTATGGGCATTCTGGAAAGCCTCTCACTTGAGATTTCCAGCTTGCATTAAGCTGTGAGCATAAACAGGCCATGGTTTCACCTGATATCACCTTCCTCAGTGTTCCGCCTTGCAGCAGAGGCTGGAGAGGAGCTGACAGGCTCAGGGCATTCTGTCCAGCTGGCTCTTAGGGGACAGAGAGCTGTTGTCACTACTCTTCTGTGGCAGACAGTTGCAGATCCCTCAGGCTGACCTCAAGCCATGAAGGGTTCACAGTGCCCAAGGCTGCAAGGGGCACCTGGATCCCTTGGCAGGAAGGGGAGCCCTAGCAGTGGTAGAGACTATTTTCCAAGAGCTGTTTCCACTGGGGAGGGGTCTTCAGCTGGAACACAGTGAAGGAATTTTAGCTCAAGGAAGCCTGCAGGACTGAGTTAATTTGCATGCACACAATTAGCACATCCAGATCTCTGCTATCTGTTGGTCCAGCCAGAGCTCCTGCTGCCAGACCCATGGAAATCCCCAACAAACAGCCACAGTCCTCATGGCCTGTTCATGCAGATATGGTGACAGAAAAAGATGAGAGGATACAGCTGTGGAAACCTGATAGGCTTAGGCAGATCTGGCTCTTCTATCCCCCATCCAAAGGATGCACTCACAAAAACGCCTCAAAACTCCTCCAACAATGGATCTGCTACGAGCTGGAGCACACTGTGCAAACAGAACCCTCTGCCACGGGCTGCAGCAGCAACCCCAGGCCAGTGGCTCACCCCTGACAGGGGCATTTCACAGGGGCAGCAGAAGGCTCTTGGCAGTCAATTCCTGCTCAAGGCCTGAGCCCTTCCTGCTCTCCTCCTGGAGGGCCCAGCACTGCCCCTGCCTTGCTCATCTCTGCAGCTCTTTGGCATCAATGCTGACTGGGGATGGGCTTCACAAGCAAGCAGAAGGTATCACAGAAAAGGGTACACACTGGGACTCAAATCCATTCCCAAAAGGAACAGCCACAAAGCAGCCCCAAGCACAGCCCTGCTCCACCTGCTCCCAGTCTCTCTGGTGGCACGGCCCTGCTCGTGGCTGGGGCAGGATGTGCCCCTCCCTGTGCATCACAGTTACCCACTCTAAAAACAGCTTTCCAGGCTTGACTGACTGGCACCCCTGCTCCACAGCCAGAGCGCTGGCCCAGACATGCTTCAGAAGATGATAAGAAGATGACTCTGTTCTTAAGTTACTTTTTAAGACAGTGACAAGTTACATGTGGGAACAAATACAATAGTTATGTTTCTGTGAAGCACATTGACAAAGGCAGAGAAAATTGCTTTCTGTACTGAAGAAAATAAGCCAACAGAATTTTTTTTAGTCTCTTCTATTTGGCAGACATGCTCCAAGCTCAGAATCCAGTAAACAGATCTGCAAGAGACTTCTTCCATCAGCCTAAGAATGGGGACAGTGCTCTGTTCTCATCTTCCTTCCCTCCCACTCCCCTCCCAATTCCTAACTCCAACTCCCAAGGCAAGCAGGACAATCGAGATCAATGTATTTTTCTAGGACCATTTTCAGAGCAACTTTACCCACTCAAGATGACTACATAGCAGAAACATAAACATACCTTCTGTACGTAAGGTTCCTTGTCCTGTCTCTTCTAGGTCTCAGCTCAAGTACCTCTTTGCTCACTTTCAACCCACCATATTTAACCATTTATACATCATTTTTCCTATTAAACTACACATACAATCAGTCTCTAGAATTAATCAATCTCTAGAACGAATCAGTTTCTAGAACTCCTAAGCAAAAACAAGGACTCCAGCATTTCCTAGAAAAATACTTAAAAAGCAAGTTACAGCACAGCATTAGCCCAGCTCCAAAGCAGAGCCTGATACCACTTTCTATGATAAAAATCTGGCAGCTGACTAGAGGAACAGTAACAAAGCCACAGAAACAGCGCAGGGTGGGGTGAAGGGTCCGAGTTTCCTTACCCCTCAGAAGTGTGCATTCCCAGAGAGCAAAGAGGATCCCACCTGGGGGCTGGCACTGCCCACCTACCTGCGGGCCCGCGAGGTCGGCACAGCCCAGCCCTCGCACTCGGCGCAGCGTCACCGGCTCGCTGCCGTCCGCGCTCTCGGCAGCTTTAGCTGTTGCCCAATGCCATAAACAGTGCATTGTTATTGCTATAATCTCCTCCAGAACTAAAGGATTTTATAAGCAATCATTATTCTTGTTTTAAATATAGGTTTTCAAAGAAATAAAGGAGCCCAACAATTATAATCACCAGAGCTTTCGAGCTTCACAATGTCTAGAGCAAGTCACTGAGCAAAAATAGTCTTCACTCAGGAGTAGAGTCAGCAGATATTCTAAATTGGAGCTGCTGCTCTATTTCTGACAGGAGAGCCTGGGAGCTTCTGTGCTTCCCTGCACGGCAGCTTTATTTGGGAGAGGACTGGGGGGAGCGAGGGGAGGGGAGACAGAGAAACAGAGCATTGTTCCTCTCACCACCGAGCTAAAGAACTCCTGCAATTAGGCTGCTTTTCAACGGTGTTATGTCACAGATTAGCACAGTCTTGAAAATACTCCCTCCAGCAGCACTAGAAACGCAGAGGGAATCAGAACCATTTAAAAAAGCAAAAACCCCATGAACCCAGGCCTTTCTCCTGATTTGTCTCTGACAAGCAGCAGGCACAGAGAGCCCTCCACTGCACCTCCCCTGTGGCAGACCTGCTGTTCTGTTCAGCTCTCAGAGGTGCCCAGGGCAGGGCTCTGCGGCAGCTCTTCTGAGACTCTACAGGTACTTGGCAACCTCTCCAACTAGCTTCAGAGCCCAGGAGGCACAAGAAGACAGGGCAATGTGCCACATGAACACACTGTGACACTTGTGCAGTTCTCCTTCTCTCTGCACCATTTTTCAGAAGCCTTAAGAAGGAAAGCCAGCATGGTTATTTCCATTTTCCAGTGAGCTAACAGTATCTGAGGGATGGGAAGCTGTTCCCAGTGTACCTTGTACATCAGGCACAGAGCCAGAATCACTTGAGGGCCCCCATTTTCACAGTGTGACCTGCTCAGCCCTGTCTGCAAAGGCTCCCCCCCAGTCCTGCCACAGGCAGTGTGCACAAAATGGGAAAACACTCTAGATTTTGTAATAACTAACCTATTAAAGCTCCTTTTGTCAGTGATTTCCATTTTGAAAGCTTTCAGTTGAAATGCAACATGCTGTATGAGATCTTGACAACTGCAGGAATGATCCCATGACACCTGAGACATTTCTGAAAGGTAACTCATCCCAGACAGTTAACTCATCATCTCTGCACTGTGCTGATGTCAACAGTGGCTGCATTGCTATTTTCTGAGCAGTGAATTAACAGGACCAAAAAAAAAAAATCACTGCAAGAGCAGAGCACTTAGTTTATTAACCCAGCTATTTCCACTCCCCCTAGCTCACAGCCTGTTCCAGCATGCCTACTCAGAAATTATTTTAATGACCCATGGGGTGTTGCAGTTCTGCTGTCCAGCTAATACAAGCGCTACAGAAGCTGTCTGCAGCTGCATGATATGGATGCAGAACCCTTAAAAAATAACCATACATCTGGAATCCCAGAGGAATTTCAGTTCTTTGTACACTTCTTTCAGTTCTGTCCCAGAGAACAGAAGGAAGAGAGTTGATTTAATTGGACACTGCTTGGGAGGGGACAGCAAGAGAGCACAAATCAAAATAATAAAGAGCTGGAAAATTCTTTCTGCCTTAGACCAAACCCGAATTTGTTCACCCCTTTTAGTGACCACACATAAAGAAGGGCAGTCTCAACCCTCCCTGCTCCCTGAATTAGCAGGATGTGGCAGATTTGAACTGTCTACCTCCCTCCCCCCTTTTCTTCACCTCTTCCCTGCCCCCTGTTCTGTAGGCATCACAAAGGATTTATAAAAGAGCTACAAAGACATTCTTTTAGACTCAGGCAATTCCAGTAACCTTAGAAACCAATACTAGCTGGGAGCCTGGCAGTTTGGCCAGAGCAACAGGCTGCTTTTGTCCTCTCATTGTCACTGCTGCACCTTTGGCTGTGCCACCCAAAACCTCGCTGGGCTGGAAGGCAACACCAGCATCACATTCAAAACGAACAGCAGGAAATAAAAGGAATAACTTGGTCCTGAACCCATCCTGTTTCACCAGAGACCACTTAGTTACATCAGAACCAAGCTGGAATAACTTTCATGGAAATTTGTGGAATTTTTCACCCATGCAGATTTCTGCTGAGGTCCAAGAAAATTTTTGGTTATTTAATGATCAAAGGAAACTGAATGAGAACATTGTGACATGGCCTGCAGAGGTAGAAATGGGAAAAAGAATAGAAAAGGCCTTTTCTGCCTTGTTTAGCTGTCAGTGGACTGAGCTCTACCTGTGTGTTTGTGAGATTGTACCAGTGGTCCTGTTTTGGCTAATGCTGGACACAGAACATAGTGCAGCACACCACTATGAATATCTAAAAGGTAGTAAGAGATGAAGTTCTGCCGTGGCTCTCAGAGCCAGCAGGCAGCTGGGAGGGTACTGAAGGGACAGGAAGGCTGTGTGTGAGGGCTGTGTCCCCTCCTTACCTGCACCACCTCCTTCCTCACGTTGACGATGTCCAGCCAGTCGTTGAAGCGGGGGTAGCTGTTGAGCTCCGCGGTCCGGTCGCTCAGGGGCACACTCAGCTTGCACTGCCGCTGCCGGTGGATGTAGTCAATGAGCTTCACCTGCAGCACCCAGAAAGCAAACTGTGAGCTCCTTGGGCTGTGCTGGCCCCTCCCAGGCTGTGTTTGTACACACTGAGCATCTTTGCTCTTCAGCATTTCAGCAGAAGGCAGGACCTTGCAGGGCCCTTCCCTGCAGTTCTGCGCAGAGGCTGGGTGTCACACCAAAATATGAAAGGGATCCAAACTATGTGAAACAATAATTACAGTCAGTTTGCAGGCACTGCACACGTACACACAGCCTCATCTGCGATGCGCCAGTCCAGCCTGCAGGACTGCTGCCTGCTCATCTGTTGGTCTGGTGAATTCTCTTACATCTGGTGTTCGTTTGGGCTATAAGGTCACTGAGACAGGAATAGCCAAAGTACCCAAAGATGCTGAGGCCTGTTATCTGATGGGCATTTCTACTACAAATTCAACATTAAAACCAGCTACCTTAAGAGAACAAAACTTCAGACTAGATGACCACTGTACATTTGCTATTGTATTCTAAAGCTTTTTTCCAAAGCTTTTATCACCTAACCATCTCATGGCAAATGCACTACACAGAATTCTTCATTTTAGGCACAGAAGAATAAAACAGCAAAAAGGGGTATTATTTGTGCCTTATGTTTGCTTATCGAAAAGAAAATACTCTCCAAAGATTGCTCACTGTGTCACATATTCCCATGGGGCAGGCTTAAGCTTCAAAACCTTCCTAACAAAACAATGCCTCAAAGCAAGTTAGTTGATCCATGATTTATAAACCAAAACATATTCTTAGTCAACAAATTTTAGCATCTGGGACAAGATCAGACTGAAAATGTAAAGGAAAAAACAAACATGGATTCTTTGACCATTATAATGTGTCTCCTCTTACAGCTTAAGTGCTTTCCTACGAAGTTAGTAGAGGTTAGTATGTTTTATGAGCAATCTATTCCTTACAACTAGCAGGTATAACAAGTTTGTCTCTGCCCACACACTGAATTCTGACAGCAGTGCTATGCAGTTTGAGATTTATCAGAAAGTGTGTGAATACCAAAGTTATTCCAATTCCTGCAATGCCCAGAGCAATGCAAAGCACTGCCATTCCCAGGAGAGGCAATCCAGGACTGCCATGTCCTAGAAACTCAGCCATCCCTTTGCATTCACACCCTGACCACCCTGACGAAACCAGAGGAGCCTTTTCACCACAACTGCCCAACACGGCTTTGGAGCGCCAGAGCAAAAAGGAACTGGAAATCCCAATCACTCGTTCTCAGTACCTCTTTTTAAATAAAGGGGCTGACAGCACTTCCTTTTTTCCACCCTTCGCCTGCTTCCTCTGGCCAGACCCCACACTGCAGAGCAGGGCAGGGCAGGGCTGGGCTGGGCTGGCCTCGGGAGGGACTGGCCCCGGGGCTCAGCAGTGCCTGGGCCCCAGTGGCTGCCCCGCTGCCGTGCTGCTGCTCTGTGCCAGCTGTGTGTGCCGTGTGCCGGGCACTGTGTGCTGGGCACTGTGTGCTGGGTACACGCTGCTGCTGGCTGCGCTGCTGGCTGTGCCAGGACCAAACCTGCTCCTGACTGCCCTTTGCCCACACTGGCCCCTCGGCTGTGCCCTGCCCTGAGTTCCCCTGGCTCTGGAGCACAGGAGCTCGGATCCTCCAGGCAGCCCCTGTGTCACTGGCTGCCTCAGTCCTGACCTTCTGCTTTCTCACTGTCACACGTCCTTTCCCACGACAGCCTGTCCGCAGAGTGCTCCTGTTCAAAGCCACAGGAGAAAGGAGCTTGGAGATGCTGTTCCAAGTATTTTCCTGCTCAGGGCTCGGTTTAAATTTTCTTTCTTCTCAGGGTGCTTTTCCCCTCTATGGACACCGACAGTGGGCAGGCTGGGATGAGTAGATGGGCAAGGGTCCCTCAGGAAAGACAGAAAGAAGAGGCTGCAGGAAGTTTATAGACTCAACAGCTCCCAGCATGCCAAAAATCAGCCTACACAAATGAAAAACAGCTTCCCAACTGTGCAATAGCTATGTCATGGAAAAGAGAAGGAAGACAGTAATCACCCAAGCCTTGTCTTTTTCCAGAGGCCACTCGAGGGAAGGGTCAGTGACGATATGTGTTCTGATACACAAACTGCAACCACAACAGCCAGCCCCAGGCAAACAGCTCAGCGCGTGTTTGTGAGCCCGTACGTGGAATTCCCAGGGCACTTCGGGATGTTCCTGCTGCTGCCCCTGGCTCGCCTCACCCGTCCCCATTCCTGGGCACGCCTCAGGGTTGCAGAGCACCTAGGGACAGAGGTAAGATTGCACAGTGATTTTGGAACTAGTACAACCAGCCCTGATGGGTCTGTGTGTAAAGCAGCAGCTTGGCTCTGCAGTCTGACTGTAATCTGTTATTTTAGTGTAGGATCTCCCATCAGGCAAGATTTATTTTTCCTGGAAGAAGGATGAGCTATCAGCATACTCTGTAAAGCCAGAGCACCATGCTTAGTTATACAGAACACTAATTACAGGCAAATGCCCTAAAAGTAGCACATGATCCAGAATAAAGCAGGGAACTGCAGGCAATGGAGGTGTCTGATTCTGTTCCAAAAAGCACAGTGGAAGGCAAGAAGGGCTTAGCATCTATTTATAAATGAAAAATCACAAATTATGTAAAAGAAACGATACAGAAAGTGTGTGCCCCACATTGTCCAATTTCAGCATGCAGCGTCACGAGGATGGCACACTGCTTGAGGCAGGATATTGCTGAGCTACAGCCACTGCTTTTGCACTCCTCACAGTTCTCCTGGCCAACTTCAGTGTAACACCAGAAGCATCACATGAGTAAGAGAATGGAGCGGGCTGCACTTCTGGCTCTGCTGCTGACCCGATCTGTCTGATCAGGCGCAAATGCACTCATCCCTCCCCTTCTCCCTGCACGTAGCTCTGCCTGCCCATCCTGCAGGAACTCCCTGGAGCAGGCACCGGCTTCAGTTGTTTTGGTACTGCTTAAAAAAATACTGGTTCAAGTACTTCCCTTTCCTAAGTGCCATCCATAGCATAAACTCCTAAAGGACACTGCTGGAAGGCACTCTGTGCAGCACGGATTTCAATGTCAAACTTTGCTTCTTTGTTGGGATAGAACAAATTCTCCAAAATGGACAAGCAGTCTGGCAGCACAGGTCTAAGTCTCTGAGGGCCAAGGCTGGTTTTTCCTGGATAACTCCTTCACATTTACTCAAGTCCAACTCTGTTTTCCCCTAGTCCTATAAATAGTGTATTTGCATTCTCTTCCCAGCCTACATGCACCACGCTTCTCCCCTAGGATAAATTTCATTTTGTTGTTTCCTGCCCAGACTTTTAACTAAACTACATGGTTTGGCTTTAGTAGCTGAACTGTTGCAAAACCCTTTTCTGAGAATATAATAAAAATTCTGGGTTCAGTGACGCACATAAAAACCCACAACCAGCACACAGGTCTCCAACCACAAACTAGACCGAGAGATAAAGCCAATAGTAACTACTCACAGCCTGCTTGCTAAATGGCACGTCCTACTCATCACAAATGGCAAACCCCACACCAGAAGCAGCAGTACTCCAACTGCCTTGAACCCACAGAGATGGGAAAGGACAAGAACAGAGACAGAGAGACAGGATATGGAGCAGCTGGAGGAAATCACTGATTCCAGGACAGAGCCCTGCTGCTCTGCCTGGTGCAGCTGACGGCCAGGACACCAGTTCTCATTGCTCTGAGAAGGGCACATGCTGCCAGGTGCTCCTGGGTGCATGTTCATCTCCTTACAGCGCCTTTAAAAGATCCCTTTACGGCACAGATGAGAAGCAGGTCCAAGAAGTTTAGGAGAAACTGACAAGCTTGTACATTTTTATTTATTTCTACAAAATAAACACCAGATCTCTTGAGATACAAGTCTGCCCGTATCCATGACCTCAAGCCAACAGTTGGGACTTTAGAGGACAATAAACAAAAAGCAAATGCCCACAAGTTTTTCAGCTGTGCTTCTGCAGGCATGGCACAGGAAAGCATCTGTAAAACCAGATCACTGACATCAGGGTGCAGAATTCAGGAGATATTACAAGGAAGAGCTGGAAGAATTCTGTAGTCAAACTGCAGCCCAAGTATTTCTCATCTCCAGTTAACTGATCAGAAATCACATTCTAACTTCATTTATAGAGAATGTTAATAGTTACAGTGTCTAACCAGGGAAATCGAATTTCATGCATTTGGGGGCCAACTCTCCCCCAGCTTCTTGTCAATTATGTTTTATTCATGTTTAGAAAAGAGGCATCTTGTTCCACAGTCACTAAAAGGCATTAAACCTATTGCAGCTTCTGCACTTGGTCAAAACCCAGTCTGAATTCAATGTGCTTGATTCAAATAAACAGGGGAAAAGGAGCAAAGGCTAGAAGAGCCTGCATTTTTCTGAAGCCCTCTGTGGCTTAGTCTGATGCTTTTAATCTACATATCTTGATATACCCTATAAATGCAGCAAAAATAATAATTTTCAATTCACACACACACAAAAAAAAAAAAAAAAAAGAAAAAAAAAGAGAGAGCAAAACCAAGGCACAGAATGGTAATTATAAATTAAACAACTTGGGGACAGGAAGAGGACCTCTGCTATACCAAAGTGCCAGCCAAGATTTCTTCAGAATATCAACAGTTGGAGACCAAGTTTGGTTCAATCATAGATTTCACAACCAAATGCCATGTTTTCACACTTCCACAAAACTTATGATCTGCTCAGTGAAGCCTGCAACTTTTCTTGTTGACTTGAAACATATGCAATGTTTAGAAGAGGAGTTTTGCAATACCCAAAACAAACAACTGTCGTGATTTAATCAACAAATCAAGCACATGGCCAAAAGCAGATCCTATTGCTCCTGTGCCCGGAGATGAAATCTCAGGGAGCCTGGCAGCACTGGAGGAGACAATAAATATGAGCTTACACCGAAACTTCCAATGCTACAACCACGTCCTGCCCTGCAGTTTACCCAGCTGGTGGCTGAGGCTTTAAAAGGATCAGATCAATGTATGGCCCAGCTCTTGCATGTGGCTAAGAGAAATGCAAATCATCTATCTTGCCTCAGACAGGAATTAATCAGGAAGGAACCTCTATTCAGGAAGGAATTAATCAGGAAGGAATCCTCTATTAACCTCCTGCCAGGAACCAGCCCAGAGGGCAGGGAGCACTCTCTGAAGCACCCCAGCAGCTCCTGGTGCAGCAGAACAGAGCACTGGCCAGATCAGGACCAAAGTCTGAGGGAAGTTGTGCATTTCTGCCTCTTGAAACAGAAGACAAAATGTCTGAACTGGAGTTTATCTGCACAGGCCACTGGGGAAAGTCAGATGAGTCATCTGAAGGCATCCAGTGAAAGTGGATTCACTTCACACCTTCAGCTGACTCTTATCTATTTTCCCCAGTGCCTTTATATATACAAACCTGATGTCAGACCAAAAAAACCTCCTAGGCCACCTGAGCACTGAAGAAAATATAAAAAGGTCAGAATTGGACTTGCTGAATTTGTCTCTGAAGTCATGCTCAGCAACCATGTGAGAAATTGATAAAGATCTCACCAGCCACTGGGAGAGCAGCATCATGTGAGGGTACTTCAGGACACTTTCTCAAAGTCATCCAGTTTAAAGTGAAAAAAAGATGCAGCGGGGTTGATCCACGCAAGAGAAGGACCCAGGATGTCACTGTTACACAGCACACTGAGAGCTGGGGCAGAGCCTGGGCCCTGGGGAGCTCTGAAAGGCCCTGTGCAGGTGCCCACACAAGGAACCAACCCCTCCCCATGCGAGACACCCACCGTGGCCACTCCAAATACAGGGTCAGTGCCTGCTCTGCCTCAGGGTCCATCTCAGAAACGGCCTCAAAAGCAGCTCTCCCTTTGTGGGCTTTGGAGAAAGGAGCACAACAGAGCTGACAACATCCCCCAGATCCCGCAGCGACTGAGTGAGAATGCAAACTGGTGGAAACAGCAATCACCGAAGTGGTGGAAGTGCTGGCTGGGTTCTGCAGCTGGGACTGAAATGCAGTGATGCTGAGCATGTCCTGAGCAGAACCTTCCCTGGAAAGCAGGATTCAAGGCAATCTCAGGTGTGATCACAGTGCTGCTGAGCCTGAACACTGGTCTGGGGCCAGAGGAGTCTCCAAGGAATACACCAAGACAAGTGCCTGACTGAGGGGACCAGAATAAGGCCAAGGAATCATTGCACAGAAATAGTGCCGAGGTTTTCCCGGTGTGTCCAGAGCCAGGAGCAGGCGGGTGGGAGATCACAGGATACAGCTCTAGGCTCAGCTCTGCCAGGGATCTGCAGGCACAGGACAGGCCTCTCTGTGCTGTGCAGCCAACCATCCAAGCCAGTTCTGCTCCAGTGTGAGGGTCTGCAGGGCCCTTCAGCTGACAATAAGCCAACCGAGTCTGCAGCTCTGCCCCACTGAGCACTGAGCTGCTCCTTTGTGAACTCAAGCTCTCAGCAGCTGACTCATCTGAATGCCCCCGGCTATCTGGATTGTTATCAGCATCTGATCACAGCATCACCGAGCACCAACTACAGCCTCAGAAATTCTCATTTCCTGCTGTGTTCACAGAACTCGATCCTTGTGCCTGTAGGTATAAAGATACCTGACAACAGTGTGAAGTGTTCCCTTTCCAGCACAGGGAGAATTGAACCATTGCCTGGTTTTGACTGGTTCAGAACCAAATCTGCTTGGTTAAACTGAGAGAGTGGGTCTGTACCCTTTTCACATGACATATGCTCAATTTGCAGTGAAATCTGATCCAAACCTGTTCATAGAACACTTCGTTCAGCCACACAGAAAACCATCCTTCCCATCGTGCTTCCATTAGGAACAGTAACATAATGCAGGATTCAGCTGGAGAGTCTCACAAACTTCCAAACTACCTTGAGATCAGCATGAAATTCAAACACCTCTTTCCAAGGCAAACACTGGATCTTCACAGGAGCAAAATTCACAACCCAAAGTAAGAAGAAGATAAGCAAAACACATTTCAAGGAATTATTTGTATCCTAAAAAATTAGGTCACTCAGTTTGTCACTCACATGGCTTTGCCCTCAAAATCAACAGAACTGAAGCTACTAAAGGATGGTATTGTGACCTGTATTTTCACCAGCCATGCATGGAAAATAGGTATCAGACAAAATATTGCAGAGAAGTATCTGGCAGCAAAGTCATTTGCTTATTGGAGGTGGCATCTGAGAAATGGGGCTCACATCAGACTCTGACCTGCAGCCTGTGGAATTCACATTCTCTACTTGAACCCAGCTGACTCATTCAGCAAGAAGCTTGGCAGTGAGCAGGACACCTGTCCAGAATGTGAGGCCTGGTTTCTGGTTTTCTAGCTGTGCTGAAATGGTAACCAGAGTTCTGAGTAACCCCACTCCCTGGGGTGCCCTGCTGCTCCTGCAGGACCCGGCTGTGCTGCTGAGGGACTTTGGCCTTGCTTGTAACAGAAAAGGAAATAGTTTCTCAATGCATTGCTAAACAAATCCTGCAAAACAGGACCCAGCATAAGGCAGCAGGAAAGTGTGCAGGCAAGGTGTGCGGGGGGGGAGAAGCCTTAGGAGAATCTGGTAAATACAAGCACAGAGAGGCAGAGGGGTCAGGAGAGATGGAACACCAGATGGATGGATTTTCCTTTGAACCCTCAGTCATGCCTGAGGCTGACACAATAGCCACTGCCCAAACACTACAGTATGTTATTTCTGCTTTGTCAGATGATGCAGACAGCATCATTTCTGGGTCACTTGGAGGCCACATACCACTCCTTTTCTTCTCCCCTCCTCTCTTTTTCACAATCCCAGCAACTGTCTGAGTAAACACTCAGTTGAGGCCTTCCCAGCTAAGAGTGGGAAGATGAAACTGCACAATCAAGTAGTTCCCTGAGCCTCATAACATGATTCTCTTCAAAGATTTCATCCCAGTGAGGCATCCAAGCTTAATGCAGCTACAGGAACAGTCCTCTGCTTAAAGATCAGAGATTTCACACCCACTGAACACTAAAAATGAAAGCCCTCCCCCTTCCTTTGCAACCCAAGGACACAAAAGTGTAACAGAATGACTTGATTCTGCAAGACCTAAGACCTGTACTTGCCATTTGCTGAGCACAGCCCTGCTGCTGCCACATCAGATCTGCAGCTCTGCTCCTCTCAGCTCACAGCTCTCCAGCACCCAGGGAGCTTCTTCACCTCAGCCATGCTTCATCAGGCTTGGCTGTGTTTCCATACGGAGCACAGCAAGCTCCTCTTGCCCCAAGCCTCTCCTGAAGGATATTGTTACTCCCAACTGCCCTACGGACCTGTTCAGGTTTCCTGTCCCTCGTGGAGTTGGTGCATGGCTACTGAGCAGGCCAGTGGATTTACCCTGCTGTGAAGAATACCACTGTTAAAGTTTAATATCCTCCATAGTTTTTACGATGGCACTAATCATTGTCACACATCTCTGAAAGAACTCTCAGGTATATTTGAGTGATGGTGCAGGAAGTGGAAATAAAGACACCAACAAGCTGTGCATGTGTAAACTTAGAGCCTAAATAAAGGAGAGTTTACAGCAGACAATATAAAGCCAGACATTTCCTTCAGCAAAGTCAGGAAGAGAATGACTAATTGTAGGTCCCCTGCACTTCCCCTTCCTCATTGCAAGCCTCATTCTGCAGGTCCTAAGCACCCTGAGCTTTCACAGGCAGTGAGCTGTGAGGGGAACACCTTGGATGAGGCCCGAACACTCCCCAGACAGAACTGAGAGGTCTCGGAAGGAACCAAGCTCCTTCAATGGAGCATTTTACTGCCCAGGATGCTGCCCCTAATCCCAAAGGGTTTTTCCCATTTTTCTTTCCCTTGCCTTCCCAACCATCTCCCTTTTGTCTTACACATTTCTATTTCTGTAGCCTCAATAAAATACAAGCACAAACTTCCAGTCTCTACCATTCCCTCACGTACTGGCTGGGGAATGAGACAGATTAGCAGCTTGTTCTCAGGCTTATTAGCAGACCAAGGGAAGGAAACAAAACACAACAAAATCAAATCCTCTCCTTGTCTGACTCAATTATTCGAGCACTTCAAAAGTTCCACCTTCCCCTCCTCCCCGGCACACGCAGTTCCCCAGACTGCTGCCGGCCGGGCTTTGGGGAAGAGGTTTACACAGAAAAATGTTAAATCTCTGTAGGAGCAGGTTGCAGGTCTTGGAGCTGAAGACGTTCTGTCTCTGCACCCTGAGAAATCTCAGCTAAGAAACCGTATTCTCCTAAGAAACCGTATTCTCTGAAATGCTCCCAATTATTGGGTTTCTGCTAGAAAGAATTGAGCTATTTTGGCAAGGACTGAGGTCACATTTCTCTTTTCACAGACACTGAGTGAGAAAGTTGCCATGGCTCACTGCTCACATTTTGTTTTTCCCAAAATCTCCTTAGGGCTCTCTCTTACTGGTTCACATTTGCCTGTAGCAACCATGTGGGGTTTCTATCATTAGTTAAGTACAAATACAAATCTAGAGTGCAGGCACATGAATCCAGATTTCCACCCCCCCAAAAAAACATTTTTTCTTGTGACTGACTTTCACCTAAACCATGTTGTGCCCACTTAGAAAGTAGAGGAAAGTACAGCTGCTGACCCACTAATAGTTGTATGAGGAAAAATACAGAGGGAACTGATAAGCAGCAATTGGCCATACACCAGACAGTTCTGCAATAGATACTTGGCATCATACAGCAGCCTGGAAAGATTTTAATCAACACTTGAAAAAAGAGCACAAATACAAAGATAACAAACTCCAAGCTCAGCATCTTTCAGGCAGGTACAATATCCATTACTTCTGTGAATTTCTGCAGAAACTTCACACAGCACATTTGTCTCTGTACCTAAGCAGAACATGAGGTTGGGGTTGGTTTTCCTTTGGTTTTGTTCATTTAAGAGAAGTGTATTGTGACAGTTGGTTACAACCAAGTTTGTCACTTTCAAGGCATTCTATGGAAGCAAATTAAAGTGGTCAAAACATGTTATTCTAATAAAAAATCTGAATGTGCCAGTTCAGGATCAGAGTTTAACCATTTTGCTTGTGTTTCAAAAAATTATTTTATGCAGAATTTGTGAAAAATCTGAGCCTGACTTTTTTGGTCCAGTTGGGGATTGGAAAAAGGCCTTTAGAGCAGCAAAGTTCTCACATTTGCCATCACTTCCACAATTCAGAAAAAATCCCAGGGCATCAGCCTGTAAGAAACATTTCTAAAGAGTGATTTATACACTTGTTTGCTTTCATTCCATTTCTCTTTTTGCTTTTCATGCTCTAGAGGCTCTTTAGGAAATACTCTGCAGAAAACTTCATCATCACCCCTTTGCATTCCTTGTGCTAGGTTACATCCCTTTTGTCTTAAAGTATCTCCTCTGATTATGAGCTGGAGAGAAGCTGAGCAGTCTCTGGGTTCAGGGATTCAGCTGCCCCTGCTCAGACCAGAGGAGGGACTCACTGTGCTGAGCCACAGCGACCCGAAAACACACAAAACCCTAACTGCTGAGGAGAAAAGAAAAAGCCATTGTAACAGCCTGTGTGCTACTCTGTCATGGAAATACTCCCCTCCTAAAGAGCAGGGGAAACACAAAGGGATTCTATGTTGTATTTCTCTGCCTGCCAGCGGACAGCTCTGAGTGCTGGATACAAATTCATGCCACAAGAGTTGAGATTTTTCACTGCAGCCAGGAAGCTCTGCATCCTTACACAAAGATCACTCATGGGTTTGTCCAACTCCTTTTGTTTACAGTACTGCACCTTGATCTCTCCAAAAGGAACGTGGATAAGTTTGGCATTACTGAAAACCCTGGATTCCAAGGATGCTGTAGAAAGCTGCAATGCCACACCTGTACAGGGGAAGACTCTAAATGTCATTGCTACTCTAGGACACCTCCTGCCAGGTGAGATGTAAAACACTACTGGGAGTAACTCTGTCTAACACTCCTCCAGAGTAACAAGGCCAGAAACACAGTGAAGGCCTATAAATGACAAAGGGATCCAGCAGTGCTGCAGACAGCTGCTTACCTGTCTCATAGGCACAAAGTCAGCACCCACATTCAGCATTCCTAATACTTGCCTTGATGGAAAACAGAGCACATGAGGTGTCCTTCCATAGCTCAGTTGCTCTGAGGATTTCCACAGATGCAAAACTTACACTACTCAGCCATCATGAGATGAGCAAACAAAATAGCAGGATTCCCTAAGTATCAGCAGTCTTGCTTTAGAACCAGCTTCTGAATCAAAAAATGTCTTAAACAAAAAGAAAAAAACCCAACCTTTCTACCTCCATCCTTCCTTCATAGACAGTCTTGAACACTGAAGTTATATGAAACCTCCAGATGCCCTGATTTCCCCGAATGCAGGACGAGGTCCTGCCCGCGCTGCCAGTTACCCCAGCAGTACAGCTGAGCCCTGTGCTGGGCTGGGCTGCAAACACAGGCATTTGGGAGCTCAACACAAGCAGTCTGGCTGCCCAGGCTGCTCCTCAGCCCACTGCTCCAGGCGCTGGAGCCCATTTCCATGGCCTGCCTGCAAAGCCCCTGCATGCCCAGTCTTGCCTCTTCAGCACAGCCACTGCCAATCATTTTTGTCAGCTGAAAAGAGAAAGGGAGAGGACTGAGCACAGTCACCCAGAAATAGGAAGCTGTAGCATTACTCACTACCTTGAGGACTTGCCTGCTCTTCCTTTTCAATTACTCAGCAGATGCTCTTCAATCAGTTACTCAGTTTCTACATGCACCTGCCAAACCCCAATTTCGCAGGACACGCATCCACCCACTGAACTCAGCGAGGCACGTCCTGCTCCCCTCCTGCAGCCAGGAGCAACCTGGCATTTGGAACCAGCCTCGCTGCCTCCAGCTGCAGAGCCACTGCCCACTCGTTCCTCAGCACAGCCTGCAGTCTCTAAGGGGGGGATTCCCAATGACTCTGCTGCCCGGCTGCTGCCGAGGGCTGCCGCAATAGAAAAGGGCAAATCTACCCCCATGAAGGAAAATGCTATTTCCAAAAAAAGCCACAGTTCTTAAAAATTCCAGCATGCCACACACACTACAGTCCCCTGTGCCAAGGCTCCATGTTCTGTTCTCATGATGAGACTCAGGAAGGGGAGTTTGCTTCAGGTATTAATACAGAGGTGGGGGCTTCTGTCTTGTCTGGGGTTTTTTTGGCTTCTTGCAGTGAAAACAAGAGTAGGGACATGGCTGAAAAAAACATGCATTAAAAAAAAAGTCAACTGTAGGAAATTGCTTAACTGGAATGTGGCAACTTGCCACATTCTCTCTTTTAAAACAGCAAAACAGCTTTATTTTAACAAGCTGCTGTGAGATTGTATTTTGGGATTGTCAGGAAGAACAAAATACACTAAACCCCACTCTGTTCAAAATGCTTTGAACCTATAACACAAGATTTTAAGAGGGAAAAAGAAAAGCTTTGGTATGTTCTGCCATGCAGTAGGACCAGAGATTTTCAGTTTTTGAAAAATTTTTGAGGACGCTCCCAGAGTACTGTGTACAGGCACTGAGGCACAAAATACAGGACTGTGAAACAGAAGATGATGTTTGCACAAAGGTTTTATTTATGGCCTTTTCTCTGATTTTGCTTTGAAATTACTGAGATGAGCTCTGTGTTCTACTCTGCTCTGAAGCTGCTGGTCAGTTGCTGGGTGTCTGACTGTTCAGTGAGGTTTTGTACTTGACTAGTTCTTCCTTCCTACTCCCCTGCTACTCTGCAAGGCCACAGGCAGAGCGAGCGAGGCAACAGGAAAAGCAGGAGTGTAGGAGTCACCTCTGCAGAGACAGAGCAGGATGTGACCTCTGTTCCCTGAAGAGGGCAAAAATGGTCATATCCTCATATCCAAGCTGGTGTCTCCCTAAAGGAAAGGCTATAGCAAGGACCAAAGTGAAGCTGTTAATCTTGAGTTAAAAGCTAAATTTAATTGTATCAGTGGTGCTTTGTAGGAGGAACTTAATTATTAACTGCAAAGAAGTCTGATTATTGCCCATTCTGATGGATTCCTGCTAAACTAACTTCAAACACTCTAGTGGATGGAGCTTCAACTCTGCTAAACTTTGATCTTCCAAAGTGCTGGTGCTGCTTCTACCTGAAAGCATCCAGCTCCTGCAGCCTTGGAGCTCTGCTCGGGTAGGACAGTGTCTGGAAACCTGTGTGACCTGTTTGTCCAGCCCAGAGGTTCCCCTTCTCCACTGCCTGTGCTGCCCTACTGCACTCTGAATTTAACAGCCTCTGACCTCAGTTTGCTCCGTGAGCTGCCTGAGCCCCGTTTTCCAGGGCAGCAGATTCCAGCTGGAATGGGCAATGAGACCCAGACACCACAAGTTAGACTCATCTCCAAGTACAGATACTGAGCTGTGCAAGGTGTCTTTCAGCCTCAAATCTTAACAGAAGGCTGTATTAGGATGCAGCAAAGTACAGCTGAGGTAGGCTTTACTGCTCTTAACTTGGTGCTCCCCTCCTGGCTGTAGTTACACAGGGATTGCTGCTGTTGGGTCTGCACGAATACCAGGCATGGTTCCCCAACACTACAAGTTCTCTGAGGGTAATGATTCACCTAATTCAGCCCCTTTGGTCTCCAGTCTCTCTAAAAGACCACGACAACTTCTGAAAGTGCCTGCCTCCAAAGTTGTCCTAGATCCTGCCTATGAAGGGCTTTTGTAGGATCCTAGATAATGACAAAAAAGGCATTGCACTTAAGATGAACAGCTCAAAAGACAAAAACAGGGAGCTTCCATTGCTGCTTTAGAGCTTAATCCTCCATGTATTTCTCTTTCTACTGAAAGGGACCTTACTTAGTCCAGTATGGATGAATGCTGAACCAGCTTCTTGCAGTGCTCCAGCTCCCGCTTGCTCTTCCTGTTTAGCTGAAACCCTTGTGTATGAAGCTAAGTAAAACTGACCTAGAGGTTGTTTATGCTTTCAAAGGGTATATGTTCCGTGATGGAAATGAGTACCTTGATCCAGCCTGACTCCCTACTACAATAATAACTGGAAATGAACTCTGGACCATCGGTTCCCAGCCATTCTGGGTTAGCTCACGTTGCTCAAGGAATATCCCAGCCTGGGGGAGGGGAAGGCTCTCAGTGACACGGAGCAGTACCTTCTGCTGCAAAGACTCTCCCAACAGCTGCCCAAGGCTTGGGACCAGGGATGATCCATATGGAACCAACAAACAGCAATGGCAGACAGAGAGAGGAAAACACTTGTGGGTTCCACAGCAGCTGAAAGGAGAGGGCCCACTATAAAACCAACTACTATACAGTGTCACTTGAACTTGAACCTTGAGACTCGCAGGTAACCTGTCAGGTGTGTGATCCAGATATGCAACCCAGATAACCAATGCTAAGGCTCCCTTTGTCTCCCAGCCAGGCCATCTGCAACAGCAGTGTGAGAGTTATAGTGCAATAAAGGTGCAGTTAATTCCCTTCTTATCCCAACTTCCACAATGTCCCGTCCCAAACACTAAATAAAATCAGGACCAGAAGCACTTTCTCTGAAATGTGTCTGCCCTTGCTACTTGCCAAGAAAAGTTAGAAAAGCCTCTCATGAATAGGCCGACTGCTTTCAGTTCCTCTCAGTGAGACTGTAACGTACCCAGCTTTCACCTGCCAGCATTAGAAACTCCCTCCTTGTCTTTGGTCATTCTGGAGAATGAGGAAGGATCAAAGCATGGGTTGAGCGTAGGCAGGGGGAACTGTAGAGTACACAACTTCTCACCGCATTGTCCCTTCTGAGGAGCCTGTGAAGCATGCTGACACATCCAGGATCACGACACAATTAAATTGTAAATTAGTCTTGTCCTTCACAAATGGCTCATCGCACACAATGATCTCCAACGAGATACAATGACCTGCTAAATTCTCTATCGTCTCTTGGGGAGTTTCCAGGACCTCCCTGTACATCATTCCCTAAAGTCAAACAACTGCACTTACCACTGAAAGAGCACATGGGTTGAACAATGGTAAGGGCGCTTTCCTACAAACAGTTCTGGATTGCCAGCTGTTCTGGTGGTTCACTATCAGCGCCACGCCACGAAAAGGTTCAAGCACTTCAAAATTCAGAGAAAGAACTTAAAGAGTAATTGCACTTTAAAATATTCCTGTAATCATTTCAGCAGCACAGATTTTAGAGAGAGGTGTGAGCAAATTAAATCTTTATACCAACAGTAAATATTATTTAGGCCATGGGTAGCAGCACTTACATGGTATGGATGAGACCCCTCATATAATACGTTTCTTGCCACATACATGGCTCAAAAGGGAGGAAAACATTTAAGTGTCTGGATGCTATGAGGGAGCTGAACAGTTATTGCTGTAAACTTCCAGCTATACTTGGATGGATGGCAGCCTCATGCTGGGGCTCTCTCATGCAGAATGGGAGCTGAACTGGCAAAAGAGCAGTGTGGCTGAAACATGCATTCAGCAAGATGAAAAAAGAAAGGTTATCTTATAACTGTAGGATTTCTACCAACTTAAGGGTCAGGTGAAATAAGGGAGAGAAAGAATCCTTCTGTATTCTAAAAATATCCACTTTCTCAGCTGGTTATCCTTTGCTATATGAGTGTTGTTTCTTATTCCCTTGCTCATTCAAACACATTTACTTTAACATCAGACCAAGTCTGAAGACAGTACAACAGTACTTGTGTTTAAATAGCTGGAGCTTCAAGTGAGGGTCAAGGCCATGCTGTTTAAGGTATTCAGCCTTGAAAGGCACTTATAAAAGAACTGAGCCAGCAGAGACTAGAGCTAAATTCAGCTCTTACCCTAGTTTTAAAGTGCTTCAACTCCCTTGTTTTCAGTACACATTCAATTGCTACTCCTGTAAAGGAAAGTGGGCTCACATAACCCAACATTGATGTCCACTGGACAACCCCAAGGAACATAAGTGGGGCCCTCAGTCAAAGCCAGATCTACTCTTTGCTACAGATGTCACTTACACGATACCTTTAGCAGACCAAGTGTTCCATCAAGTGATATGGCTGTAAATAATTCACCAGCAACCCCATAACACTTGATTAAAACCTACTGAAAGAAGATCTAATTGAACTGACGACTGTGTGGAGGGCAGATGGCAAGCAGAAGCTCATCAGAACATGAGAAAATAATTTAGAGGAAGGTATCTTCATCTGCACCGAGTTGCGGTGATCTCCACGTGTGTGATGCTGGCTGCTCTGGAGGTTATTCCCTCATCCTGCCTTTGGGCACTGCAGGCACAGCGAGAGCACTGGCTGTCCTCACAGGCAGCATTTGGGCACCTGTGGGCACCTCATGTCTTTAGAAGATGGTTGCTGTGTGTTTTAGTGCTGAGCAGCAGCCAGCAGGTAGGGGAGTCCTGGGACTTCCAGGCTGGGATTACTGGAAAGTAATTAAATGTGATTCTAGTGCAGCTACCTGAGATCAAAACTGTGCCGTGGTACCCACCCCGACCTACCAGAAGCTATGGTCTGTTTGCAGTCAGTCATACTGGGACTGGGCAGGGGGAAGTTGTCGACTGTTTCAACACTTCAGAAATTAGCACTGCCAAACTCAACCCTCACCTTGGTGGGTCCCACAACTGCTGCCATGCAGGTTAACTCGCAAAGTGCCCTTCCCAGAATGCCTGGGCAGGAAGGTCACAGGCTGTAGGAAGTCTTATCCTCAGACAGCTTGGCAAGGGCCTGCACAGAAGCACAGGAACCATACCACGCTCTCCCTGCAAAGAGGTGGCACCAGGACATCTTAGAGGAAAACCTCTCAAAGTTATTTTTCCCAAAGAAATGAGTGTTTCTTACTGATAAATTTCAAAATCCCTCATGCATCAGGGTAGCTTTCCAACTTTACCATGTTCTCTCTCCCAGAGTTTGAGGTTAGATAACTCTCAGAGCCACAGCTACTTGCATGAAGAGGCTGAAGGCTCAGCACTTGGAAGAACTCTAAAAAATTCTAGCAATGCAGAGACTTGCAGAGCTCACTGATGCTGTTCCCACACCACTGAGGCTCTGTCAGGGAAGCTGACAGACCATGCTGCTAACCCACCCTGTAAAATACAGCCTGAATGTGGAGACTTTATTCTTTGCAGTATAAAGGGGCCATGCCTGCAATGGCAGAGACCTCACACCAGGCTCCTCGTGTCAGGAATACAGGAAGACCAGAAGGGCTGAGCCAGCCCTATTTATGTGGCAGGTCCACGAGGAGTGAAAGGGAGAGGCAGGGATCAGACCATGTGTTTCCTCATGTTTCCCCTTCCCCCCTGCACCTTGGTTTTACAGCTGCAGGAAAGATCAAGCCAGAACTGCGAAAATTGCTGAGTCAGGCCATGCCTGTGGGGCCTCGGAGAGGCTGTCACAGTGCTGGGGCCAGAGGACAAAGCCTTGTGCTGAGGCAGAGCTGAGCAGCTGGAGAGACACTGCAGGGTGGGGACAGGCAGGACACAGCCACTGCGGGCATAGGCAGGAGGCACTGGGCAGTGGGGACATCGTAGAGCCCTGCCTAGCAATGAAGAACCAGAAGCATTTTGCTTTAAGAGAAATGGACAGAGGATGCAGGTTAAGCCAAGTAGGATTTAGCTAGTCCTGGCTATGTTAGCATAAGGAAGAGGGCTAGAAACGAGCATGGGTGTCTCTGTAAGCTCCCCTGCCGGCTCAGAGCTCTTCTGGTGTACAGCAGTAGTCTTTAATAGTGAGAAACATGTCCTGTTTTGGCACAACAGTTCAAAAGGACACTGAAAAATCTGTTAATAAAATGCTAGAGTCAGGATCTGCCCCTTCATTAGAAGAGCAGCTGCACGGACTGCAGAGAGGAGCTGCAAGGAACCCCCAGACACTCATGAGGACTCCAGCTCAGAGCAGGGCTGCACCACCGCTGCATCTGCTGCTAGAGCACTCCCTGCTCATTGCACTGACAGCAGGGCTGCCACTGCCTTCAGTTTGAAATCTTATGTTGCCAGGTGTCCATTCACTGCACAGCTCTTTGCCTCAAACCCCAAACTAGTTATTCTTGGCAACTGAGGCAATTTGAATAGCACAGTAGAAAAAAATAAGGAAAGAACACATCAGTGGAGCTGGAACCTGCTTTGGCAGCACAGTGGTGTTGTAGATTTAGTTTTCACAAGAATTAAAAGCTAAACATTAATGTCATCCTAGCAGAAGTGTTCAGTTAGCTCTTGCTAAGTGAGCTACCCCTCCAGTTACAGACTGGCAGGTGAGAACTGATAAGGCCCACTTAGTGAGAGGTAAATAGGTAATTACTGCTACAGAGGTGCATTCAGCATCACTGCAGAAAACATCTCCCAAAGCGGGATTCCATTTCCTACAAATGCAGTCTCAGCACAAACCCAGCCAGTGTTTCAGTGCAATAGCTAAAGACCCAGATCGCAGTAGCTTTCCTTTCTCCTTCCAAGCATGAGTTTCCACAGATTCTACTGCAGTCCCTAGCCATGACTGCAAATGGCTCAGGAATTTAGGCTGCATGGAGAAGCATCCCACAGAAACTCTGCCTTGTTATTGCCAGACAAAATGCTACCAATACAGCAGTGCTTAAATCAGGCCTTCAGCAGTCAGCCGGTGGTTCTACAAATATTACACTTGACCCACAAAGCAAAACCAAACCAGTTTCAACACACATAATATCCTGTCTGAATACAAATGGGGCTGACAAGCCCTTTGAGATCGCTCTGGGGTTTCTCCCAGCTTAGCTGTGTGAACAAATGCTAAGAGTCTTTGGTGTTTGTGCTCACATTGGCTCTTCCAAAGTTATTCTGGACATCCTTGTGCTTCACAGGAAAAAGGAAAGAAAAACCTGAAACCTTCCTTCTTCCAAAGGGAGAAGACTGAAGGCCTGTGCAAAACTGCCCAGGCAGATCAGTCTCCTCAGAACAATACCTGTGGGTTTTAGTCAATTGTTTCCTTAAAACAACAGAGGATAGACAAAGGCATAGCTTCCATAATTCACTAAAATGAGGGGAAAAAACACTTCATCTGATCTGCACTCAGAGAGTTTCATACTACTAGCTGATGCTGGCCTGAGCCACTCAGACCTGGCTCTATAGAAATTATGGGAAATTAAAGTTATAAGACTTTGCAAGAAATGTTTTACTTTGTGGAAAGTTTCAGTTTTGCTCATGAAGACAAAAGGCCTGACATGTTTTGCTTGGCAGATAAAGAACAGTTCTTAAGGAGACATATTAAAAAGTCAGGAAGCTTTAAAAAACAAAATCTCCCTACTTCAGCTTATTTCAGATGAGCTACATAACTGTATTTTAAAGCAGGATTTAGTCCTCTAGCTTACTCTAGAAATAAAAAGAAATAACTGCTCTGGAAGAAGAAAAATGTTGCTAGGAAATTGGTAGGAACCAGGTGTGGAGAAGTTCTCCAAGAGCACTGTAGGCAGCACGAGGGGCACGGACACACGTCTCCCCGTGACTGCACTTACTGACAAGCCCATTACCTCCCCTAGCAATGTCTTTTAGTGGTAATGACCAAAAATCAATCTGTAGTTCTCAATCTGTAAAACCTACTAATTATTTCTTCTCTTCAGTTTATTCAACATCATCAATAACTAAAAATAAAACCTCACACTGGAATCTGCAGGCCTCAACAATAACCCATACACAGCAACAATGAGGAGCTGAAGACTTCCTTTTCAAATTTAGATTGCTTCAAACAGAAGTGAAAGTTCTCTGATAAATCAACAAACCCACCTTTTAGAAGCACGAAAAGAGAACAGAACTGGGTAGGAGGGTGCTACACTCATTGCAAAAGGCTTCTGAAGATTTCCAAGGCCCCAGCCCTGAGGCTCCTGGCTGTGTGCTGAACACTGGGGTCAATGACCTGTTCTGGCAGCATCAGATCAGACCAGATCAGAGCCTGGATCTGCTGCATCCCAGCAGCATTCCTTAGTGCCTCGTTAATTACTGCTCTAAAGAGGAGCTCACAGCCTCTGCTATTAGAGCTCTTCCATGTGGGATAACTACTAATCATGCTATCAGGGGCCCCAACCAAAGCGTGATTCCTTACTCTGCTGCTTAAGTGTCCTGTGATCCTTCCCTGCTTCCCAAAGATGCACACAGAACCAACTGGATGTTGTCACTAGGCAGAAAAGGAATGAGAGAGCTGGCCTCTGCTCACTTTGGAATACATACAGAAATGACAATTATATTTTAACTTTAAAGACAGATTTTGAACAATCTTGACCTCAGGTGCGTAAGTCCCATGAGATTTGGATCTTCCATCTACCTCCAACCCCAACAACTCAGACTTCAGCCCCCTGTGCTGCACTTAAAGCAGGATGAACGCCAGACACCTGTGATCAGCCTGAGCTGTGATTCCCTCAAGCCCCAAGAGCAGGGCCTAAGCTAAGGTTTGAGTTTCCACCTCAGCAATGCTCCAGGGTTCATTTTAAACAGGTCATGCAAAAAGCGGGTTTACAACGAGGATACAGAACAGGAGACTGTCCACGAGCACAGGTGCAAGTGAACACCACAGCTGCAGCAGGGATTACCTCAGGTCCTTGGATCTGTGCAGCAGGAGCAGGGCTGGCTGGGACACGCCTCTGGGATCTGTAGGTGGCACAGGAGCTCTGTGCAGCTCTGGCCTAAGGTAAAAGGCCTTTCTGGCTGCCTGTAAACTGGTGCTTGCCAGTTGTCCTCTACCCTTACAAGCAAGGCAGAGTTTAACTAGTTTAAATGGGGACTGATCCTGTCCTAGATTCTGGGGGCTATGCCAATGAGGACTGGCTGCAGGAAAAGCAAAGCCAGAATGCCAAACTGTTTCCTAATCATGTGCTAGTCTGACTAGGTGCAGACTCCCACCAAGAAGAAGGAATGCCCACACTTCCGTGCACAACTGCACACAAGTCATGTGTTGGAAGAACTCCCCGTTTCTTTTGGAGCAGGTGTGTTTCCAGATTCAGAGAGCCTCTGTCCCCCAGATTCACCTGATGTGGCAACTAAGTGCTGCTGGTAGTGTCGACTGTGTGGGATTGCTCCACAGGAGTGAGAAATGAGCAGGGAGAGAAGTCTGAGAGCTGGCTGAGTCAGGATCATCCATACATCACTCTGTGCCTTTCACCACAGCAGTAATCCAGCCAATATATTCTCCAAGCCCCAAACAGTGGGAGATAGCCAGGCTTGCCTTCAGTACCATTTTCCTTTTACTAAAAAAAAAAAAAAAAAACCCAAAAAAACCCTCTAAGCTGAAAATAAGGGTAAGAAATATTAACCTTAAAGGAAAGGTGAGGGTTTATCCCTCAAGCACCTGATAGACTACACTGTCTTCAGTTGGAAATATCATTGTCAGGAAACGATTCCCTAAATAATTTGGTATGTCACGTGACTTCTTTGTTAAGTGTTCCTATTTATGACCAAACCAGGTGATAAAATTTGTGTACCCCATGCTGACTCATAGCTGTACATCTGTCTCTAGCGTGCAGCTGGAACACTGATCGGGGCTTTCCTTGGGTAAAATGCAGTTCACAGCATTCAAACTGGAGTAGCAGCCCAAGTTCTGTGCAGGTGGGATCTGGGCAAGCTTGGTCACAACCAGGAGTTCAGCTGGACACAGCTGGGGCTCAGCCTGGCTACTTCCCTGATTAGATCAGTTCTGTGCATGCAGCAGAGGTCAGAAGTCATATGCAGACACTGAGGCTTGTGTGACACTGCAGGCTGCGAGTTCCTGTGGGGTTCCTGTCACTGTGTGCGGGCACAGACAGACAGAGCTCCCAGCCAGGCTCTGCTGAGCTCCTGCACTGCAGCTCCAGGGCTGGGAGGGTCTCCAAGCTGGCTGCAGGAGGATGAGCAGGAATAATGCTGTGTTACCAGAATCCAGCAAGCACACAAGCAGCCTCAGAAAGGCAAACACCGCACAGAGCCTTACTCTGACATTTCATTTCTCGCTTCCCAATTAGTGCACCATGGAACCCAACCCAAGGCAAGAAGCACACAGAACTTGACAGAGAAGTGAGGAGTCCCTTGTTCTATCTTCATATTGATGATAACCTGCTCACCAGAGCTTGTCCTGGGAACTCAAGGTAAGTGAAAACACTGCTGCTGAGTTTTTGTGTCAACATTTACATAAAATCAGTGGTAGGAGATGTGCTAAGTTCCATTATGATGTGGAAATTCTGATCATAATTGTCACAAAGGAAAGATGAAGTCTGCAGACTAGATAATATATGGTCTTCCCTCCTTCCAAATCAAACAGAATCTCTGTCGAAGACTATCTTGTACAAGAAGTGCACAAATTTAAGAAAAGAGTCCTACAAAAACACAAGACACTTTAAGAAAAACAAATGTGTTGCATATATGCAAAAAGTAAGATGAAGTAAGAGACTTTCTTCTTCTCTTACATAAGACCTGCTGGGAAAGGAAGTCTTTTCAGCTGAAAAGACTGTAGCTCATAAACATGTGGCTACAGGTTGCAGTTTGGCCTGAAAAATTCAATACTCCCACTACTTCCAATTTACAAACACAGTTGTCCTTCCCTTATGCATACCACATGCCCAGCTTCAAATCTGCAAGTGTGGACTATTACAATCCCTCTTCCTCTCCTGTCATGCCTCTCCCAATTTTTAAAGCGTTTGTTTCTGCTCAGAGATTGCTTGGTAAGATAAGCCTTTTCTAGACAAATTGCCAAATGAATTGAGATAATGCCAAAGCAAGTTCAAACAGAATTCACAGGTACCATTCAGCCACTGTGAACGACTGATTTGTGGAGAGTAGACTGACTTATTTGTGACACAGCTGGAGTCAGGCTTTCTGATCTGATGCTCTGTTAGCTGAAGGTGCTGAACAGAAGACATTCCGGAGAAAAAAAAGCCAAACTGGTCTTTGCACACAGGGCCAGGAGTGTCTCTATCACAAATCTAGCCTGGCCAGAGAGCCAGGAGGACAGTTTTTCCAAAGAGCAGGCAAGAACTCAGAATGTCTGCTACTGCCTCACCCTGACACTCCCACCATAACCAGTTTGGAGGCAGCTGCTGTGCCAGAGCCACTGTAGTCAGCTCTTCTGAGGCAAGAACCCAATTAGAAGGAAAATACACCAGCAGTCTAAATCTACTCTAGGTCTCACAGTTCAGCCTTCCTGCCTCACCTTTGCTGCAGTCAAAAGTAGGGGGCTGGGGGAAGGTGTACCACTTAGGCTGGGCATTCCCACAGCTCACCAAACCACCTGTTTCCAGCTAAGAAACCACAGGAACCTTTCCTGCTGCCAGCACCTGCGACTGTTCTCCTTCTCACCTCCAACAGACTGGCTTGAGCTGCTGTTGGAAGTTGGATGTGCTTCACTACAGATGTCTAGTCCCACCAGCAGTTTCCCAGCCAGGGAAATGAATCCAGAAAGATACTGCTTTCACAAAGAAATACAGCTAAAAATAATATGCTTCTAACTTTGCAAAACCAATTTGAGTCATACAAGGGATTAGTGTAAGGACAGAGGTAAAGACTGACAGAGCTATTTCTTTCCAAGGATGCTTGGAACAACATTGGATGCTCGCTACCTGGCAAGACATTTTTTGCTCTCTTACATATGGGTTAAAATTACCATTATTTTCCATTTCAGTTTTGTAGTCAACTTGAGAAGTGAGTAAACCTGCTAAGACAGAACTGAAAGCACACACCAGCACTGGGTAAAAGAAAAACACTCAAGCACTTATCGGGCAGTACATATGAAACTTAAAAAAACCCAAAGCAGACCTTGTGGCGTCAAAGAACCTGGTCTGCTAATAACCAAACTAACAGAACCTACTTTCCACTACAGGGAAACTCCCTGCCCTTCCAAGAAATGGCCTTCCAACATGTGAAACAGGGTCAGCTCACGTAACACATTACGCTCAACACATCCTTTGCAAGCAATTCCCACAGCCCTTTCTTTCCCCTCCTTCCTGTATCTCAGTTCTCCCTGCACTCTTCTGAGCCACCATGAGTGCTTATCTGTACCTGCCAAGGTCCAGTTTGAAATCCTTATCTACCATGTGCTTTATTTTGAGAACACCTTACAAGCAAGAGGAATGAGGAAGGACTTAAAGCACTGCAGTAAATGGGAGGGAGCTAAGCATGAGCCCAAGTGCCCTTGGTTAGGCTGGTGTTCCTGACCTGGAGACACACACACACTGAATCCTGTGCCATACATGGCAGCCACCTGAGGCACAGAGGGAAGCCCTGGCGAAAGGACCACCAGTGTGTCTATGTGAGAAATAACACAAGCACTTAGCTGAGTTTGCACTGCTGTGTTAGGCTGTGGATTCCATTCACCTTACAACTACTTTCAGAACTTCAGGACTGTGCCCACCTTGGGATCAGAAACAGCCATGAGCATGCATTGCTGTCTGTCCTGTACCTTCACTACACAGTTTACCAGTTATATTATTGGTACTAAGTTTTCATAATTCTTTTACCTCTGAAGTCTTTGCACAGAAGAAAAGCCCTGTGAGGGTTCAGCCCCAGCCTAGATGAGCTCGCAGTTCAGGACAGATGTACAGTACAGATGTGGCTCACAGCGCTGCACCACCAGTAGCCACTAATCATGACCCACAAAGCCATTTGGTGACTCGCTGAGGCCACCAAGGAAGCACAGCAGGCCCTGGAGATCTCTGAGCTCCCAGAGCCAGTTCTGCCCTGGACTCATCAGGAGCTGCCCACGCAGTCCACCCAGCAGTACTCGCCTCCCTGCAGGACCAGAGCTCGTGGCTGTGCTGACACGACCCCACAGGCAGAGGCACTGCTGGCATGGGAATCAGGGCACGAGAACTCCACCTGATACCTGAGACAGCTCTGGGCCCACCTCCCTAGGGTGCGCCACAAGCAATGACAGCTTGGAGAAGCAAACACAGACCCTAAGCTCCTGCAGTCTGGCTCTGTGACTGCAGCCTGGCACAAGACTCAGGCTATGCCTGATATGAATTTTGGTACATGCAACTGAACACTGCAAAGAACACGGAGTCTATACTCATGCCCACAGCTCCACACGTGGGCAGAAATCCAGCACTTGGTTGAACTCCCAGAGAAATCACATACTGGACTGTACATCAAGGAGATTTTCTTCTGATCATAAATTTTATGATCATCAGTGAATGTGGCACCCATTTGTTTAAACAGATAAATGCTGAAGAGGATTGCGTGCACACACTCAAGAACTAACATTAGAAACAGCTTTTGCTGCTTTAAGAAGAGCCTCGAGATGATAGAAGGCCTTTATATCTTGTGAATAAAGGTTTTCTTTTAGAACAGGTCCACTAGCAAAATAGTGATGATCATTTTCCGAAATGATGCTGATTGACATTGTTTGGGCATCAAAAAGGCCGTCAGCAGGGCTGCCAAAAGGCTATACAAATATTGTTTCACAGAGAATAGCCTTTTGAATGCTATTCAGAGGTGACAGGAGGAAGAACAGCACTATAAATTTGGGGGGAAGAACCAACCATAACAAAACATCCTACAAAACAAACCAACCAACCAAACAAAACCACAAAAAATGTCAGAAAAAGAATAAAGGAAGAATGATAGATTTCCATGAGGCTGTGCCAAAAGCTACCTACCACCTATTGTTTCACAGTTTTCTTCCCAACCTTAATTTCTCATGTGATGGATTTTTCAGCATGTAGTTTTATTAGTTACGGTGTTGTGATCTTGCTTCCTAAAAAAGCCCAGTGCTCTATCCAGCTCCACAGTCTCCACCACCAGGTAGAGAAGAGGAGCATTAGTGTGTACATCAAACTTGAATCAAAGAAGGGGACAGGAGGGGATTGTTTGCTATCTGCACAAAAGGTAAAAGGAAATGTTATTTGAGTATCTAAAGGTCAAATGAACTAAGGAAAAATACATCTGCTTTCCCTTTCTAAATACTTATGCAGACTTTTGTACAGATTCAGCACTTCTCTGAGAGCATCACAACAGCACATGTTTTGTGCTTGAAGAATTGCGTATAATATTTCTAAATAGCAAAACATCTCTCCAGCCCGGTCCATGATGCTGTTTGAGCCGCAGCAGCAGAGGGAAAAGGAGGATCAGATTAGATCAGTGAAACCGAGCCAGGGATAGAGAGACAGGCCTGGAGCGGAGGGCAGGAACCATCATCAGGAGCAAACACCAAGGACCCGAGGCAAAGGGGAGTCTTCCCAGCTCGTCAGGACAGCGTGTGGGGACGCACCTCCTGCCAGGGAGCCTCGAGTCACCTCTGCTCCGCGCCTCAAATCGCATCCCGCTCCAGAGGGACGAGGGAGCCCGGCACAGGCCCCAGGGCGCGGCGGGGCGGCGGAGCACGGCCTCACGGAGCTCCGGCGCACCCGCCAGACAGCCCGGGGCACCCGCGGGGCTGCCCCGCACCTGTCCGCGCTCCGCCGGCACCGCGCTCCGCTCCGCGGCTCCCATGGCGGGGGGCACCGGGAGCACCGAGCCCGCTGACAGCTCCGCGGCGTGGCC
>VXAC01005366.1:445814-475297 GCA_013399225.1 Rhipidura dahli | reverse complement strand
CCTCACCCCTCAGTTCCCGCCTCATCCCTCAGTTCCCGCCTCACCCCTCAGCTTGTCCCTCACCCCTCAGTTCCCGCCTCACCCCTCAGTTCCCGCCTCACCCCTCAGCTTGTTCCTCACCCCTCAGCTTGTCCCTCACCCCTCAGCTTATCCATCACCCCTCAGTTTCCTCCTCATCCCTCAGCGCCCGCCGCGCCCCCGGGGCGCTCCCCTCAGCTTGTCCCTCAGGCCTCAGCGCCCGCCTCGGCTCCTCAGTTCCCGCCTCGCTGCCTCCCTCTCCCCGCTCCGCGCCCGCCTCAGCCCCTCGCCGCCCTAGCAGCCTCCCCTCAGGTATGTCAGGGCTTGCAGCTCGCCCTGAGGAGCCAGCTGCCAGCTCCGCTCCGCGCCCCTGCAGAAAGCAGGACCTGCCCAGCCCAGGGCAGGTGTGAGCGGGCATTATGATAAACGTATTTTAGTGAATATAAGCTTTGAGTGCAATAGGTGTGTGGGTTCATCCATATCATGAGTGGGAGGGCACTTTATGATGGCCTTGTGGAATCGCTGTGGTTGTAGCTTTCACAATGGAGATATGAGGAAAATAGTCCAGGTAACTGCATTACATTTGGTTTCATAGCCAGCCTTTTTGATGGACTCACACAGAGCTGAGCTGTCAGTGCAGGAGCCACTCATCTCCCAATTATTAGAATTGGGACTGTTCATCTGACATGAGGGATCCAGAGAGACAGTTAGGTTGTACTTTGCTGACAGTAGAAGACAGCCTCCTTAATTTGCACTAAATTGATACTAGGTTTTAAGAGCTTAAATGACATCTGAGCCACGTGTGGCAATACAGAAGGGAGATTCCTGAAAAAAAAAAAAAAAACCCCTATGAATTTAGGACATGAGGCAGTGGAACAGGGCAAAGCAGCTGACACTGAGCTGTTTTTCTCATGGTTAGATAAATACTGGTATCCACATTTATTTGTGTGGATTTGCATCAAGTAGTGTGGCATATGCTGTTTATTAATTTTCTTAAGAATGTGGGTCAGGTTAAGTATTTTATTTCATTGTCATTATTCACATGCTGTAAATTTCATACTCAGTAAGGGCTTTGCTGAATTAGGGCTTAATTAGTTTGCCATCTGATAAGTCCTGTGGTTTTGGGAAAGTAACTTTGCTTATTACCTCCATATTTCTGACCTTGTGAAAAAGCCTTTATCTACCCTATCTGCTCTCAGCAGCACTGGAAGTATAGCACTGAAAAATTTAGTTTCTAGAACTCTAAAAGGTGAAATCCTCACTACAATGTGACTGTGGAACTCGGGAATGTTATTAGCAAGATGTTGTTCTTGTAGACATTCTCTGCATGCCCACCTGAGAATATCCATTTGCAGATAGACAAGAGGCCAAGTGCGTTGCATAAGAAAGCAACCTAGGAAAATTGTGGGCCGTGCATCACAAGATACTTGGCATTCCCTGCAGGGTTTGTGTGCTGGGAGTGCCGGCCTCATTACCCGGCTGCCATCCGTGGGCAGCATTCCAGCCCCAGCACACAGGGCTGCCCTTGGGCCTGCAGGAAAAATGTGCTGACTGAACGCTGCTTGTGCGTCCATCCCTGCTCAGCATCGCTGCTGCCTCGCAGGTTGCGGGGCTGGTGCCTTCCCAGGAGCTCAGGCTGCTGCTCCACCACAGATTTTGTGTGCAGTCCTGGTCGTTCAAGGTGTCTGGAACCACAGCTCTCTGTCTATAAGGAGAGGGGGTAAAAGCACTGCTTATCAGAGGATTTGAGAAGAGAAATACCACAGCTGGGTCATGCCAGAAGGACCATGAGAGCACGCTGAATGTACTTTTCCCAGAAATTTCCAGAACTGACGTATTTCATGTTGTACTTTACACATTTATTGATGCACTTGTTAGGATTTTTATTTTAATGTACATTTTACGTGGGGTGAACATATGAACTGCATTCTCTAGAGGAAAACAACTGCTTTTTTCTTGAATTGAGTGAACCATACTCACATTTTCAACTTCATTCCAATGTGAATTATACAGTGGCCTTTTTTGCCACTGTATTAAAAAACAAACAACCATAAAATGTGCAATGCCTGAACTAGATCAGAGAAAACTGCTAAGTCCTTTGTTAAGCCACTGGCCGAAGGACCGAGGTGATTTCTCTTCCCCACTGCCCCCCATCTCTCCTGCTCACACAGATCAGGTTCTAGCTACCCCAATAAAGCCCTAACCTTGCTAAGTGCCCCTTGAAGTTCTGGCCTGTAGACCATAGCAATGGTCTTGGATTAAGTAACATAAGCTCACTGGGGAAAAAAGACCTTTTTTTTATTCCTGAAGAAAGAAAAGCACTGATGCATTTCACATGCTGCCTGTATGAAAAGCCTCTATTACCTTTTTAGCTAGCTTGCCCCAATTTCATTCAGCTATCACAACACTGAATTTAGATGATGAGACTGAATTACTCTATTTGATGTGTTTAACACATAATAGAGACCTGTTTTAAGAAAATGCAGTGTTGGGATTTGAAGAGCTGAAATGTTAGGTATTTCAGATAAAAGAGGCCTTTATTATTGGTGATTTTCCCCTCAAAGGCTTCCTCCTACACAGCCATAGGAGTATTCCTCTCCCCGGCACAGCATGGGAATACACAGTGGCTCTGGCATGCTCCTCTGCTGGGAAGCTGAGAAACTTAAGTCCTATTTTTAAACATGCTGCTGGATATTCTTGTTAGGATATACAGAGAAAGTGAGGATGGTGAGATGGTGTTCCCAGAACAAATCCTCACCATTCCCCAGTTTAGATATCTGCATTGCCTGCAACTGAGCCAAACCAGTTCACACAAGTATAAGATAGGACCTGCACCTTTTAGAAAAATTTTGGTGTAGATCCACTTCTTCCATGGACGTTTTCCTGCTCATCTGTCTGTGTCAAATGGCACAGTCAAATGCAAGGGATGGACCAGCAAATCCGCAGGTTTGGCAGTGGTAGATCCCAGTGAGTCAGGGATAGATAAAGGAAACTGAACTGTGTGCTGACAATAATGGATCAAGAGATGTGAAAATTAAACACTACTTTTGTTCTTAAAAATAATTTTCATGGGTGGGGAAAAACAGTTGTGCTTGGGCAATCTTAAGAGAATTTCAGCCCCAGAAGTGGAGGGCACAAGAAACTGCTCTGTAGCTTCACTCTGTGTTTCCTGTGGCCAGGTGTCATGGTTTAACCCCGGCTGGCAACCAAGCACCACCAGCCACCCGCTCACTTCCCCTTCAACAGAAAGGAACTTTGAGATGGAACTGAAAGGAGGAGGAGTGGAGTGATGTGTTCATCTTATCTTCTGGAGTCACGTGAGTAAACAAGAATTGCAGCTGTTACAGCAACCAGAAACTTTCTAGCTTTAAGAACATAAGAATTTTAGTTGTCTATAAAACAGATAAAATCCTCAACATTTATTTTTAGAGTAATCTCATGGGTTTTGCAGTCTTTCTTTAGCATTAGCTGTGTCGCAATAGTGCTGCCTTTTTGTCTGCTATTTATCACCAGTCACTTCTGTTTAGACTATAAACTGTTTGGGGCAGGAAGAGTCTTTTACTCTCTGCTTGCACGGCAATGCCTGAATCTCAGCGAGAAGCCTCTTAAGCTCTGCTGTAATATAAATACTCAATAATGACAGTCCCAGAGGCCTTAGCCCCCACCCCACTTGGAGCCCTGCCAGCCCGTGGGGTTTGTTCTAGCAGCAGACGTGCCAACAGTGAAAAGTGACAAATTTTGTTGGCAAAAGATATTCATAGGTCTAACAAGGATAAGAAACACCCGCCTTTAGAAACAGAGGCTTATGTCTCTCCAAGGATAAACACACCCTAGATTGACTCATGCTGGCATAATCCCCTTGTGCAATTTGTATATTGGCATTAGATATGTGTGTGAGGCAAAAAGACAAATATTTGGTTAACAAAACAACACGGGTATAATAAAAAATAATTAGGCAGCTTTACCTCTCAGAACACTGCAGCAGGTGAGCTGCTGCTCTTCCCCTCAGACAGGCATTCCCTGCAAGCAGAGCTTCCTGATATTTGTTTTATTTGCAGCAAAATACCCAGTTTATTTTGTTAAATGCTATCAGAGCAAAAAAATTTAATAAATAATTAAATTCATCAAGTCCAGTAGTGCGCAGTCTGGTGAGGGAGGGGATATACACTGTGGTGGAAAAAGCAGGCTCATATTCCACAAGAGAGCTTTGTCAAGCGTATTGCATAAGGAGATTACAGGCCTGAGTCTGAAACAGGCTGAAGGTTTTAGTTGTGTTTGTCATTAGCACGCTGTGAACTGCAGCACAACAGCCCCTCTTTCATCTGGGTGAGAAAAGGCTCCAGGTCCATCATTATGTTTCTGGAGCTGGGACTCCACATGGCTATTAGCTTCATTCCCCAGAGCCCTTTCTTGGTGTTTAAATAAAGGAGAGGAGCTGGGCGGGTCAATCATGCACTCCCATTATTCCGTGCGCTCGGATCCGTTTGATGTGACAGCCCTTTGGAAAGGCCCCGGGTCCAGACTCGGCTGTGCATGCCCTGCGTGAGGCTCCTACTGCGCTCGGGCTTTGCCAGTGTAGTTACGTTGATTAGCAAAATGAGAACAGGCTCCTCCCACCCATGTGCCCTATGTCTGTCAGCGACTCTGAATCAATGCCAGGTTTTCTGGCAAAAGGAAAAAAAAACCAAATCAAACTTCTCCCGATGCAGCCACTTCTGTGTGGAGATTTTACCACCAGCTCTTGTCCTGTTCTGTGGGCAGCCTCCTTTCCAGTTCTGCAGCCCTTCGTCCGCATGTGTGTGTTCAGTGCCTCACAAGTGGGGTGACCACAATCATTTCTCAAGCAGTACATTATGTCTCTCATTACATACCTAGCAAGAAGGTTGTCCTGGGACCAACAGGGCCTGCTGGATAATCCACATCCCTTTCCATGGGAGGAGCAGCACCACAAAGACCACTAGATCCAATATCCGCATTCTTCCCAAGATCCATCTGCACATTTGATGTAGCTATATGTCCCTCTGCTGTGCGTGGTGGGACCTGGGAGGAGCTATTGCCATCTTTCTCTGGAGCATTCTGGTGCGTGTCTCGTAGCTCTCAGTTATGCGGTGGTCCTTGGGGAGAGCCTGCATGCACTGACAGATCTGTTTTAGAAGAGCTGCAGGAACCCTGCAATGGATAAAATGGAAGGAGCTGACTTCTACAGGTTTCTAAACATTGAGACACTGTAAAAGAGGCTGGGCCAAATGATATGAGTGGAGGGACTGCCCTGATGTATCTGATGGGTATTGCCTGTGGTATTCCTTCATTGGAGGTGGAATTCTGCCTGCAGCTGCCTGTGTGTTCTGCTGCTCCTCCTAGCCTCACGGCCAGCTCCTGCTCTACTGAGTCAGGCTCTTGGAAACCAGGTCTATGAAAAGCCTGCAGATAGTCTAAAAGCTTACAACATTTTGAAGAATATTCAGAAACTTAAACCTGTTCCCTGCAAAAAAAGGCTCAGCAGGAAGTCCTCAGATTGATGATAATGGAAAGGACATTTTATATTAATCATTCTTGCTCTTGATGAGTTGAGAATTAATCTGCAGAAGGAAAAGCAAGCACAGATCTTTTGTTCCTTCCGATTCAAAGTCCTTTGAAATCAGTGTCTTCCCAGTCTGTAAGTTTTGGATTAAGTCCTTGTTCCGCCTTCCTTTCCCCTCTCCCTACAGTGCCATGAAAATTCAGGCTGTTTCTCTTTACTTCCTTCCTCTTCATAAAATGTCTAATAATCAGCCATCTGGTGTCCAAGATGCCTTGAGTATTAGGGCATTTCCTTTATCCAGGGGAGGCTTGTGAGAAGAAAGATAAATGCGTCCATGACCCATCCCTGCTGCGTGCTGATTAGGGTCTGGCAGTTTTTCTTTGTTCACAATGATTACAGCAGTGCTAAGTTGTTTAGGAGAGAAACATATTTAAAGGGAGAAACTTGGTTTCTGATCTACTAGATTTCATGATATTACTTAATTATACTTAAAGAGAACTCCGTAGAACAGTGTAACACTTGTAATATATGTTAAAGACAGAGTGGGATTTTGAAGGGAAGAGGCAAAACGAGATCTATAGAAAATACTGTGTATCCTGAAGAACTGCAATCTGGATTCATTCTCATTTTAATTCTGCCTCACAGTGGCACCCTATTTTTCAGAACTAGCTAAAAAACTTAACCCGTTCCTTTCATTCTGTATTCCAGAGACCACAGCTGCAAGACAAGCTGTGTGCAGAGCTCTGTTCAAGTCAGTGTCAGTCCTGAGGAACAAGGGCTCTGTGTGTTGTGTAAAACTGGGTCAGGTCTCAAGGTAGCCAATGGCTTGAGATTCAAGTTTAGGAGGAAAATATTGAAGGGCACAGAGAAACTGTGACAGAGCATCCACTGCACGATTGCAGTTTTTTAAAACAAAGCCTGGAGGGAGAGGGCAAGTCAGACTACAATGAAAACAAAAGCAGCAGGAAGAATCTGCAGTCTTAGCTCTGAAGTCAAAGAAAAAACTACCCCCTTTTATTCTGTGACAACTTGTAGGCCACATTCATGACATAAAGGAGATTTGTGTCTTGATTTGTGAGCTCTTGAGAGCTGCAAGTTTTTTGTTGCCTTGACTGTGGTGGCATGAAGAGATGCCAGCAAGGTCCTGTTCATATGCACAGAATGATGCTCCCATCCCATTAGGGTGTGGACAGTCACTAGACATTTGTACCAGGAGCCTTCCCTTAATGGTATGTTATAAATAGTAAACGATTTTCATCCAACAGGAGTTTGTCAGGTAAAAGAGACATAAAAAGAAGTGTCCTTAAAATACCTTTAGGCTGTTTCTGTACAATTTGGTTCTTAACAAAGACGTATTTCTAACTTACTTTTTTCTCATGAAAGTCACCTCACCTCTAAGGGCATGTACTGTCCTAATCCTGCTTGAACTCTATGTACAGTTCAGGCTGTGGATTATGGCACCCATACAATTTATAAGCTATTTAGTGCACCCATTAATTAACCAGCTAATAGCGTGCATAGCATGAGTGTGAGGAGTAGAATGGCTGCCCAAACTGTCTGTGCAGGACTGTGCAAAGCTTCCTTTAAATGGAGGCTCAAGCAATGTGAAGAGCCAGGGCTTCATGCATATGCTTAACTTCTCACACAGGAGCCAGATGCTGCCCAAACTACTCACCAAGAATAAATGCACAAGCAGATAAACCTTTTTCTGATGATGCCAGAGAAAATAGTGAGCCACATATTCTGTAGTCTACTCAAACACAGTAAAAGTCTTTATAAAATCCAATGGGCATAATTTCTACATTAACTGTTGACTTGAGTTGCTCATTTTGAAAGCATACCATGGTAGAAATACCCTCCATTTGGGTTCTGGGGTTATAATGTATGATATTCCTAAACATGGAATCATGACTCCTTAGACAGAAAATGCTAGAAAGCACAGCCTGTCTCACTACCCTATTTCTGGCAGTAGCTGCCAGCAGGGTAGGGCTCAGCTGCCCCAGTTCTGCACAAGTGCACACTCTGATCTTGCTGAGAGTGTCTGGGGAGAAGTGGTCTCGGCCAGTTCTTGTCAGCATTTGAATTCAGTCTCCTGATTTTCTGCTCGCTCTTCTTCCTCAGTTTCCATCACAGTCATTGACTTTCTCAGTAACACCATCTCTGGAAATAGCTTGCACCGGAAGCGAGATAAGAGAACATGAATGCTGGCAGGAGCTGAGCCAAAGTTCTGAAAATTCTGGCTCTTACCCCACAGTACCAAATAGGAAACCTTCTGCATTCATGGCAGACAAATGGACAGGAAGGGACAAAGTAAACCCTTACCACTTTCCCTCATACTTGAGTTTAGTTTTCTCTGATCCAGCGGCTTGTACGTTTTACCCCTGCTGTGAGTGCAAAATGGGAGAATTCAGCAACTGAGGAACAGGCAGCTGGCCCTGGCTGCTCCTTCAGCCGTGCACAGGGTCCATCCGCTGGTTCTGAGGGGGAATATTGCCTGACGAGACCAGAGTGCTTGATCATGGTAAGGACAGAAGGCTCAGTGCAGGAAGGAGGTTGTGTTCAGAATGTTGCATAAGCACAGAGTTAATTTCAAGTCCATATCCATACTTTAGTGCATGATTTTGGAAACCATTTCAAGGCAGAAAATGATGACCCTGTGGTTGAGACATTGAGACTGGACCAGTCTGGTTCAGTTCCTGGCTCTTTTAGAAAGTATAGCCATGGGCAAATCATCTCATCTGTCTGCCTCCCCCATGAACCAGAGATGAGAATGTTTCCTCTGTCTGATATGTCTATTTAAACCATAGAGAGTGCTAAGGAATTAAATTTAGAAGATGAAAGGGATAGATGTGATCTGCATCTGTGCTTCCCAGAACCCTTTTCAAAGGGTCAGATTTTGCCCATTACAGTGGACATAATAAAACATGAATCCATTGGTTTAGGGGAGTTACTCTACTTATTGAGCTTAGTGAAGTCAGAACTTAGAATACAGGACTTAAATGCTTGATGTGGTGTTCCTTTGATGAGGCTGTGGTCAGAGCTACTTGATAGAATGCCTCCAGCTCCCATCCATCCATGAACCTCCTCTGCAAACTCCTCCAAAATCAAGAGCCTTCTTCTATTGTATTGCCTGTCTTTTACCAAAACATCTCTCCTCAAACCATAAACACTGTAATTTTATCCCAACAATTCACATTTAAAATAGTAAATCAGAAATTTCAAACCCACAAGCTTCCAAGTGTTTTCATGAAGGATAATCAGGATGTTAAGAGTTGCTAATAATTTTATGTAGATATTCAAGTTATGAAAGAACCCATGTAGTCCTTCTCCAGTCTGCATTTCTGTTAAAAAATGAGTTGTGTGTAGAATGTCAGCAGTTGTTGGCTGTCCTAGATGTCTTCAAAATAATGTGTTGTTCACCTGTGCTGCAAAGGCTGGGGATTTTAGCTCAGCCAATGCTCCCTGTACTTCCTCCACATCCTGACCTCTCTGGAATCCTTCAAACTGGGCAAGTTCCACCATCACCAGCTGTTAGGGGCTGCTGGTGCCTCTGCGCTCACATCTCCTCTCTGCCACAGCAGAGAGCTGTTGGGAGTACCCAGTGGAGTTTGCCTACAGCCTTCTGCAAAGAATTCCCGCCCCAAACGTGCCGGTGCCAGTGCCCCGAGACTCCCAGCTCAGCAGGACGGGTGCAGTGGGCATAGCTAGCGCTCGAGTGCACTCACAGAACTGCATCATTCAGTGCTGTCAGCTCCCTCTCCTCAGACAATGTGTTTTAGATATTGGCTGCACAGAAGGTCAGCTTGTGCTAGGAAAACAAACCGGCTGCTTTGCTTAGTGCAGCAGTGAGGGACGGCTGGGAATAGCCTCTGACAGGAGACATTTTGCCTTGTTAAGTGTTGTTACTGTGATGTGGTCAAAGCATTTCGACCCAGCTTTTAGCAGGCCAGGCTTAATGCGCTTCTTTTTCCACGTGGTGATGTGTAGAGGGACTATTCCAAATTAGCTTCTGATTGCATTAGTCATTCCACAGACAGCTCCCAGTCCAAACCAGTGAGTGTCTTGGTGCGTGAGGCGTGCGGGCAGGGGTGGGCTGTGCTCCCAGCACAGAGCTGGGACTCCACATGCTGTGCTGCCTGGCTGTAGGAAAATACTGGGTACATCCAGGCAGCTTGTGTGGCTCCCTAATAAATTATTTATTTATTTCTAACAAATGTCATAGAAGGGTAAAGGTATTAGTGATAATTAAATCCCTACCTGATTGGGGAAAATAATCTTACGATGGAAGTGCCAAGCTGTAGCATGAACTCACTGCTGATTAGACACCAAAGAAAGGTTCTCAGTGATGTCTTTCCCATTAGAAATGCTTTGTTTGGAGCTTGCTTGTTTCCTCAGTCAGGTTATCCAAGCTCTTGCAGTCAGCACAATCTGACATTCCCAAAGAGAGTAGCTTTGCTCCCAGAGAACCAGCTGGGAATTACAGAGGGGAAGGAAAAGTAAAGTTATGCATTAGCAGCTGAGCTGAGAAAAGAACAGAGGGTTGCACCTTGGGCAAGTGAAAAATCCCTGCAGTGTGCTGGATATGCTAGGAGCTTGTGTGCCTTATGGAATACTCCCAAGGGTCTAGGTTCTAAGTGTACATGGGGTTTTTTCCTAAATGGATGGAGTTAGAATGACACAGCCTTGCCTCACTGGGGACACAAGAAAAGCAGCCAAAGCCTGCCTAATTAAGGCATAATTTATGTTTCTCTTCTGCAGCAGCTACTGCTATTCTGTTAGATAAAGCAGCACATTAGGAAAGCACATAAACTGTGCTGCCAGGGAAACCTGACTTTGGTTCTTGTTTCCTTTTGTCCTTTAATCCCGCATACGGCATCCCTGCTGAGAGCAGACTGGTAGGAGCTTGTGAATAATGGAGAGGGGTAACACTGAGCAAAGTCATCCCAATGCACATCTGCTGCACACAGTGTTTGTATTTAACCCCTGCTTTTTAATAGGTGCTCCTAAGGTATATGGATTGAGGTAGTTACATGCAGAGACATCGAAAAGATACCACAAGAAGAAATAATAAGACTACCAGGAGATGCAGAAATAGTAGGTTTGGATTTTTTTTCCCCCGGGTATCTATTTTGTAGGATGAAGTTATCGTTACAGATGTGTTAAGGCAGGGTTAGTAAGTGGTGCGGTAACCTGGAACAAGGATGGGCCCCTCAGAGACAGGTGCACCTCAGGTGCCTCTTCCTGCGTGTGTTAAAGAAGCAAAATGTACGATACATAAAGGTGAAGAAAAGAGGGCTCTGAGGAGAATGAGGCTCTGCTTCCAAAGACTGGGTTTGGAGGCAGCGCGCTCTGGGGAGGACAGCACGACACCAGCAGAGAAGGCAGAACTGACTGCCTCCTCCTTGCGTGCTACCTGTAGCTCTGGGCATGTCTCACAGGTGATTTTGTGATCTCCTTGTAAACTGGGGCTGATAGAACTTACCTAACTGTCTCTTTCACATGGTTTTACAGAAGGTTGGTAATTTTATTAGGAGTAATTTATCATGATGACTCCTATTGAGAGAATTTTTTAGAGGTCCTAGTAGGCAGACTCTAAATTCGCCTTCAGACATGAGTGCTGTTTGAAGTCCTGCAGGACATGGGAAAGGCAGGTAGGAAAGTGTCTGCCTGAAACTGTGGACTACTGGCAAAGCTGAGAAGTGGACTGCAGCTGTTCTGTCTGGGAAATGCTCTGTAAGTGTGGAATGATATAAGAAATTGTTGACCCTGAAAATCAGGAAACAGGCTGGACTGGCTCATCCCTCACATGACTGGGCACTCCCTTCTGATTATTACCTGGGGCTGTGATGGCAAAGAACAGGAATGCAGTCAGGGTGTCACAGAAGGCTCTGACCTGGGCTCTCCAGATGTGTGCTGGTGTCAGGACACCTCCCTGCTGTTCTTGAGAGCTGCAAAAACTGAGATGAAAGGCAGAGTAGCATGCTCCAACTCCAACAGAAGCTTAGAAACATTCTACACATAGAAACAATGCTTATAGGTCAACTCTTCATACAAGTTTTGTAATTGAAATTATTTGGCAAAGAGGAAAAACCCAAGTGATTAGACACATTAAATCCTCCTGACCTGGGCTGTAGAAGGTATGATTCAGATGATAAATTCTAACGGCCTTTGGCACTCACGAATGCAGTGACGACTACAAGGCTGAGTCCCGGGAATCAGAACCTGCTGGATCAATCCTGGCTGGCTGGCTAAAGCTTTCTCTCCACCTTGCAGTACTACTTCATTCTTATAACTGAAAAGGTATCCCTTTTATCTTTGCCAGATCCCAGACTCCATATCTATTTACTTCAGCGCACAGAAGGTGAAGGGCTCTCTTCCCATGGATCTTGCGGTAAGCTCATAGGATCAGTGTTTTCCAGGGCTCTTAGCGCTGGACCCATTTTCCTCGTGGAAGGATCTTGGTTCCCAAACATCTTTAGTAGAGAAGCTTTTGCCATAAAGAACCTGCCCAGCCTTCAGCCCTCTCTGCAGGAGTTCTGGGAAAGGCTGAGTTACTGCAGTGGGAGGGTTGTGCCAGCTCACACATGGAAATGAGACTTGCAAATTGAGGCTGGGAGTCCCAAGGGCAGTACAGATTCCCCAGCCACTTGTGGAAGCAGTGATCGATGTACTTTCCCTCACACACAGAACAACCTCAGAGAACTTATACATAAAGACAGGAGAAACAAAAAGCCACTGGCAGAAAGAGACAACAAAAGCCTTCAGGAGAAACTCTCTTATCTGCAGCTTGTGCTCAAATAACCCCAAATGGCTGCTTATCTGTAGCAACAATGGAGTTCTTATCGATTTAAAAGTGGAAAATATAAACCCCAACAACCCAGCCCGGGAGGGCTTATCTAGTTACTCAGATAACTGTTCTGCAGTGATGTCAGGAAGAGAGCAGATGATGAAGTCACAGGGAAAATGCAGTCCTTCTCTGTCACTGGGAATGAAGGATCTTGTCTGCTAAACTCAGGTGAAAATTTGAAATATTGACATGTTTGGGTTGTGCAGGGCTGAGATCTTACCACTCGGAACTCACAGTAAAACGGTCACCAATTTTCACACAGAATGGGGCTGCTGGGATAAAGGAGTGTGAACAATTCTGTGCTGTAATAGGAGTTTCAGAGCAGATGCCAGCTCGCTATGAAGGCTGCAAACATGGAGCACTGATGTTAAAGTAGTGCTTATTTCCTGTTCCCTGTGGACTTCATCCAGTGTCTCATAGTCTTGCAAAAGCTCCCAGTTGACTTGTCTCTAAACCAATGCTGTTTCTGCCCAAACCAAGGCATGGTTTTTATGCCATTCTCCCCCTATTACATGCAGAGCATCCTCCAGTGAGCCAGAGAGGGATGCAGACTCACTGAGTTTATCAGCTGCTAAAGGATATGGTCACACCTCAAACTCAGCATCCTATGTCACTCTTAGTGACATCCCCTGTGCCTTGAGGTGACACAAGAGGGAGAAAACAGCTCCCCGAGAACATTGTGCAATTCTGCATTTTCTCCCATTCCGGGAAATTACTTAAGTAAGAAACTGAGCTGGTTGGGCCAATGTGTTTATTGCTATTTGTTTTGGCGTGCAGCCACTACCCAGATGAAGCCGGTCCCCCGGGGCTGTAAATCCCTGCTGTCCTCCTGGCACGGTGGCACCGGCTCTGGTACCGCAGCAGCAGCAGCGATGCCAGATGGTCCTGAGGCTGGGGTAGCGTTTCGTAACAGCACTGGGGGACTCCCCGTGGCAGGGCTCGGGTACCCCGTAACAGCACTGGGGGGCTCCCCAAAGGCTGCCCAGGCCTCTCTGGACGCTACGGCCGGGGCTGGGCTGTCCCTTGTCCCCTCGCAGCCCAGGCTGCAGCGGCGCCTGCCCGGCGCTCTGGTGCCCTCTGCAGCCGCCGGGCCGGGCCGGGAAGCGGTGCCGGGGCTCCCGCGGGAGCTGCAGATCATCGCAGGCAATGAAAATCGGTAATCCTGCCGGAGAAAGCTGTTTTCGTTAGATTAACTTTCGTTAGATTAACTTCACACACTGGTGCTGCCCCGGTCCGAGCCGCCGCCTTCGAGAGAGGGAGTCACGGATGTGATTGCTGTAAAACGCAACCTACAGACAGATCCTTCTGCTCTTTAGCTGAGCCACGGGCAGCACAGATAAGGGACCTACTTGCTTTTGATGCACGTAAATCAAGAGCAACATAACCACGCTGAGAGCCACCTCCCTGTCCTCTTGCCCCTTGTGCCCAGGGGCTGTTTCATGCACGAGGAATACTTACAGTGAGGGCAAATGCAAACTGCTCTCCTCACATTGAGTCCTTCTTGCACAAGCCTCTTGCATCTCCTGTGGACCTATAGTTTATGAACCTAAATATTCTGCTTTTCACTGTGCTATGCATTTATTCATGTCTTTGCCCTGGGAGCCTCAGTTGTGGTCTGCCTTCCCACTGTTTGAATCACTAAGGAATATAGTTAGAGACAGATCTAGAATAAGAAAATTATTCTTGCCCCAAAATATTTACAGTCCATCCTTGTGTGTGTTATAAAATAGCAGGAGTGTGTATACTTTCTTAACAGACTCACTGCATAACTCTTTGTCAAATCTACTTTCTCTCACAGCTTGTGAGAGTGTATGGTTTCTGGTTGTGGGTATGATGAAATTAAATACATTCCAGGTGATTTAGAGCAACCTGAAGGGAATGGTACCTATTCCTCCACCTACCCAGTCCACCCCTACCTAGAGCTGAAATGAGGAGGTAAATGTGAGGGGTGACCTCAGACCATCTCAACTACACAGTAACAATCCCTGATGAAATACTGTTTCAGGTGGCTCTTTTACGGAATTGGGTCTTATTACTGGAGTCCTGTGCAGTACCACAGTCTCTGTTGGAGAACTTTGGTTTCAGGTCTTTCCTTTCTTTGTTTTCTGTTGTTGAAGTTGCTATTTTTATTTTAAACACAGCTATTCTAAAATCATTGCTAATGTCCTGCATAGCAATATCCTACTTTCCTCAAAGGTTCAGGTGCCAGTAGAAGTTGACTTTGATGTTCTTGGCACAGCTTTGTCTTGAGCCCCTGATGTGTAGGTCAGAGTGTCTGTGTTCAGGAAAAGGAGCTCGTGGGGGTGGCTGCTGCTTAAGCCCAGGTGTTGTGCAAGCTCAGAGGAAGAGGATGTTGGACCTCTTGGGCCCAGGTCAGCTCTTTGAAGTCACTTGAGGCTGGTGGCCAGCTGTCAGTGCATGCAGGGCTCTGCAGGAGACTGTTTGTAGCAGGCAGATGTGTCGTTCAGCAGCCACAATGGACACTTGTCCTGTGGACAGAACCCCCAGACACTCTTGGCATCCCTCCTTTCCTGTGGAGCCAGAGATCTGGCTCCAGAGATCAGGCACCCTGGGGGATTCTGCAGTGAAACCCCCTGTGTCAGTGCTGGGGAATCCTGATGGGAAGATCCTGAAGTATGTTCTGAACACTTTGCTTGAACAGTGCCTCTGCTGAGCCTCAGTCTGAGCAGGCCCTGGGCTGTGCCTGCTGCATCCTGGGGGATGTGGAGCACGTGCCTTTGGCTGGACCATGGGCTGTGGTGAGTCCAACACCAAATAGTGCTGGGGAAAGCTCATTTCTGGGAGGGGAACTCAGCAGTCAGCAAGGAACCAGGTATTTTATTGCACGAAAACTTGAGGGCAGTTTTGCCATCCAAGAACACTGACCCTGCTTAGCCGTGAGGAGATTTCGTGCCCTGTAATCCCGCATTGATCTGGATTACTTTTTTATTTAAAGAAACTGACCTCCGGCAGACACAGCAGGTCTCTCTGGCCCAGCAAGCAAGTCCTGAGCAAAAGAACAGAAACCAAAGTTCTAAAGAATAAAGAAAATGGTGGAGACCACTATTGTGCCTCAATGAAAAGGCCAAGGAGTACAGGAGAGCAATGTCTTACATAGGCCTTGACATTTTACTAGTAGATTAAGTAGTTTAGCTAGTCTTGTTCATTCTTTTTCTGAATTAACAAGTTAAGGGTTACCAAATATTCAGCACATTTGGTTAGAAACAAGACATCATTAAAATGCTGCCTTCTCTTTCCAGCAGGCAGCCTCATTTCTTTAGGGTTTAAAGAAAATGCATACCTCCATATTGCAGTTTTAACCAAGCAAAGCTGTGCTTGCACCACTGGTGTGACGCTCCGTGTGTGACACTGGGTAAGGTCCCCAGCTCCTCTGTGTTTCAAACGTATTCCAGAACTTCTCCACCTCCCAAAGGTGTCCTGGTGTCAAAGCAGGTGATCCTTAGATGTGTTTTTAACAAGGCCATGAGAGTCATGACATGCAGGAGTAAATGAAAGGGGAGAACATCCAAGGCACAGGTGCTCTGGCACCGTTTGTCCTGACTCTCAGTGCACACTGTGCAGGTCACCCAAGGTCCCCTCCCTGTCTCATGCATTTTCCTGTCCAGCACCAAAAAAGCCTCTTTGGCCCCCTCAGGTGTTTCAGGTGGCACTGTAAACTCAGGCACTGCTCACTTAGCTGTCTTCATTGCTGTAACAGAAACAAGTCTGAAAACACTGCCTGTTACATTTCTGGTTTAGGCTTCCTCCTAAGAATAGCCCCTAGGTTGCCTGTGGGTTTGCAGCACCATTTCCTACCTGCTATTCCTGGAGCTGCTTTCCTGACCGTGAGCACTGCCCAGTACAGCCCCTCCCAAATGCACTCCCTTAAGGAGACTTATGAAAGATGAGTGCTGGGTGTGATGTTGTGAGCCTGAGGTCACTTTGTCAACAAGGAAGAGGCCCCTTGTCCCAGGTGTGATGACCATGGAGTGAAACACAGCATTATCAGTACAGTATTCCAAGAGACCCTGCATCCCTACCCTGCCAGCTCTGCCGCTGCCTCCTCACACTGCCAGCATTTCCTATTCCTCCTGTCTTACCAGAGCTTAAACTTTCCATCCCTGGGAAATGTTTGATACCAGAATCTAAGTGGTGGTATCCCTTGAAAAGCAGCAAACCCGTTTTTCCTGTAGCAGCTACTGGACAGTTTCCTTAGTGGTCCTGGGAGGGGTGGTGTCAGAATGGGAGACACAGTCCTGAGCTCCACACTTGCAGTCAATGCTGCAGTGTTTTCACTTAAAAACCCCAGTGCTAGGAGTCACATGGTTTCATGTTATCCTCGGATTTCACTTTAATAGCAAAAACCAAGGAAATTCTTCATGAATCCAGAAAAAAAAATTAAAAGTGTGCAGGTATTTAACAGGTAATACATAAGGTAGTGGGACAGTATTGGAACTGAGACACCACGAGGTTAAGGGTAGGTGAAACAGGAAGATGACTGCAGAGATGGAAGTGGAATCAAGTTACCAGTCAAGTTTAAATCCAGCTTTCCCACATCTGCTGTGGAAAAGGAGCTGTTAGCTTTGGAGCAGTGAGAGATGGTATTTGCAAGGCTCGGGATGGGGAGCAAAACAAAACCTTGAGATGTTGAAATTGCAACAAAACCTCAGCTCTTTAACAAAATGTCATCTATGTGTGACAAAGTTGTCAAGAAGCTGGAAGCCTGTGAAGTGGTGACTGGTGGCTTCATTGTGTTAGGGACAATTTCAGAAAGCAGCTCCTCAGTACTTGCTGGAAGAGCAGTTTTTCCATGCTTCCTTAAGCCAGGAGCCAGACTGGTCTTCCCAGAAGTGATGAAAACAAGCAGCTTTAGCTGGAACTCTCTGGCACTTCCCAGTAAAAGGACTCTCCAGTGCAGCCCCACCAAAGAGCCACAGGACTGTTCACAGGCCTGGGGAAACACGGCTGCAGATGTCATGTGAGCAGCTTCAGAAGAGGAAACCAACTCTTGATAGATGCCATTCTCCAGCCACTGCCGTCACGCTCTGGTGACTCACACAAGTGTATCAAGACAGGCCTAGAAAGCCGAGCTAATGTGTCATTTCCTTCCTCTTCCTCTCCCAGGGCGGCAGTTCACAGGGGGCCCCACTGACCTTTAGCCTCTGAAGGGATGAGGGACTAAGGAGCTGACAGAGGTGTGTATTCAGGGAAAGAAAGCATCAAAGGCTTACATTTATTTGCTTTTCTGGCACTCCTTGTGTTTCATGCATGGGCTGTTTCCTAATTAAAGCAGCAGAAACAAAAGAAGTCCGAGGTTTGTCTCCCGGCCTTGGCAGAACTCTTTCGTGCTGTTGTTTGCAGTGTACACAAGCAGCTCCCCACTGAAGAAAGAGCACAGCACCCTGACGAGACAGAAAATCCCACCCAGCTCATTTTCTTTCTCTAAAGCTGACGATTTCTACCTGCAGCAGAAAGCAAGGGACTGATACGATGCAGAGTGGAGGAGCTGCAGGAATCTCCCCTCCAAACCAGGGCCAAACTGCGAATCAGCCTGCAAGCCCTCCCGGGGTGGGGTATTGCAGGCTGAGGGATCTGCTTTTCTCCCCTCTGGCCTCCGAGTCTGCCTTCGTGCAGAACACGGGGAGCCAGCGCCGTGCACCGGGGCCCCCGCCGGGAGCCCGGAGCTGCCGGGAGCCACCGGGATCGGGCCCGGCGGGGCGGGGTGCGTGCCCAGGTGTGCAGAGCCGCGCGTGCCCAGGTGTGCAGAGCCGCGCGTGCCCGCCAGAGGGCGCCGCACAGCCGGCAGGTGCCCGCGCGCGCCCGGAGCCCTTCCCCGGGGCTTGGGGTCGGTGAAGGATTTTGGGGTTTGGGTTTGTTGCCCTCCCTGCCCTCCCAGGCCTTTCTGTCCAGGCACGAGGGTACAGCAAACCAATGCCAGCTTTCCAGGAGGAGCTGCACAGGGCACGGCCAAGGTCATTCGGCACAGTGAGAACTTGTCAGGATGCCCGCAGGGTCGGGGCTGGTGCCACCTCACTCCCCGGGCACTAGGAGATGTCGAGCCTGTAAAGGCACGTAACCTTCAAAGCAACATGGTACCTTGGTACCTCTTGATTGTGGTACAGAACTGATTAGAGATCATGTTCTCAAACATTTCTCTAGAAATACTACAGATTTTTGCTCCTCTTGCTTTGAGATGGGGTTCAGCTGAGATCACTTTGCTCTGGAAATTGAACTTTTAAGAGCATTGGTACTTGGTGTGAAATCACAAGACCAGTGTTTGGAAGAGCACAGAAACTCAGAGCCGCAGCAGAACTAGGTCTGTGCTGAATGAAGGAAAGCCTCTGGAGCAGGCCCTGCAGACTGACCATAAGGAACTGTATTTACATTTGACATTTGTTTGGAAAGCATGATAGTCCTGTGCCAAAGGGGCTGTCTGACCACATCAGGGAGGAAAACCAGATTCTGAGGTTGGCCACAGTTTTCTTCAGAATCCCTTTCTGTGCCTCATTTATTTACCTCTAAGTGAGGGATTATGTTTTCTGTTCACAGCTTTGTCTCTTGTCTGTTTAATTTAGGAGTTGTTTGGATTAGAGACACTTCTCTATTAAAGGCTTGAATGCTACTGTAGTGTACAAATGAAGATAATTGAAACATTTCCAGGTTCCCATAAATATTCCAAATGTTACTATCCTTACATTTCTGCATAAATGCTACTGAGTTATATTTTGTTTAAAGTATGATTTAGAATAATTGGTTAGTCAGAATACTGGTTTGTTTCTGAATAATAAGTAGTTAATAATATGTGCTGTTGAAGCTAAGAACTATCATAGATTCAAGAAAAAAATAGACTAAAAAAGCCCCCCAATGCCGTATTTCTGGCCCTGCAGTGCGTGACTGGCCAGGGCAGGGGCTGTGCTGCTGTTAAGGGTTTCAGCCCCTTCACAACAGGGTCACAGCAGAAGCTGCAACACGTGTTGGCAAAATGCCATCCTGGCAGCTCTTCACCAAACACAAACCTGTGAGCAGGTCAGTCCACTTCCAGCTTCTCAAGTGTCTCATGATCCAGTGGACACGGTCAATAAAGCTGGGGAAGCCAAGGGTCTTTGTACCTTCCCCCAGGAGGTAAATGCCCTCACAGTCGCTGCCTTTCCAGTGCAGTAGTCACAGTGCAAGCACCAAGCTTTTCCCAGGCTCCAGAATAACCCCTGGCAGAGAGTGGGGCACCACCACGTGTGAGTTACACAGACACACATGGATGGAGGCACTCACCCCCACATCAACCCACAGATATATAGATATATACGTGTGTGTGTGTGTGTGTGTGTGTGTGTGTGTGTGTGTGTGTGTCAAACTTCCCTTGCTTTGTTGCTATGATTATGCTTCATTAGAGCCTGGTCAATTGTTGCCCAGATTAGTGCCATGATGGACTCTGTTTAATTAGATTTATATTTGTAATGTTGTGCTGGAATACCTCAGTCTTGTGACATGTCACATCAGGATCAAAGTTCTGCCCAAACTCCTCTCACTGCTGTTATCGGCAGTGGACCTTGGAATTTTTTTTGGTTTTTTTCCTTTCCTCTGATGCAATTAAGATGAAGCAATATTTTAAGTCCTTCTTCTGGACTTGTTCCTTGTGCAGTGACCACAAGGAACCGGTTATAATTAATAGTATAATCAAAACACCCTAACAGCTCCTGGGCAGTTAACCCAGAAGGAGTGAGTTTACACTGTTAATAACATACACTGATAGATTTTTTTTCCCCATGTAATTTTTCCATCCTGGAATTTATTCTGGTACGAGACTTTTATTACAATTGCTCTTTTATCAGGAAGCAGACTGTCTTCCCAGAAAGGTGCTTGCCTTTTGAAGCAGGAGGTGAGAGGAGCATCAGTGAAACTTTAGTGGTTTGGTTACATGCTCCCCATGAACTGACCTGGGTTCACACACAAGGGGGAAGTGCTCCTCAGCTGCACAGCTCTCATGGAGTTGTGTGTCAGGCACATGAAAAAGTGGGCAGTATTCTCCAATTAAATGAGAGAAGTTCCTCCCCTTAGTGTGCAGGGGGCACCTGGAGTGGTCTTTAATGTTTGTATAGGCTAAGAAGCGAGCTCAGAGACAGAGAGGGGATTATGATTTCTGTCAGGGAACCCTGAAGTAGCAACTCTTATTACAGCCCATAAATAAATATTTTTCTCCTTGATGCAACTCAGCCAGCTGGAATAGAAGTGAGCATTGAGGAGCTTCTAATCTCATGTTAGAAATAAATCATATCTGCCCCAGAACTTCTGTCTGGAATTAGCTGGTTACAGAAGGCATAACCTTGCTGATAACTTAACAGTGTTATCAGGACTTATCTGAAGTTTACTCTGGCTTTCTTTTGGTTCTATTACATCAATAATTAGGGCTGTTCTGAACCAGCAATTGCAGCAGGATTTGGGTGCAGAGCAGTGTTTATAAAACAAACTTGTCCTTGTGCAGAAGCCAGCATCTCACAGAAACCCTGCCTGCCTTACTCAGGTGGCTCTAATCTGAAATAATTACTTGGATAAACAGTTTCTGCCTGACACCTCTACCAGATTTCCCAAGGGATCTTACATAACCTCTGTCCTTAATGAAACTATTGTAATATATAAAGAAAAGGTCATGGGATTCATTCACCCTATTTCTAAACTTCTGTCCTTAATGAAACTATTGTAATATATAAAGAAAAGGTCATGGGATTCATCCACCCCATTTCTAAATTGCTCCAATGGAAGTCCTCATTTAGCATTGAAACAATAAACCCCACACAATAGTTAGCAGTGCCTGCCACAGCTCCTCTGCTCTAAGTCATCTGTGGGTTTCCTGTGTTTCTGGAAATGTTAGTATCAAGGTTTGTGCTGCTCAGAGATCCAGGTCTGTCAGAAAGCACTGCTGTGAGCAAAAGGGACGATACTCACTGATCAGAGACGAGTCCTTAGCTGATTCCCAGAAGAGCACTAGGTCTCTCTCTGCAAAGTGTAAACTGGTTCTCACCCAAAGGCCCTTGAGTTTTGTGGTGCTCCAAGGAACACAAGCACTGGTGACCTGGGGAGTAATTTCTGTGTCTCTGGGAGGAGCTGTGTGCCTGGTCCTGCTGAGGGTCCCAGGTTTGTGCTGTGGTCACAGTGGGAACTCTTGGGGATGTTGGGGATCAGGCAGGACCTTGTGGTGTCCCACCATGGCAGGAAGAGGCTTGTAAAGGTGGTACATTATTATAAATAGCCTCACTAATGAGGAGAGTTTGTGTACTTGGTCTAACGCTATCATTTGTGTCCTGGGAGAAAGGTTAGAGCAAACAGAGGAACTGCTGCAGGCAGAGCTGGGAGAAGCAGCTTTCAGAGGTGGTGAAAGGGGAGCTGGGATGTTGTTTTCTTACCCCATTTCCATAAATCAGAGCTTTTGGTGAACGCAACCCGAGGGGACCCTTCAATAAGCTTCTCCTGCAAGAGCCCAACACTGAAGTCCTACTTGCTGACCCAGGGCTGGAACTGTGATCTTGCAAAAACAGGCTCATCGCAAGCCCAGCTTTTAGCTCAGCTCATGAAGGTGCTTAAATAAGCAGATTTGTAGCTCACACTGTCATGGCTCCCAGCCTCTGTCTGGGAGCACAAACCAGGCCTCACCAGCTCAGCCTGCAATGCTGCAGGCAGACAGTGTTGATAAATCAGTCACCAGAGGAGGTACCAGGAAATTTTTATACAAGTTTTTAATAAAAAATTCAACAAAAATATATATAATCAGGCATTTTATGCAATGCATACATTCTTTATATCTGCAGGTACAGATAAATAACAGAAGGCAAAACCAAGTAGTTTGCTTATCTTTGGCCATTAACCAGTAATCACCCCCAAAGAGATATTATAGGGTTAAAGGACAATAAACCGAGTCTGTAAATGTCTCTCATTACAGACACAGCATCAGGCAATAATACAGTAGTCAGATTTTCAGAAATGTACGGAAATAGTTCTCTAACACTGCCCAATGCTGAAATTTCACCTGGTTTGCTGCTATGGAGCATAAGGCCTTCAGCTGACTCAGGCACAGTCCTGGGCTACATTAGATACACTCCACCCCTTACTAACCTTCCCTTCCCCACACACTGCTCTCTACAAAGCCACACTGTACCTCACAAATAAACTAGCACAAAGTTTGACCTGGGGGCAGCTTTCTGGACCCCAACCAATGTACAGAAGGAAGCTTAACTGCTCTGTAAATCAATAGTTTTCCTACCTCAGTGTGCCAGAACAGCTCTCCTGCCACTTACAGCACAGATGCATCATGGCTCTACCAAAGCAATATATACATGAGACACATGAAAAATCACACAAGCAATTTTTAAAGGTACACTGATAACATGTAGCAGCTTATGTCTATATATGTACATGTTTTCACAGTTATATTTTAGAAAATTGAGAACACCAGGAATACTTCTACTGTGTTTTCTATAAATAGTAAAAAAAAATTACCTGTCAGGCATTTTGATAAAATAGTATTTAGGTTATCACTTTAAATAGCTCTTGAAAACCTGTAGAGTTTTAAGCTTAAAGGCTGTACAGTTTGAGGATTCTGCAAAGTGTTTGTAGCCAGTTTCAGCAGCTGGGCCACCTCCCACCTGTTTGAGTTTTTTTCTTCTCAAAAAACTCAAATCTGGTAACAAAGGAACTCCACCACTTTGTACGGGATAGGCAAGTTCTTGACTTGGCTGGTGGGCATCACCCTGCGGATTGCCATGCGACACAGGTGCTGCAGGCTGGACACCTGGCTGGGGGTTGCCCAGAAGTACACGCTGCCGTCCTGGGTCCTGCACAAAACCCCACAAAACCCTCCAGGTTATTCCACTTGAACCAGCTCAGCCTGCTACCAACTCACACACACATGACTAGGTAAGGGACTTGCTGGTGCTCAGTTCCAGCTGCTCCAGATTCTGATTTATTCCAGTTCCTATTTTAAGCTACAGCAGCACAATAAGCAACTTGTCTATACAACAGGAGCAGATCTCCCAGCAGCTACTGCTGTGCCACCTGACACACAGCAACTGCCCTCAGCTATCTGATGGGCTTCTTCCAATCCACATGTTTAGGGTCTCTCACATATTTATTTTTAAAGATAAGAAATGAGTTTATCAGCTGATTGATTTTACTGCTATTCCAGGCATGTTTAAACAAATAGTACCAGTCAGAAGCACCAGGCTGCAAGTCACAACTGAAGATTTTCAGAACACTGAGCCATTGTTTTCAGTCTTTTATGTTACCTTCACATTTTAGAAAGGAAAAGAAGTCTGTACTTGCCCTGCAGCCAGAACACTGCCATCGGTAGAGAAAGTACAGCAGAGCCCATTGTTCAGAGGTGCAACTTGTACAGGGTATTCTTCATCAATTCTCCAGAACCTGACCATTCTGAGGGGGAAGGACAACACAGGAAATTATCAGAGTAGGTTTTAAATCCTGCTTGGTGTTTTCTCTGTGCAGCACAGGAAACTAGTCTGGAGCACAGCTCGGGCACCAGGAGCCCAAGCTGACAGTGCTGAGGGGTTCCTGTCCTGGGGCAGGAATGCAGGAGGGGTAGCAGCCCTGTCCCCATACTCACTTGTCGTCGGCCAGGCTGGCCACGTGCAGCCCGTCGTGGCTGAAGCACACGGAGCGCACCCAGCGGTCGTTGGCGCCGCCGGCGAAGATCGGCGTGGGCGGGGGGAACAGGTGCCTGCGGACACAGGGGACACACTCAGTGACACTGCCACCTCTGCAGCTGGGGAGGGCCCCTCAGCCAGCACAGCAGAGCTCAGGCATTAACAAACAAACAGTGTTTAACCAGTTAGCCATCCATTCAGGAGTGCAGACTGAGCTGCTGTGTCTTTTGTGGTACTGAGCTCTTCGGCTTTGTCGAACAACTTAGTACACATTAAAATACCAGTGCTGTAAATTCTCTCCCGATGAGAGAGCAACCTCCAGCTTCTGCCACTTTAGCACTTCCATCAGCTACTGCTCTTTTCCAAGTCCAATTTACAGCTACGTCCACAAACCTGTTGAATTTCAGTTAGTCATCTCCACTCTGGGAGAAAGTCTCCAGGTTTGATTGCTTTACTTACCCAAATTCCCTAAGAATCACTCCAATATGTGGATCCCAGACATAGACTCGTGTATCGTAAGATGCAGTAGCCAGTAATGCTCCATCAGGAGAGAACTCACAAGCTACAACATCATTGTGATGTCCTTCAAGTTTCCGTAACATGGAGTATTTATCCATATCCCAGAGGAAAACCTGCAATTAAATGAGCTGATGTTATAGCTCTGCTCAGAGAGGCAATGAAGCATTTAATTTGTTTTATTAAGTATAGCTAGTCTTATTTAGGATTATATTAAAATCAGGTATTATGAATTACTACAATTAAGAAATATGCTCAGTGTCATACTCAGATTAAAATCAAGGTTTTTTTTTTAAATAATTAAAGCAGACATGCAAGTTCTAACTCAAATTTGTTAAATGTTATTAACAAAATAAGCCAAAATACAAGATAAAGGCAACAAAATTTAACCATGTAGCTTACTGAAATTCATGTATTACGAAACTATTTTATTAAAATATTCAGAAATAAATAGGGTTAAACTCTACAGTACCCTCTTTTCAGTAACTACCAAAATTTTAAGAAATATACAGACAGAAAATGTAAGGTTAACATATTGTTACTCCAGTGGCATCCCTTTAAGATCACTTGTTTACAATTGCTTGGATCACCAACGTCAGCCTAGGAAGAGAAACAGATACTGCAAGCAAAAAGAATTTTCACAGCCAAAAGTTATGTCTTTGGCAAAACAACAGGGAAGTCTAACCACATTATTAGAAAGAATTTAGGCATTTGAAATCAAGTCAACAGTAACAAAACATTAATATTACAATTTACCCATCTAATTGCACAGTGTATTATAAGAATTGACAGAATATTACAGTACGCTGAGATTTTACATGCAGTTGTACATTATATATAATCAAAGCAAGGACTGTGCAGAATTACTGAATAGTAACTATCCATGTACTGTAGCATGGCTTTATAGGAATATAAGTCATTAGCAAAAGCTGTTATGTCCCTCAAAGAGCTCATTAGTGGCCTTGATTTTCCCCTTGACAGTTTTACTGCACAGGCTAAATTCTGACATCTTGGATAAATTTATGTTCGACCAAAACAACCTCAGCCTTAGAGCCTCCCACACGGCCTAACTCCAAACCATTTTACAATCAGCCATAAACATGTTCACTGATTTTTCCAAGGAGACCCCAACATTCCATAAAACTGGAAACTAAGTTTGAGGAGTCAGTGTGTTTCACTGCTGTGANAAAAAAAAGCAAGCAAGCAAGCAGACAGTGGACATGGAGCAGCACCTGCGTACGTACAGGACCCCTTGCAGCCGAGGGCAAGGTTACTTCGTCCTACGGTACAGACGGTACAGCTCGCCAGGCTGGCGGCCAGAGCTGCCACTCTCTGCCCGCCAACACCACTGTGCTCCTCAGAGTGGTGCCAGCTTAACTCAATCACACCAATATTGCTGCCACCACCTGTGACAGGGAAAGCAAGAAGCTTATGGAAAACACACAGCCTCCAGACAGCAATGTACACATCCCCCTCTGCTCCGCCACTGAGCCAAACCCCAGACCTCGGCTGTTCTCACCCAGGTGGACAGTGCATCTCAGCACTCCCACACAAGTGATCTCCAGTGCCTTCAAAGTCTTGTTAAACTACCTACAGAGCCCCTGGAACCAGGCTGAACTCCCCTTTCTGGTTTGCCCTAATTCTTCAGTGCCAGGAGTAGCTTATGGCATACATGCGTTACCTGCACTGCTTTCAGTTCTCTAGCAGGGCATTAGGATAGGATGGAAGCAAAACCAGTGTGCTCATCTTCCTGCTAACTCTTAGGAACCATTGCCATTGCCATGGGAAAACAGGCAGAAACGTCTTTGTTCAGCAAGCGATGAGCCCTGACTGGCTCAGACTTTGTAAAGTCTTTCTCATTGAGCACGAAATAGGAAGGACAAAATCAAAACCAAAATAGTTTTATGCATTAATCTAAGTCTCTTTTAACACTGGCTTTAGTGGTCTTTGTTATATGCCATGACCCTGTGCAGACCTATTTCTCAACAGTTACAGCCTCTTCAACTAAAAGCAGTGCAAGTTCCATTCACAGATCAGGGTCTCAATGCACCATTTGCCAGTTTAATTTCATGCACTTTTACATCATCATCGAACATTAGAAGTTCATGACACCGAGCACAAGCTTAATGTTACTTAAGATTTAAAATGATTATGCACACAATTCAGGAGAATTAAGGAACAAGAAACTCTGACACATACTGCTTTACTAGCTCCAACAGAACAGAGGATGGAGGAGTCTGGAGAGAATGCACAGCCATACACCCAGTTCGGATGGCCTCTCAACACCTTCATCATGTTTCCTAAACAAAAGACACTGCTGTAAGAATTCGTTAAATATTACAAAATTCAGATTGAAAAGCTTTTCCAAATTAGTTATTCCTTTGTAAAATTTTCTAGTATTTTCCCAAACATCTTGAAGAATCATTCTACACAGAGATAAAACTCGTGGGATGCAGCCTCTAATCCCATGACCCTATTCAGAAAGGTCCCTTTGTGCACTCTTAGCTCAGCCCAATACCTGCTTCTGCCTCCAGGGTTCAGACAGATAAAGAATTCCAGGGGAGTGCAGAGTGAGTGACTAACACACAGTTTTTAAGCAACTCTGACCAAACTGAGTCTAGAGCAATAAAAGAGGCGAGTACACGAATACTTCTCTTGGGTTTTAGAGCAGATAAAGTCCAGACACGTACCATCATCTTTCAGGTCCCACACTCGCAGGGTTTTGTCTCTGGACGCAGACACAAGAATCAGGCTGCCATCGGGGGCAAAGGTCAAATCTCTGACAACTTCTGTGTGGTCCATCAAGTTAAGGAGGAGTTTTCCTGGTACATGAGAACACCACCATTTAAAAAGAAGGACTGTACTTAGATCCAATGCTTTATGGATACAAATATTGAATACAAATACTGGATACAAACTCACAGCATATAAAGACAATTTTCTTTGTAGAAATGCTCCCTGCAGTGAGCAGCACATGGATCCTTTCACTCTCCTATATCAAGAGGCAATTCCCTGAAAAGCTACAAAATTGATATACTGGGACCTCAGAAATAAGGCAAGACTTGTCTTTTGATAGACATACCTGTTCTAAGCTTCAATTTACAAGGACAAATTAAAAAACCAATGTACGTATGCGCACATTTAATTATTTTGCATCTTCCGTCTCTCATGTCTCAAAGCATGAGCTGCCTCTCTTGTTCCTTGGGCAGTTTTTCATTACTCCTGGTCGCAGGAGCTCATGCTTTTTTAGTATTTTTTATCTTGTCTTCAAGGTTCAGTTCCCAGTTACAATTCTATAACTAATTCCTGCTGCGTACTAATGATATCATTAAAGCAAAAAGTGAGAGTTGGCATTTCAGTATGACAAGGCGGGTTTGGACAACGCTCTCAGGGACACGGTGGCAGTGCTGGGGTGTCCTGTGCCAGGCCAGGAGCTGGACTGGATGATCCCCACGTGTCCCTGCAGCTCAGGAAACCCTGGTGTGCCATGAGCCCCTGTCCCTCCCACCTGTGTAGACATCCCAGATCTTGATGCGGCCGTTATTGAGGCCGGTGGCGAGGAGCAGCTGGTCCTGCCCGAACTTGAAGCGGTGCCACTCGATGTTAACGCAGCGGCTCTGCTTCTCGGGCACCGAGGAGCCGAAGGCCAGGCTCCACACGATGTCCCCGCAGTCGATGATGTGCTCACAGGGCTTGTTCTTCTGGCCGCTCTCACTGCTCTGCCTCGGCAGCCTCGGGCTGACGCCGTTCGCACCATTCTTGGTGCCGTGCAACAGGCTGCAAAGAGAACAAAAAGCACAGAAATAAGCGCCTTTTCCAAGGTTATCTTGAAAAGCAAACATTTCTTCAAAGTGTAACGAAATCTGGGAGTTGTCATAATGTACCTCTCTGAGGCGCAAAACAGCACATTTTTACTTTAAAATTATAAAAGCAGCTTTTTCTTACAACTGTGAAAAATTACCAGCACCTGGAAACCTTCCAACACTAAATCATACTAACATTCTGTGTATGCTTTTTCCTCTGTAGAGAGCAAGACACTAACTTAACCTATTGCAAAATCCAACAGTTTTAAAGCATTTACAGAAAAATGAGCCACAAAAATATATAGTACTTTCTGCTAAATGAGTGAAGCTCCCTGCGATTCCCTTACACGTGCTTAAACCCTGGAAAGAGATACTGAGTGTCCAGCACATAGAAAACAATTAACCACCCCCAAAGGGGGGAAAAATGGTTTAGAGAAATGTAACCAGCTACAGCACTACAGCATCTGGCTACCAACTCTGCTAAAGTGCAACCTGAAAGTGCCAATAAAATGTGTATTTTGGAACTCCACTTGCATTCTAACAGGGATGATAAGGAAAGAGGTCTGTCTTTAAGTAAATTCCTAAAACATAAAGCCAAACAGCGCTGTGATAGGAAATCAGATCTGCCCACATCTCTAAATTCCCTTTTCACTTTAACTTCCCCTTATTTTAGAGCATCTGAATTGATTAAGTTACTCCTCCATTGGCTTTGTGAGGTTGCAATAGTTGTTCCTCTTGCTGGCCACACAGGAAGAGACAAAACAGCTGTTATTTTAAGAAATTCGTTTTTCCCAAGGTGTCAAAGCCTAAAAGACCAACCCATGCGTTTTAATCGTTTTGAACCTATCTCCTGCTTTTAAACCCTCCTGTTTCTCAGGTGCACCGCAAGCCATAGCGGTTTGTCTTACAAGTTGTTGAGGCACTGTGCCCAGGGGACCAGCTTCACTATGCGATGTCCCTGTGACCACGCCAGGTACGAGCCATCGGGAGCGAACGCGACCGTCCAGTTCTCCCGGCCGCACTTCTTGTCGAAGGGAGACGTGGGGGCCAGGAGCTCTCCTACCGTGCGCGACCGAGCTGCGGGGCAGAGGAGAGCCGTGTGAGAGGGACACCGCGCAGCGCCTTACACA
>VXAC01005366.1:432933-445780 GCA_013399225.1 Rhipidura dahli | reverse complement strand
TGCGCGGCCCCCCGCCGCGTCACGGCGATTAACGCCACCGGGAGGGAGCCCGGGGTCACCCAATAACCCAGCACGGATGAGCCCCGGCAGGGAAACACGCGGTGCTGGACCAGCTGCTCGCACTGCGGGCGATACCGCACCCAGCACGGGCGATGCCGCCGGGCCCGCGCCTGCCCACGGCCGGAAGAACGGGCCGGCGGCCGGGAAGGGCTCCGTGTGCCGGGAAGGGCTCCGTGTGCCGGGAAGGGCTCCGTGTGCCGGGATCCCGCCCGTTACCCGCGGGCAGCCCCGAGCGCGCTGCGCTGCGGGATGGGCTGAGCGCCCGCCCNGGAATGCTCTGCGGGGCCGGGCCGGGCTCCCGGGGCAGCGGCTCTGCCCTGCCCTGCCCTGCCCTGCCCTGCCGTGCTCGGCTCTGCCCTCCCCTGCCCTGCCCGGCTTCTGCCCCCGGTTCGCAGCTTGATCCCTGTCAGTCCCGTCCTCCCGCCGTACCCCTCCCTGGTTCAGGGGCTGGAGGAGTCTCCTACTCTTTAGGGTTTCTTTCTGACCGTGTATAGTTTCAGCACTTAAACCCAGCAGGATCTGGTTTATAACAAAATTTTGAATTTGCTGTTAGTGAAGTTGTTCACAAGCAAGTTGGAGAAAGACGCCCTGAGAGCATTTCGTTCTCTGTGATTTTGTATTAACGTCTCTATACACCCCTCTCTCCTTCCATTTCCTCTTTTCTCCTTTTGCATATCGGAATTCTGCCCCTCTTCTGGACGAAGTGACTCTTCCTTGCTCTGTCTATGTACTTCAGAGAAGCGCCCAGCAGGATAATTATCTGCAGATAATAACTGTGATTTCATTCCAAAGCAGTGGCATCGCTGGCAGACGCACTGCAATAGCCATGGGATCAGCTATTCAGCTGTAGCAACAGCCAGGAATTACCCCAGGGTGAGCAAGGCCAGCGAAGCATTTTTAAAATCATGCAGTGACACAGTGTCAAAGAAAGGAGCAGAGAGAAGTATGGAATGTTTTTGGTGATGTGAACACTAGCACCGATTAGCACTGGTTTGTATAAATGCCCCTACCACATCGTAGCCCTTATTTGATGCAGCAGAACCGTGTTCCTGCTCTGTGCATCCCCCACTGCCAGCAGAGGGAAGAGCCTCGGGCAGCTCTCTGCAGCTAATCCCTGGACACCTCCTTGGAACAAGGCAGACTTGTAGCCAGTGAATATTGTGCAATGCTGCTTGGAGTTGCTCATGGGTTGTGAATGTTTGAGCCAGGCCAGCCCAGAGCTAGGCTGACTCACGTCAGGATTCTCCAGAGGGTCTGAGCCTCGCTCAGAGCCAGCACACACTGGGTTCTGTTTGCTGACCCTGGGGGCTCTTACAGCCAGCAAACTGCAGCTTTGGGTTAGTCAGCTTCGCTGGGGTGTTACCACACTTTCTCACTTTTTTTTTTTTAAGAAGAAAAGTATTTTGCAATTTATTATTTATTTATGTCTCTCTTTCTCTAAGTACTGCTCCAACAGTTAAAGTTTCTTCCTCAGTGAGTTTTCGGCTCATTAACATAGTAGATTTAAGGCCAGAGGAGATAATTACCTCATTTAGTCTGGTCTTTGTACAACAGAGGAATATAATATAATCTAATTCCACACACCTTCAAGCAGTGAGGATTTCCAGCCTTTACAACACTGGGGTCCAAATGGTGGTCTCTGATCTTTCCAGTCCACGTTTTGTGTGTTATGAACACAAAGGCAAATTGGGATATGTAAAACCCCAGGGGTTTGCAAGCTTTTTAGAAATTGTTTGGTGTCACAGGCTGTCCTGGGGACATTGGTAGCACCTTCTGTTTTCAGGCTGGGCTGGAAGGGCCATTGTCCTTGTGTCTGAAGCCAGAGTGGGAGGGGTGGAAAGCTGTATTCTGTCTGCAAGCTGCCAACTCATCCCCTCTGCTCAGTAAATGTATCTTTGTGAAATTCAGTCTAAACTTGAGGAGATAAAGAAGCTACACTTTCTTTCCTCAGGACTCTTCGCTGTGTTTATTTTCCTTGCAAGTCATGCGTGGGGGGTGATTTTTCAGATGATTTTTCAGTTCTTCCCAGGTGAGGTGTAGCTGTGGGATCCAGGGTGTCACACCCCAGGCTGCCGGGCGTGCAGCGAGTGACTCAGGCTGATTTATGGGTTTTCCATTATCTTCCTTTATGGATGCAGCTGCCAAGCCTGCACAGGGCTGCTCAGCTGGGAAGCTCACAAACTTGGTGCCATCTTTCTCCATCAAGTCTTTACTCACTGCAATAAGCTTGCACAAGTGAAAGGGCTTTTGTCCTTTTGTCTGGAAATACCTTCTGGGATCCAGGCTATGGAGCTTTTCCCCAGGTTGCTGGAGCACTTCTTTTGGGAAAAATGGGAGCACTACCCATTTCTTTTGCTTTGTCTTCTCTTTTTAAGGCCCACAAGTTATGTTCCTCCTCCTCAGAGCTGTCATTCTATACAGCACTCCTGGCAAATTAGGAACAGTTAGGGCCAGTCACACTTAAGTCCAAGGTAGCTCATCTGTGCGATACTGCTTGCCATTAAAAATTATGCTATTTTTAGTCTACACTGTTAATAATTCACAGGCTCCTGTTTGTTTTGAGAACCTTCTGGAGATGGAGAAAGTTCAGCCTCAGTTTGTGGAGGCAGAAGAGAAGGTGAAAAGAAAAAGCAGAATGGAAGAAAGGAGAGGGCAAAGAAGGTTGAAGAGGAAAAGGGCTCTCAGTGCAGTGAATGGTGAGCAGCAGGGGAATTAGACAGGAAAGTGCTGCCAGGAGTTGGACTTCAATGATCCTTGTGGGTTCCTTCCAATTCGGGACCTTATGTGAGTCTGTGACCCTAAGGAGGTCCGAGTGACAGCCCCCCCAAGCTGAAGGGTTAAGAGCTCGACAAACCCACAAAGCAACAGCCCAGCCCAGCAAGGAAGTGTTAGAGTGAATGAGACATTATGTACCAGGCTTTGCCTGCTCATGGTCTGTAAATGCATTTTCAGAGCTCTCAGCAGTCTTTGCCCCTGAGTGTCTGCTGCCCCCCTTGCTGCAGTTGTTCCTGCCATGAGATGCTGCCAGCTGGGCCTGGCACCGTTTCAGCTGTTGCTTCATTTCACCTACGTGTTGTTGTTTGCCTGGTGGCTGCGAGCAGTATTGGCACCGCTGTGGCCCTGGAGAGTTTGCAGTCTAAACAGACAAGGCAAACAGCAGTTGGGAGGAGGAACAGGGGGATGAGGCCACTTTCTCAGGGTCATCATGGAGCAGCCAGGAGCACAACTGTGTGATTTTCCCACAGGCACCAGATAAGGCTGCCTCTTTTTCTGGAATTCCGGGCTGTCGTTTCTCTCTTCCCTTTTCTCCGTTGCTCTGTGACTTATTTACCATTGATTCTTGTAAAAAATTTTAGGTGATTCTAAACTGATGTATATCTGGTACTTAAGGGGTTAATTTGTAAAGGTCTGCTAAAAGAGTGTGCAGTGGAAAAGCTGCACAGATGGAATGTCAGACTATGGGAATTTTTCTCTGTGTTTTTTTGGTCTCATTGGGATTTTATAATTCTTGGAGCACATCTTTGGGTATAATAAATAGAGCAGATGGCTCAGTGTATGTGGGGAATTCAGTGCTTCCATGATGAGTAGCTGCACTGAAATCACGGAGACAGAAGTTTGGGGTTTTTTCCTTTTAGATTCAAACCATCCCTTCTCTGTAAGCCAGCCATGGGTGCCTTGTAAGGGAGCTACTTTCAGAAATATCTGTGCTAAATTTACCCCCTGAGGGTATGAGAGGTCTTATCTCAGATGGCTGAAGTGACACTGAGAGTTCTGAGCTGTCCTAAACAAGGGCAGGGGAGAAGGTTCCCTGTGTTACAGAGGAAGCAGGTCAGCCTGCCCCGGGCTCATGTACCCTCACATGTGCCAGAACAGTCTCCAATATCCCTGCCTCTACCCCACAGCTATTTCATTTCTTCCTTAGAGCACCCTGTCTGGAACATGCTGGGTTTGTGTGTTCCTCTCCAGGCTGTTTGCTGTGAGCTCAGCTGGCAGGGGGGTGTCTGGGCCAGGGAGGAGCACTACAACGCCGGCAGGCACAGGATCCGCTGTTCCCTCTAACATAATTATATCTAATTATAACTGTGTATTTCCAATGCTGCAAAGCCCCAAGTCTGTCACTTTAACCAGGGTTAAAAGTGTTTTGCCTGGTCCAGTAAAACCAGTGGGGCCACGTGGCCTCGTGGCCAAGGCACAGGAGGTAGAATCAGAAGCACTAAGGCTCTCTTCCTAACTTTGCTACCTGCCTTCTGGGGGAATTTGAACTGCAACAAGCCTTGTCTGCCAGATTTAAAATAACCATTCTTGGACTGCTTATCCTCCTGTCATGCATATCATTCCCTGCTCCTGCTCAGTACAGCAGAGCCAGAAGAGCTGAATGTCCCAGTGGGTAACAAGTTGTGCCTTTCAAAGCAAAAATGCTGCCTCTGCAAGTGCTGAGGAGCCGACTGCTCGATCCTCCTGGTGCCATCAGGCATTGGCCAAACCCGGCTGGGATTGGGAAGCTGGTGTAAGACCAGAGGAATGAAAAGCAGTCACATAACAAGTCAGAAAAAAGTCTGTGTCCTGGCCAGCTCTGAGTGTACAGATCACAAGACAGCAGAGAATGTTCTGAATTGTTCCAAACCCAAATGCTTTTGTGTTAATATAAAATGTTTACCTTTTTTTTTTTTAAATATCTGACCCAAGGGAGAACTTTACAGTGGTTGCTGCTAACTTGGGGTGTAGGCAGTAATAAACTGCTGAACATGTTTGGAAAGAATGGAAAGAATATTTTTTGTTGGTTTAGTTTTTTTTAAATCTGTGTTTTGGCATTGGACCATCACGTTTGTGCAGAGGGAAAATCAACGGCATAAAGGGTGTCAGTGTAAACGTCAATAAATCATCTATAAATTCAATTTATAGAAAAGCAGGTTGAGTTTAATAGGAAAAACAAATGGGATAGACTCCCTACATTCTATAGAGCAGATCAATAAAATAATCAGGACAGAAGAAGTCACCACGTTGGGGAATTGCAGGGCTATGTGTGACAGCTTCTGCCTGGAAACAGCCGAGGCTGCATTCCTGCTGCAGGGAGTTGGGAAAGAGCAGGTTGCTTATAGATAAAGAGTGTTTGCTCACAGATCAAACAGCTCGAGGTGGGCCTGAGCTGGTGTGGAACTGAGCTTGAAAATATTTGGGTGGCTTGTGTCCAGCCGTATTGCTACAGGGAACATATGCAGAGGTCTATGGAGGAGGTGAAGAATCTGAGAGAAAGGGACATTCTTTGAAGGTGGAGGTTGGACAAGTAAACTTCTCCTAGCCCTCATTTTTTGATTGTAAAAATGTTGTAAATAGGTATAAGAGTGAGGGGGGAGCACAGGAACTTGCCTTCTGTGGTACCCTGGGGATGTGAGGCTGTGCTTGCCCGGTGTGTGCAGCGGGGCTGCTGTGGAGTTGTTCACGGTGGCACCCTGTGCACAGATACACGGGGAGGGAGCTTTTAGCACAGCTGGCCATGCTGTACCTTTCAGTGATGCCCTCTCCATTTCTGGCTGCTCCCAGGTCTCTGTTCCCCACACTCTGTGCAGGTGTGAGTGCTGGTCTGCTCACAGCTTTCTGGGTCTGGGAGAACACTCTAGGAAGAGACACAGTTGAACTCGTGCTGCAAATGGAGCTGTGATCGTGTGCATGTGCCTTGTGAGCACAGCCCATTCCACAGGGTAAAGGAATAAGCCACAGCAACACAGACCCCACTGTTTGGCTGCCCCACAGCACAGGCTTTGTTTCTTTATGTCTATTCCTAAACAGCTTTGGGTACAGAGGCTGTGCCTGTGTAATTCACCTCTGCATCACCTTTCTCTCCACTGCACATCTGGCTCTGATCAGCCAGCCAGGGTCAGTCCAGTGAGTCTGAGAGCTCTTAAGGGAAGGCCCTGCCCTCTGCATTAACGTAATTGCAGGTTATTTGTGAGATTCCTTCCATGGCTTACTTCCTGAAGGTCTGGCACAGAAATCCGGTTTTGTAATTTGAGCCCTAACGAGTGGCTGGATGTAATTATGGGCTCCATTATCCCAGCAGTCTCTGTAGCGTGGAAAGTAAAAGCTGAGTGTTGCCACTAGCACTGAAAATACAGCAGTTGGTAGCTAATGAGCCCCGTGTGCAAGCAGCGTGGGCAGTGTGTACACAGGTAGGACCCAGGTTCACTGGGGCCTGCTCTGCTCTGTTTATAAATGTTTCCCAAAAGAGGCTGATGAGATTTCTGGTTAAACTCTCATTAAAGCTCTCCTGAAGGCACAGATTGCACACAAAATGTGTAAAAAATAAGGTTAATAGGTTCCCCACTAAAGCAAAGCAGGATTTGTGGGAGTATAATTTACCTTTCTGCCAGATGGCATAAATGGGGGATGAGCTGGATGTGCTCAGACTTACGGACACAGAGATCAGCTGCAGGACAAAGGGACTCATGGCTGGCTGAACATGGGATGTCAAGGCAGCTGAATACTGGGAGTGGCTTGGGAATGGAGTCTGGTCACTGGGAAAAGGCTGCTGGGAACCAAAGACACAGAACAGAGAGCACATTCCTGCCAGATCTGACACGTAAGCCAATCTGCAGCCACGCTGCGAGGCTGCATCCTGCCGGAGACAGGCCAGCTGCTGTCCCAGGCTCTGGGGAAGGGGCAGCTTCCAGGAAGGGCCCTGGGCTGGGGGAGGCTGAGGCTGGCCCCGTGTTGCTGCCTGGCTGTTCCATCTTTTCAGGCTGCAGGGATGGGATTGCTTTTCCATCTGTGCTTGTGCAGCACTAATTCAAAGGGCCTGGGATGCAGTGGGAGCCCTGACGAGCCCCTGCAGTGCAAACAGCACCTTGTGCAGTAAAGGCTGAGTTACACAACTCGGGTGGAAGGTGATAAAGCTGCCACGTGGAGATCAGGCAGACTTACTCACACTCAATCTACGTGCAGCTTCTAATCTTTACACTGCAGTTTGAGTCCCTTCCATGCTCCTGGGTCAAAGCCTTCCAGCTCCCACATGGCTCAATCCAGGCCCTTTTTTGGGCTGCATATGAAGGCTGTTCGGCCGTGACTGTGCAAAAAAAAAGGGTGAAATTTTCTTTTTTTAATTTAAATTGAGATCCATATCTGGAAGGAAAAGATGAATTGACCACTTGAATCCTGTCAGTCTAACACAAGAAAATATTTTAAGTGCAATTGGATTACATAATTAAGCTAGAGGAAGCTCGTGAGCTACACAGCTGTAATCTTTTCCTTTCCTTCCTTACTGAGCCTGGAAGCATTGCCCTCTTGCCTTCTTTCTGTTGGAGCTGGCTTTTCCTGTCATACTGCATACTCTGAGAGAGCTTGGCATTTTTCCCTGCCCTCTGCAGCTCTGGAATGCTTTCTTGCTGTTTCTTAATCCCTGTTATGACTGCAAGTAAGGCAGAGGTGGTGTCTTTTGTTTCGCTGCTGCTTTTAAGTCACATGATGTAATTTGGGAAATCCGTGGATCTGCAGCACTGCAAAATTACACCCACAATGAAAAATGAGTCCAAAAATGCAAAGCAGGTTAATGAGTCCTTAAAGAGTCAGGTTCGGGTTTAGGGTGAGGAGAGTTATTAATGGCCAGCAGTTTGATTCTCCAACATTGTCATTGCCCGTCATGTGGCCAGAGAATTTAAAAAATAAATACAAAGACTGGATCTGTGTTTGGATGCCAGCTGGGAGCTCACCAGGAAAGTGCAAATGTAACCCCCACTTCATCCCCAGTTTCCAGCCCCATTTTACAGCAGCTCAAAGACACTGTGACTGAGGTCTCTGTGCTGCTCAGCATTACTTGGAAGCCCAGCAAAGCAGCACATTTTATCCAAAGGATGTTGCTGTGTACCCTCCATCCAAATTGCTGGATATCTACCACAAGTAAGCTTTTCCAAAGTTTTATTTTAGAAAAGCTTGTGTGGGCTTAAGCAGCAGTTGCAATTAAATAGGGCAGCATCAGCTAATGGAATGAGTCATGGGGAGGAAACTGAGCAGCAGTTGGGGAAAACTCTTCAGTAACAAAGACTCTTTATATTCATAAATTCATACAGGCTGACACGAGGCTTACACAGAGGTTGTTTAAGAAGTAGGAAACTCAGTTCTGGTCTTGACATTCTCCCAGTCGTTAGAGACTTAACTTTCCATCAGACAATTCCTTTCCCTCCTCAGTCCCTCCCCTACACCTGAGTACTTAAGAAGACAGAGGAGGAAGGAAAGGCAGTTTCTGATGGCTGGGCTGTTCCAGTGGCTTTTCTCCCCAGTGCGCTGCATCCATGTCCCACGTGTGAATGCTGCAGGTCTTTGCTCACCACTGACTCCACCTGTGACAGTAAATCCCATTTCTGCCCGCAGCCCTTCGGTCAGTGCTGAACTAGCAGGAGGTGCAGCAGGGCTCAGACCCCGGATGATGCAACAAAGGCCACTCTTGAAGGATGTACTGAACCCAAATCCTGGCTCCCAGACTATGTGATTGTAATCTAAAATCAGCTGGTCTAACTGAGAAATAATGCCACTGAACTGAATGGGAATTGCACAGACAAGTTTAATGTGATTTTATGGAGAATCCTGCATTGCTTGCAGTGGAAACACTGCAGGATGCAGAGGAGATGGGGACTGGGAACGAGCTGAAAGCTCCTCTTGCTGACCCTGTTGTGTGATAAACAAGAGAGGAAACAAAATGTCAGGGAGGGGAAGCGATAACCTCGAATTATCCTTTGGGGCAATGTTCTAATCTAGGCTGAACTGATTAGTCATCCAGAACAATTAAAATACTGCTTTATAATATTTAAGTGACTTAACCTCTGCAATGACTGCCGTATATGGGGATGGCATTACTCACTGGGGAAGGGAAAAGTAGATACACAAAATGATCTCATTCTGCTGAAGTCTTTAGAACATGAACACATACACTGGGAGTGATTGTGATCAAACAAACTTCAACTGGGACTCTACAAAGAGCTTGTTTATAGCTCCGAGGCAAACGGGCAGATACTAACAGGGCTGTGTCCCTTCCCGGTGCACGCATCAGCCTCCATTTCAGAAAATATTCTGTTCCATTAAGTGCAATTAGAATATCTGAGCTCTTACGAGGCTTTGATAATAGACTATTTCTTTTATCAGATCAAGTATCGGGGATTAAACTCCTGGTGTTCTGCATCCAAAATGAGATTTCTGCTGGAACAGAAATATTTGCGTTTAGAATTGATTGTGTGAAACATCGTGGTACAATTTGAATGATCCTTTGATGACGGGGCTTTTTGGGTTATAAGTTCCAATGTGAGTATTTTGTACAGAATCTCTAATTCCTCCGGAGCATAATCCATCATTCTGTGATTGCCATTCATCTCGTCAGATCATTTGCTGGCTCTGCTCTTGTTTAACGGATCCTGTTGCAGTCAGGGAGGAACTGGGAAGCAGAGCACACAAAGGAAAATCCGTGGTTTACTCTACAGAAGAGGTTTCTTGGCGTTTTGCAGTGTATCCACGCGTGCCGGGTGAGTCAGTAAGACACGGAGAACGCGAACCCACCGCTCGCTGATGGCACAACCGGGCTGTTCTTTGTCGGCAGCCCGAACCGGAGGGGTTTAGCGGCCTCTAATGCCCTCTGATGGACAAATGCATCGGAGCGGCGTGCTCGGAGCCCGCGGGGAGCGGGGAAACACTGAAGTTCTCAGCGGAGGAAGAGCTGCAGCTCAGCCAGGGCAGACGCGGGCTCTCCTGGGGAGCCTGCCCGCTCCGGATTAAACCCCGCGTTTAAGGGGTTTGTGACCGAGAAGTTTAAGTCACCTCTTATTAAAACTTGGCAGGTCCCTTCCTTCCTCCCTTCTTCCTCCTTTACTTAGGTTTGTTTGCTTGGCTTCTCTTAAGAACAGGCGGGAAATATTTTTGACCCTGGTGGCAGGTTTGGCACAGTTCCCCCACAATAACACCCCATCCATCAGGACTTGGGATCAAACCTGTGCCTTACAGAGGAATGCTGCTGGAAGAGATGGGAGGTTTCTGGACCAAAGCTGATAAATAGAAACTGAAGTGTCACTCAGCATATTTGAGCCTTTGCTGGAGTGTTTGACAAATACTGGTGAAAATGGGAAATAGGGATGGGAGGAAGGGAGAGAAAAAAATCAAAGGATGAAACGGAGGCTTCAGGGAGTCAGAAGAAAAAAAGGTTAATAAATAAACAAATTGAGTTGAAAACACAAAGTAGAGGAAAGCAGAAGACAAAGATGTGAGTGGGCAAAAAAAAAAAAAAAATCCATATTCTCTGTCAAGAAGCCAAGAGAAGTGTCACCTCCAAGAGCCAGTTCAGGTGTAATGGCAGAGAGGCCCAGATCTCCTGGTACAGTGTGGGTGATGTTCAGAAATTAACTGAATCTGAAAGGATAAAATGCATCAGAAAGGAAGGAAATGCCACAGAGCTTCTACCTTTGAAGGGGACTTTATTGGAGGTGATGTTGTTAACTGATGGTATCCATGACACAGGATCAGCACCTTCACTCCCCAGCAAGGACAAAGTGTGAGCTGAGAATTCCCTGAGGTTTTCCTGCAGACCTGGCCAGGTTGTTTCTGCCGTGTGCCTTGACCTTCTCTGATTCCTCGTCCTCTAACTCAGGCAAAAAGCAGAAGCGCCAGAGTACCTCCAAGGAAGTGATTCAAGGGGCATTTTTGGCTGGATTAAAAACATCCATGGCTGGAAATTTCACAAGGGGGACTTTTCCCACACAGATAAATTTCCAACTCACACTTTGTGGCTTGGATGTTCAGGCTCTAAAGCTCTGCTGAGAGGGAAAAGAGATATGGCAGGGACTTCCCTGTGCCATGTGACTCCTACCACTAGTGCCACTTTGACAATGGGAAATTTTTAGTGAGGAAAGGTCATTGGCATTCACACCAAAACCTGACTGCACTCTGTGGATGCCTTAGGCTGCAATTCCTTGTTTTAGTTTATATGGAAGTTTAGGGAAGTGCATAAAAAAGCTCTTGCTAAAGTGTCCTTAAAAATCCACAAGCAGGAGTTTGTCAAGAGCTGCTGAAGAGACGGTGCCACAACTCAGGAGTTATCAGAAGCTGGGGAACTTGGAATGGTTCATCCTCCAACAATACCCAGCTGGCTGTTACAGACTGTCCTGTCTCTGCCTGGGGGAGGGCAGAATCAGGTGGGGGTTCATGGACCCACGGGCAGGGTCTGGCACAAAAATTAATAGTAGAGGTATTGTGGGGGTTTGGGGACAGCAGTGGGAGAATGGGTCTCCAGTCTAAATAAGGGCTGAAATTTTTCAGGGAGTTTGGGGAAACATTGTGAGAATTTCCAACGTCGCCATTCAAACCCCTGCATCTAAAATCTGGGAATACTACAGCAAATCCTGTTTGCTTTTAGGGAACAGATTTGCTTTGGGAAAAACACTGCCAGAAGCAGGAAGAAGCACTGTTTGTTTTGTTTAGTACATTTTGAAGGGAAGAAATAGCCTGTCCTTTTCTACCTCAGTCAGGAGTTCCCAGGATGCTTCTCTCTGATCTAATCTTATCGCCCTGATTCCTTTCTGGCATTTTGGGACATGTTTTTCATAACCGTATCAGTCAGCTGAAGCCCTTTCCTGCCCCTACATGAACGATTATTGTTTAGATTTTGGCAGAACGTAGAGATCCCTGTGAAGATTGTGGCTGGGTTGCCTTCAGTGGAGATTATTCCTGCCTGATTGCTGTGGGACACGGAGGGGTCAAATACATAAACAGTTGGAAGAGGATGCTCTCTGCATTTCCTGACTGACAGAACCACAGAGTGTGCAGGCAGAAATGATGAATCGTTCTTCAACCAATTAATTGGCGTTTTTTTCTTAAATAAAATATTTGCAATTGATTTTTGTCTTTTTATATAACATCTGCTCTTCAAATATTTGCTGTCACCCAAGTTCCTGGATTTAATGCTAGAATGCAATGGAACTGTTTGTCCTGTAAATCCAAATTACAGGATTTTTATTGCTCATAATTTACAAGGAAAGTTAACTCAGGATAAATCTGATATTGCTATTGCTGGTAATAATTCCTGTGTGCTGTGATAACAGCAAGACTCTCTGAGTCACATCGAGGCCCTGGCTGAGTGGGGGGACAGAAATTCCATTCGATTCTCCAGTTCTTCTGCCAATTTTAAATCCGCTGTTCCAGAGCCCGCACCTCAAGCTCCATCTTTATTTATATCTTCAGAATTTCAACGTGACTGTATCATGAAAGAGCATTATTTTGTGCTTCTGTCTACCCAGAAGGAAAATAAATTAACATTTCCAAGAAGGAAAGTGGAAGTGGATGTTTATTTGTGTGTATCCTACTTTTCTGAGTCACTGGGTAAACAGTTGGCTGGGGCTGGTGACCAGGCTGGGGACGAAGGTGCCACACTCGGATCTGTAGTTACTGTCAGAGTTCTGCAGTGAACACTTGGAACGTAACAGAATAAGTTAATTTATGGAAACAACAGGGTTTATATTCAAAAGGTAGAATACAGCTGTGCCTGAGACAGCAAACCTGCGGCTGGAGGCGGCCAGCGCAGGGGGAATAAAGCATCGGCTAAGGGCCCTGCCTGCAAGGGAGCGGAGATCGTACTATGGGACGCTGCGGGCACGCTGGGCCAGCGCGGGGGCGAGCAGCTGGAGCCGCCACTGGCATCTGCAGCCAGGGCAGGGCCAGGCAGCTGCGGAGGGCTCCGTTCGGGGGGTTCGGTGCCGCCGTGCTCCGGAGGGGCTCAGGGCCGCCCCGGCCCTCAGCGCCCGGGCGCCTCTCCCGGTCCCGC
>VXAC01005366.1:354248-432908 GCA_013399225.1 Rhipidura dahli | reverse complement strand
GCCGGCGCTGCCCCTCAGCAGCCCGGCGCTCCCGCCGCTCGGGGGTCCCGGCGCTGCCCGGGCCGGGCGGCTCCAGGTGCGGTGCATCCGTCCTTGTGCCGGCAGCGGCGGTGAGCAGCAGGGCCCTGGCTCCCCTTCGCTGCTGCTCCCCCGCCTCTCCAGAAGTGTCTCTGCTTGCTGTAGACATTCCTCTGAAATTCACGTTCTTGCTTTACATCGTCTGGCTCTCCAGAAGGGAGGCAAAGCCTCGAGAACGAGGTTTAGGAGGGCTGGAGGCACTGCAGCGGCGGTGCTGCCCGTGCCCCCCGGTGCAAGGGCGATGTCGGTGTGCAGTCCCATCCCCAGCACGGCTCTGAGGCGTGAGGAGGGGTTTCCAGCCACTGGTTTCTATTTCAGTGATGAATATTTACATCTCCTTGCAAAAGTCAGCACTAGTAGTTTGGAGAAGGATTTTCTGAATGGAAGGAAGAGGGATTTATTGGCCTTGGACTTTATATTTCTCTGATCCATCAGCAGGAACTGCTTACTGGGATTAGGTGGGTGACTCTCATTGGGGATAAGCTCAGTGCTTACTCTCCATCCCTTCTCCCAAGGTGCTTTCCTGACGTGGGGGAGCTCCCTTGAGGCTCAGTGATCAGTTCCTGTGTTGTCTGGCTCATTTTGCCACACCGTGACTGCAGCCTTTGTGTGACAGGAGGCCCAGCTCTGTGAGACCTTGCTTGGTGTAAATCCATCAAGAACGTGGAGCTGCTTCTCCAGACTGAGCCTGGTTCCTGTGCTGCATCTGTCCCTCAGTGCTGCTGGGCTTCAGCACCTTGCAGAAAGATGTGGCCTGGCTCAAGGAAAACAAGCTGTTCCTTTTTACATTTATATGAAGTTTATTTTGAAGAGGAAAATATCAAACTTTGTCTTATGACATTAAATTGAGGCAGATTTTTGCAATCCATTATAGACATATTTGTGTAGTTACCTTATTCTCCCCCTTGAGTCACAGATCATTTTTTCCATAAGCTTAGAAAACACGGGATTCATGATGCTCCCAGTAATGCAAGAAAATGTTTCTTGATGTAGTGGTGTTAAAAGGCTCTGGGCTTTCTCCTTTGCTTTGTTATGTAGATTGTGGAATTGGTCTTGCCAACATCTGTTAGGAGTTACAAACTTCTTAGAACAGAATTATTTTTCTGTACTTTTTCTGGCATGATTATGGATAGGTGTAGGGGAGGAGTTATCTGTGGATAGGAAGGAAGCTGTTCTGATTCTTGAAATGCCGAAATATTGGAGTTATAGTGATAATATGCATCAAATACATCGTTGTCAGTCACAGTCGTGGTGTCTTATCAAAATACACAGAATATATGTACATTATTTAAGTGATGTTGATGCTGATGTGAGGGTTTGCATCCTGTGTCTGCCTGAATTCAGCACCAGGAGCCACTGCTTGGCACCTCACGAGTGTGTTTGAGTGAGGAGGGGGAGAAAGGCAGCTTAAGTCTGTTTTGTTTTGGTTTTTCTACACAGGGGAAGACAAACTTTTTCAGGGTTTCTTCCATCCTTTGCAAAGAAGGAAAGTGTAACCATCTTTCCTCCAAATTTACAGATGTAGACAGGCTTTTCATTCATTTGCTGAGTGCTTGAATTCATTTTAGGAAAGATGAAACAGCAAGCTGAGAGGATGCTAATCTGTATTGAGAACAAGGGAAATCAGGGCAAACCAGTCTGCTCTGGTCTGCTCTTGTTTATTGTTATAAATGCTGCTTTAACCAAAATCTGCTTTTGTGTGTACAATTCTGTGGGCCCGGAGTGACTGGCAAGCAGTTTTGTGAATTAACCAGTGCCTGGCTCACAGAATAGATCCCTGGAGCTCCTGCCAGTCCTGCCCCGAGCCCACACCTGCTGCAGGGCTGTCCTGGGGCTGCCCCCAGGCTTCAGCTGCTGCAGAAGAAGCTGTTGCTGGTACCTGTGAGACCAGACCACGCTGACAGCATGGGAAGAGATCTCAGCAGAGCCTGCACATAGTACTAATTATTGTATTCAAATACAATAATTGGGGTGAACAGGATAAAATTAGACTGCAGTAGCACGAAGAACCTGGAAATTTGTGGAATTCCCTGTGATTTCAGACATAGTCAGAGCTTTGGAAAATAAAATTCTCTCTGCTTTTCCTATGGAAATATTCACTTCCAGTTTTATGTGTTGTGTTTTAATAGTGCTTTAAGTGTGTTACAATGTGAAATCATGGGAAGGCTGGCACAGCACTGGAATAGTTCTGAGCATAGTTGGAGGAGTCTGACTGCCCAAACCATTTACATCTAGACTGGTTTAAAACTATCAGATGTAATAAAAACTATTAATCCTTTATAAACTTGTGGCCATGTAAGCATTTATTGTGGCAGAGTGCCCATCCCTGGAAGTGTTCAAGGAATTACTGGATGTGGCATTCAGTGCTCTGTGCTGGTGAAAATGTGGGATCACAGGTTGGACTCGATAATCTCAGAGGTCTCTTTCAACATTAGTGATCCTGTGGTTCTGATATGCTTTAAAGAAAGAAGCCTTTTATTATGTGGATTTTGGTTTGAGTTCCTCATTTGCAGTTCATGAAGTATGATGGCTTTCAGTTAAGAAAGCGTGTAAAAACTGAAAGTCAGTAGTAATGTTCCATTATCCCTTTAATTAAAAGGCATTAAGTTAAAGCAAATATTCCTTCCTCCTGTTGGTTTTTCTCCCCAGTGTTTGAAATGTGTGCAGAATCAGAGACCTGCAAAAGCAGTGGCTGCAGGTACCAGCTCTGGTTTTCCTCGTGGCTTGTTAGGAAATCACTCGTAGTAAGGGGATGTATTGTGAGGTGTTTCCTGTGTTGTGCTGGCTGTGCCCCCAGGGATGTACCTGTGCTGGGAGGTGAGGCTGGGCTGGGCAGAAGGTGCAGCTCCTTTCCACGGCTACTGTGTGTGGGGCAGATTCCCCCAGGAGCTGAGAGCTGAGCCAGGCTGGAGCCCTGCCCTGCAGCACAAGGTGTGCTGTTTCATCTTTCCCGTAGCAGAAACCTGCAGTGGCTGTGATGTGATGGTTCTCAGAGTGTGTGCAGTGGATTGGCAGCTGAGGTGCTGCTCTGCACAGGGCTGGTGCCCAGGGACGGGGCAGGCAATGGCCCAGTGCCACAGGTGTTACCTGGCTGCAGGGAGGAGCTCCTACAAGTGTACAGGCCATCCTCGGCCCTTCCTCACCTAACACAGGGTTTGTCTTGGCAGGATGGATAAATACACAGTTGGTCACAGCACCAGCTTCTAGTTCACCTTCTGAAAATGCTTGATTTTTAGAGCAAGCTGTTTAAAACTTTGGAGAGTTGTGTGTTCTTGGGAAGGCTGAGCAGTGAGGTCCTTTTCAGGGATAGTGCCTCTTTAGCAGGTGTGTGTTCATAGAAGGGAGGAAGATGCCTGTTGGTTTTGAGGGATTTGTCTGGTTCTGATAGTGCTGTTGCTGAGGAGGGGTGGTGCTGTGGGGATTTTCTGTCACCAGTACGTGTGTGCTGTGGTCTGCTGGAAAGTTCCAAGAAATTGTTTGGAAGAATCAACTTAGGTGGATTTTGGGGCTGTTAAGGACAGCACTCGGGATTTTTTCCTAGATGTTGTGTGTTTCTCCAGATTATTAAGTACAGACTAGAGATGATTTGTGTTCATAAATTACAACTGATAAAATCCATGGCTCAGTGTAGCTCTTCTCAACGGCCTGAGTGCACAACTTACAGACACAGGCCTGTCAGTGGTGGTAGCTCCAAACCAGTGTCCATGTTCATTAAACAAGAGATTGGACCTTCTTGCATCAGAGTAGACAATACCTGAAACAGGTGCTGATCCCTTCACTGCCATGAAAAACACCCATTTTTATAAATAGTTAGTATCTACGGCAGGATTCCTTAAACTGAACATTTTTGGATAAAAGTAAAGAACCCCTCCAAACACAGTAAATCTTACTTCTTTCCCCATTTCAAAGACTCACAATTTGATAGCTGTAAAGGTTCCGGATTTCATCTACCTGTTTTGTCGTTGTCCACTGCACGAAATAAGGCTAAATTTAGACCCAAATGGCATTGTTCCCTGTCCTCTGTGGCTTATTTGACTCCTTAAGGAGCCATCAGGCTGCTTTAGGGCAAGGGAGGGTGTGTGGAGCCCACTTGGGTGTAGGTTGTGCATGCCCAGTGCAGTTCCAGCCTCCTTGTCTGGTGCTTCCTGTGTCAGTGGTGACAGGAGCTGAGTTGGGGCAGTGACTGTCCCTTGGCTGCCCTGCGATGAGCTCAGAGCAGGGCATGTGTTCAGAGTTTGAAGCCAGTTATATTTAAGCTTTGTGCTCTAATTTCTGTTTCTAACTCAAATAGCTCTACAGGAAACCATTTGTCAGTATTTCTTTTTTCTAAAATAAAATCAAAGTCAATGAAAGTAAAATTTCAGCTTCCCCCCCCAGTGTTTAGATTAATGGATATTTGTAGAGAAGTAAAGTAGATTCTCTTCAGTCACTCAGCACTGGCACTGCATTCTGTAAGGGGAAATAAAATGTTCCAGCGTGTCAAAGTGCACAAAGAAAAGAGCTGAGAAATAAAAAACCCCAAAGTAATAGTGTTAATATTTCCTTTTTGTATAGTTTCTTATTTTAAATGATAGTATAAAAAGCAGTTTTACTTCTAGGTGACCTTGTTGTAGTGGCTGTTGTGGCAGGAAGCTCCAGAAGTGTGTAATGTGATGTATCTCTGGCATGGGAGCATACAGAACTAGATCTATGACACAGTTTCTTTGAGAGGCTCTTCTCAAGTGTTTTAGCACTCAGTGGTATCAAGCTTTGCTGCTGCTGTCAGCACAGAGACTTGAAAATTCAGATAAAAAGTACTAGCAATAGTGAAATTTTAAATTAAATGTATCTATCATCCACCAATGACTTCCAAAAATGTAGTGTAAAAATAACATCTGACAGTGAAAACAAAGCTTGAGTCATAAATGCTGTTTATTCTGCTTTTCCAGGGGTAAACCAAGCACATTGGAGCACCTTGTGCTGTTGTAAGGCACTGCAGTCCAAACTGCCAGGGAATCACAAATCTGAGTGGAAATTACCTGGAGTGCCCCATGGAACTTGTTGCTGTGGGTGGCTTTGCAGGCAGAGTCTCAGTCCTTGTCCTGGAAGGGCTGTCCTGGGAGCAGCGCTTGGTGCCGCAGCTCCCGGAGCCCTCGGGGACCTGCTGCTGCTCTGAGGTCTTTGGTCTGATCCTGAGTGCCAGGACCATCTTTTTTCTTCATTAAGAGTCAGCCATTCTCTTAGGAAAGACCCAGCCAGTGTCCATAGGGATCCTGGTCCATGGTACCGAAAGAATTGAGCTTGAACCCACACCAAAGCACAGCTTAGACAGAGAGGAGTCACCCCACGGCATCAGAGCAGGACAGTGTGTCAGAGGCCCTTTCCCTCCCAGGGGACGGGCTGGCTTAGGCACACTGCATTCAGAACTGTTGGACTATCCAAGCCCCAAGCTGGGCTTCTTCAATACCATTCATCTGGACTTCTCCCAGCAGACAGGTGGCTGCAGAGGGCAGGGAGCAGTGGGGAGGGTGCCCTCCCAGAGCCCCCAGCCTGGGAGGTGCCTCCTAAAGCACTTTGCAGCTGTAAAGCTGATTGTAATTCCTTGGAATCTTTCTTTTACCCTCTCTTAAATTCTCTCTCTCTCTGCTAATCTTTTCTAATACACAAATATTACACCATGGCATTTCCATTGAACTGTTGCTGTCTGTCAGAATACACCTATATCTACAATTCTGGTCAAAATTGGTTAAAACTTGTGGTAGCAATTCAGGTTTTTATGGATAGGGAATTCCAAGGTCACACTTTAAAATACAAGTGGCATAAATGTTCCTATGTTAGTTTACTTCTAAGAAATATAAATCCTGAGTAAAATGATTGTTTCTGAAGAGTGGTGTCCCAGACGTGGCGTTTCGGAGCAGGCAGGGGGAGTGGGTGTGTGCCTGGGAAGTGACTCGTTTGTGACCCCTGAAGAATTTGGGTACAGCAGGAAACAAAGTGCCCAGTGTTCCCACAGCAGCAGGAACATCTCAGGGCTGTGCAGTCCCTCTCAGTCTTCTCTTTCTGGGAAAGGATGGATTTCAGGTCTGGTTTTTATCATTGAATGTTGGGCAGGGACAGGTAACATGGAGCTCACAGGTGCTTCAAGCGTGTTTGAGGCTGAGGTTCATCACTGAGGGTGTTTGTGGGGGGACCTCAAAGTTACCCATGTCCCTGGGGGCCACAGGTCCACTGCTGGTTCCCCTTTGGCCAGTCCTCTCCTGTGACAGAGCAGGGGACACACATGGAACAACTGCTGCTGCTCACCTGCTCTGGGGTTTTGTCTCCTCTCAGGTCCCAAGATGCATTTTTTTCTTGCAGGTGTTAGCCTTGGAAGATTTTTGGTTGTTAATGAGCCCATTTTTAAAATAAAGAATCTTTTCTTAGAATTCTGCCTTAGATTTTTCTGCTCCTTTTGATTGCTTTGACATTCAGGTTGTAGAAAATTTATCACAAAATAGAGGTTTAGTTTCAGTTCAGAAAAAGGAGCAGGTGAACTTAAGCACTTTGTTTTACAGACAACTAATGTGAAGAGAAGACAAAATAATGTGTTTGCCATTGTCTCTTGTAGAATGTTTTTCAAGGTGGTTTCTGGCATGTCACAAGTTTTTAACCCTGTAAATTAAAGCTGTAAATTTCAATGTGAAAAAGCTTATAACAGTTCTCTCTTGTAGCTTCCAATAAAGGCTTGCCAGCAGAATACCCACACCAAAGTCAGCACGGAGCACAACAAGGAATGTCTCATCAACATTTCCAAGTACAAGTTTTCCCTGGTCATCAGTGGTCTCACCAATATCTTAAAAAATGTTAATAACATGGTAAGTTTTCTGATTTTGCATTGTTCGGTGATTTTTTAAAAATAGTTATATATTTGTGTTGTACAATCTGCAGAGAATTACTTGAAATTTAGTCAAATTCTTGCTTGCCTTTTACACTTAATTATTTTCTGTTCTGAAGTTCACCAGCAGCATCTGTCAGAGCTGTGTTCCACAGAAAGGCATTGGGATTTCGGGGCAGGGAAAGGATTTAAAACTTGGGCTGTTTGAATTTTCCAGGCTGTTTGTGTCTTTTATTGTGTCTGTGTATATAAAGTATATGTATTTTTTAACAACCAGATGAATTTTAGTCAGAACCTTTGCCATGAGAAAAGTTTAGTTCATTGAGTTTTGAATGCATGTCGTTTGGGATCATTCAAAGTCTCCCCAAACAGGTAACAGAGCTGGCCAGGCTCTGGCAGTACTCTTTATGGTTTTAGAGAGATTCTTTGGAGTGAGCCCTTGGCTGTCAGTTGTACAGGAATGTGCATCTGCTGGAACTGCAGAGGACTGATAAAATGAGAAAATAGGTTGCCCTGCTGCTAGGGATTTTAGGCTGCTTAAAGCTACCTATAATCCCTTTGGAGAGAGAATTTATTTTAATTAAACTCTACAGGCATGAGGGAACATGTTGATGTGCAAGATGACTGGATGATAAATGAGAAAACCGTGCAGTTAAAAGAATGTGTGTGATACAGATTTTGAGAGGAAAGACCTAGCTAAAAGTGTCAATTAAAAAGTCAACATTTGCCCTGAGGAGCAAGTCTGAATGTTTGTCATGTGTGATGGTCTGAGCTTCTGTGGGAATCACCAGTAATTCAGAAGGATTTCTGTAGCTGGAACAAACCAATCCAAGAGACTGTCAGTTTTAATGATTTTGGTTTCAGAAAGAGTCAGTGGAAACCTGGGCTTTGGTGAGCCAGCCCTCCCGTGGGGTAAAATAAACTTCTCTGGGTGACTCCAACAGGTGCTGTCTGTGGGCAGTTGTACCAATGTATTTTTGGCTGACTCTTTCCTGCTTTATTTTGCTGTCTTAATATTGCTGGAGCCAGTGCCTGTTCTTGGCACAGAACTGGGTGCTGGCTGAAACACCCGAGGGAATCCTGCCTTCCTCCCATGTCTGCAGTGGGGCATCTTTTGGGAGGGTCTCCTGTGTTTCTTCCTGTGGTCTGGGCTAAATTTTGCAACAGTAATAAGCTTGTTGATAGGGATTTGTTGCAACATCCGTTCTATTAAGCCGTTGGCAGTGAAATACGTAATTGGAAAAGAGTCAGCAGTAATTGATACCAAAATAGGTTCTGAAAAGGTGGAACCTGCATTTTGAGCAGCTGATGGGCTCGATGGAGGTGAGGGGCTGCAGGGCATCTCCAGCCTTACTTTGCAGGGGCTGTTTGTTCCTTATGACGTTTGGCATTGAAGACCGGACAAAGATATTTCTTTAGTGATAAGGTTTTAATTCCTGTTTTAATCTGATTTTTGCTGGCTTTATGTCTAAACTCCAAACCAGGGCAGTAATGGAGCCATAATTTACTGTGCCACTTTGCTGCTTCACTTTTGTGCGTTACAAGTCAAATATCGGTGTCTCAGATGAATCCATATCCTTTCTACTTATAGAGAATATTTGGAGAAACTGCTGAAAAGAATTTATATCTATCTCAGCTGATTATCTTGGATACACTGGAAAAATGTCTGGCAGGGGTGAGTAGACTTGAAAAAGCAGTTGCTAACTTGGAATCCATTGGGTTGGAGAATACAAGTCAAATGCTTGTGTGTCTATTGTTACTGCTACTAAACTTAAAACTCATCAGATTTAGAACAAAGTAAGGTTTAATGCCATTTTTAAAACTTCCTATGAATGCAAGTAGTAGATGTAATTGATGCATTAATGGTAGTTTTTCATGTCGTGCTTAGTTCTCTGCATACAGTGCTGAGTTTTCTTTAAATGTCTTAAAACTCTCATTTGTTGAAGTAATTTTCCATGTGCTCTTATATACCACAGAAACTTTTCTGCCACTACTCTAGAGATGATTTCTGCAGGTGTTTCCTAGATTACATTAGTTAATCGTGTCCAAATGTCCACTGGGAGTCCAGGCCTAAGGTTTCCAGTCAGAGCTGCTGCGAGGCAGTTTGCTGGTCCCTTTGGGAGGAGAGTGGTGCTGGTTGTACAGCTTACTGTGCTGAGCTGGAATTGCAAAGCCAAACTTCACTGAGAGCGACATTTGCAGTGGTTTATTCTTTTTTAACAAGAACAGGATTTTATTTTTAAGCTGTATTCAATTTCCAGCTTGTACAGCTGAGGAAAATACCTCTTTTTGGCATTTTTGTCTTTGATGCGTTGAGTCAAAAAACCAGTTTGAACTTCAGAATTTACTTATTTTTAAATAATTCTTCTGTGTATATTGTTTGAAGCAGTGGTTTTCCTGATAGGTCATGATATTTAAATAGCCTGAAATTGTGCTGAATGTTTCTTGCTCTGTCACTTCAAATGAGAGCAGTTTGAGGCAGAATATGTTAAATCAGAGTGAGCCAAAGCCCTGTACAAAGCATGTTGTGTTCTGTGATATCTTCAGATGGATTTCTTGCTCAATGTTTCATTAAGTTCTCATGGCAACAGGACTCAGGTCAACTAAGTGGGAGTCTCTGAAACTTCCCAGTTCCCTATGGAAAATTCATTGGTAGAATTTTAGAAAGCTTTAGTGCTGACCCTTCTGTTAAAACTTGCTCTTAGTAGAGCAAAGTTTCACTTTGAATTCTTTTGTAAATAGTTTCCTTATGTCTCACACTGTGCAAACTGGCAAAAATTAGATTTTTCTTTTGCAGGGAACTTAAGCCATTTTTGACTCTTATAGAGCAATTCCCAGCAAGAGCAAGGGAGAAGCACCTTTTTTTGGTTCATTTTTTAATATAATATACTCGCTGTCAAAATATGGCCACCAGGCCCCTGCCCAAAGAGAGGTGAGGGTGGGCTTTGCCCTTCAGCTCTCAGTGGAAGGCGAGGTAGTCAGTGCTGTCCTGATCCTCCCCGCTGAGCAGCAGGGTGCATTCATGAGAACAAAGTGTGTGCTACTTCAGAAATTGGATTGATGTTTTGCTCGATGCTCGATGAGATTGATCTGCCTCGTGTCCTGTTTTTCTCAGCTGAAGCTGTGGGGTGGGTTGGCTGCAGCGGGGCGTTGCTCAGAGGGGAAGGAGCCTTTCTGTGCAGCAGGTGGAGCAGAATTGAGGGGAACGCTGTTTGTTCGCAGCAACCGAAGGACACCATGCGCCTGGACGAGACCATGCTGGTGAAGCAGCTGCTGCCCGAGATCTGCCACTTCATCCACACCTACCGCGAGGGCAACCAGCACGCGGCCGAGCTGCGCAGCTCCGCCTCGGGGGTGCTCTTCTCACTCAGCTGCAACAACTTCAACGCCGTCTTCAGCCGCATCTCCACCAGGTACTGACTGCTGCAGCAGCCCTGGGGAGGGACAGCGTCTGCACTGCTGCCTGCAGCAGCCCTGGGGAGGGACAGCGTCTGCACTGCTGCCTGCAGCCTCTGTCTGGCCACCAGCTGCGGGCTGTTCAGAGGAGCCAATGGTTTAAATGCTCTTCAGTAGAATAGTTCTCAAGAGCAATGCCCTCAACCTTTCAGTTTTACTTGGGTTTCAGGTTATGAAATGGACCTGTTTCATCCCCATCCTGGGTTAGTGCTGGCTGCATTTATTGCTTCTTTAATCTGCTTTCAAAAGTATGAGTGGAAATAGGGAATGGAAATAATACAGCGGAAAAAGATGAATAAGTCCTTGTGGGTGCAAGGTGTCTTGGAAAAAACAAGGATGCTGAAGCTAATGGTTGTATCCATTTACTTACAAATTTAGAATGAAAACTGGTGATTGTCCACAGCTCTGCTGGAGCTCCATGGTTGTTTTCCTGCTAGGAAGCTTTTATGTTAAATCTGTCTTATGCCTGAAGGGGACAAACAGCTGGGCTGTTTGTTAGTTGTTGGAAAAGACCCATTTGTCTTCTGACTGACTTGAGTTTCACAGCACATTTACTGTAAAAAATGACTAGATTTTCTGCTTTTCTAAGTAAGAGGAGAAACAGGCCCAAAATTTCCATCTATTCTTTGCTCTTTTTGCTCTGTTCCAGATCCTTCTGATGCTTCAGCATTTGTCAGTCTACTAGAGTGGTGTGCTAAGCTTTTTAATTCTGAAATACTTTGATGTTTTTTGAAAGGTGCTTGAAGTAGCTTAGCTCTTGTCACACGGTGTTGCAGTTGACATCACTCTTGATTTATTAGAAGTGGAGCTTGGGCAGCCTTACATGGTCACACAGCAGTGAATGAGCCAATTTAATTGAAACAAAGATTTATATTTTCCTTATATATTTATTTGGAAAACGTTTATGTTTTAGAAATCAGTCTAAAATGATTGAGTAATTTGAAATTTAAAGTTTGTTCCCAAACTCCAAAGCTCCTCCCCCACCATCCCTTTGAGCTGGAGCAGAGTGCTTTTCCCCTAACCTCTTTTCCCTTGCAGATGGCTTGTACAGCAATAGTTAAATGTTTGACCAATTGTTGCTGGTCTCCACAGGGGTCAGCCTGCTGCCAGTCAGCACTGCTGATCCCTGACCTGGGTTTCCTGTTTAGGCATATTTCTGGGCCTTGCACAGCAGCTGGGGGATTTTTGGCATGAAAAGCACAGCAGTGGGGACCTTCCCATTCCCATTGAGGGCTGTTAAGTTTCCCTGGCGCTGAAGACATGAAGAACTGCCTTTGTGTCTAGTACTAGAAATCACATTCCATGTCTGAAACACATCTGTAGCCTTGGAAGGAGCCGTGGCAGTCCCGAATTTGTGGGAACAGACGCTTTAGTGATGAGTGGCTGGGTGTCTGGGAGATGCTGAGTAAATTCTCTGAGACATGAGTGTGAAAAGATGCTGCTGTGTTTGAACTGGTGTGATTAAACTTCCTCCTGCGTGCTCAGGCCAGAGAAATGTGGACCAAGAATGGTCGTAGCTCACTCCAGTGGTACCCAGTACCATCAGTCACTCCTGTATTCTGAGACCTTACCTGGGGCAGGCCCTGCTGTGAAGGAGCAGTAGCCTAAAGGTGTCAGGAGTCCAGACTTTAATGTCTAGTTGAAAAGATGACAAGGTTACTGCCACAGGAGGGGGGATAACAGGATGATGTAGGCAAATCTTGGGCACAGGCAATCCCCAGAAGGTACGGGCACCTTGTAAGAGTCATCGCTGGTGTTCTGGCTCCATTTTCAGTATGAGGATGACACAAGACTGTTACATTAATTTTTAATCATTCAAGATCTGTCTTTTCTTTCTAAATCTGGAAAAGTTTATCTGAGATGATGGCACATTCCCCTGCTATTGAAATGTACAGACTCTCAGGTGTGTTCATACCTGTCTGACAGGATCTGATGGAGAAGTTTATTTACTTCGTGTATTTTTAGATTGCAGGAACTGACTGTTTGTTCAGAAGATAATGCTGATGTCCATGATATTGAACTGTTACAGTACATCAGTGTGGATTGTTCAAAGCTCAAGCGACTCTTACAAGGTATGATCTGACCCTGTGTTTTGAAATATTTCTCTTTGAATCTGGTTAGTCAGAGATGACACAGTGCGATTGATATATGTCTGGGTTTTATTGCTTTGTTTTACTCCAAACAGTTACATATTTACTGAAGTATTTAAAAATAGTTAAGTAGTATAAAAACATTGGTTTGAAAATTGGTTTGCATTTCAAATGTTTTCTGTAACCTGTGTTGCTTTTTAGAACAAGTTTCTGTTCTAAATGCAGAAATGTTTTATCTTTACAGAGACTGTGTTCAAGTTTAAAGCCCTTAAGAAAGTAGCTCAGTTAGCTGTTATCAACAGTCTTGAGAAGGTAAGTGTTCAGTACTTCTGTTTCATTGCTTATTTGCAGGCTTTCCCCTAGTTTAGGAATAGTTGCAATTCAGTAATTTACTATAAAATAAAAATTGCTGCCTCCCTCTGATGCAAATGTTGTATGTTTTGCAAGAAATTCTGAGTGATTAGAATTAAGAATAAACCCTCTCTTTGTTTAAATGCGTAATTCAGTAAAACTATTGAAGCTCTGGAATGTAAAGGTGTTTTCCATTATCTGCAGGCGTTTTGGAACTGGGTGGAAAACTATCCTGATGAATTCACAAAGCTGTACCAAACCCCCCAGACTGACATGGCTGGTAAGGCATAACGCATGACAGTGTTCAAGGTTGGTTTCTTGGACATGTCCAAATGCATTCACTTGTATTTTGTGCCCTCTTTGCTCCTTGTGCAGCCTGCAAATAAACAAATTTCTGTCAGCCTTTGCCAGGGCAGGCAAGGGTGTGTTCCTATCTCTTTTCTTTCCTGACTCCCCTATTAAAGAGATTCATTTTGTGCTTCACAACACAAAGAAATAAACCCCAAAAGATGGAGACTCTTTAAATGTATATTTTTCATCTTGATACAGGGTAAAAACTTAAGTGAACATCACCTTTACTTGTCTCTAGTGAAAAAGAGAGGAGAATTTATATTTTCAGGTAAACCATGTCTTTAACTGGGTTGAGACCATTTGATCCCCAGTAGCATGTCAGTAATGTGCAAACCAGAACTTTCCTTCTGTGTAGGTGGAACTATCCCTCTGCTCTTTTATACCTGTTCTTTACCTCTTCATAGTTAAAACTGGTACTGAACTTGGGCTTATGTTTTATGCAGATTGTGCCGAGAAGCTGTTTGATTTAGTGGATGGCTTTGCTGAAAGCACAAAACGTAAAGCAGCAGTGTGGCCACTGCAGATCATCCTCCTGGTCCTGTGTCCAGAGATAATCCAAGATATAGCAAAGGATGTGGTAGAGGAAACTAAAATGAACAAGGTAAGAAAATTATCTGAATTCTGGCTCTGGTTTCTAGAGGATGCTTGGTTTTGCTGATTCTATATTTCAGGGATATTTAATTTTGTCTTTCCTCCTTAAAGAGCACACTGCAATTCCATATGTAAATTTATGCACTCTTTTTAAGTTCTCACCTTACATATGTTCTTTCACTGTCAGTAATTCATACAGATAGTTTGTCCCAAACAATGTTATTTCAGAACTTTTCCATCTCCTTGGAGATTTTAATCTCTGTGATTTTCTCTGCCTCCACCCACAGCAAACTGCTGTGCTGAGGTTCTGGGGTCTGCAGGGGGCTGTGAGCCCCACAGTTGCAGCACCTGCTGCATTTGATGTGGCTGCAGCATCTGGCTGAGAGAAAACAGCCCCCTCCTGTGCCGTTCTGATTGCCTCGGGTCGGTCAAAGGGAATGTCCCTAATAATGACAGGATTTCTCTGGAGTGCTGCATCCAGTTGGTTCTTGCCATCACAGTGCCTGGTTATAACTGTTCCTATTTGAATTCTGCAGAAGCTGTTCCTGGACAATCTCAGGAAGGCCCTGGCAGGACACGGTGGGAGCAGGCAGCTGACTGAAAGTGCTGCTATTGCTTGTGTTAAACTGTGCAAAGCGTCTACCTACATCAACTGGGAAGATAATTCCGTCATTTTCCTGCTGGTGCAGTCCATGGTAGTAGATCTTAAGGTAAAAATGTCTGCTTCCTAATTGCAGTGATGAAAATTGAATTTTGAAATAATTTCTTCTTAATTGAATACCCGTGGTTTTCAATGGAAAGTTTTGTATTGAAAGTAGCCAAGAATAATCATGTTATCTGATTTATATATTTATATTTTTCTGAATGATATAGAATTTGCTGTTTAACCCAAGCAAACCTTTTTCAAGAGGCAATCAGAATGCAGATGTAGACCTGATGATTGACTGCTTGGTTTCCTGCTTCCGCATAAATCCTCACAATAACCAACACTTCAAGGTAAGAACGCTGCTTATGGTAAATCATTCTCTACATACTATTGACGACCTGTCAGTTATAAAAGCTGTGCTAACAGCAGCTTGAAGCTCATAAATGAGTTCAACTGTATAAATATCCCTTAGTAATAAATCCCTGCATGTTTTGATAAATCTTTTCACAGTTGATTAGGCTTCCCTTGTTCAGATTTGACAGCTTTGTCAATTTAATAAAAAGGCTCCAGAATGTTATTCAGGGTGATAAGAAAGATGGCAAAGACAAAGATGTTCCTAAGTGGCTTTTATGTATTTTTATTGTAGATCTGCTTGGCACAGAATTCCCCATCAACATTTCATTATGTGCTGGTAAATTCACTCCACCGAATCATCACAAATGTAAGTTCTGACAGTATTTCATCAGCCCATTGGTCTGGGGCTTCTATCCAGATCAATATCTGCTTAGTAAATACAATTTGGATAGCAGACCGAATCTTGTTGCTGTATCCATGCAGCAAGAGTTGCTTGCTGCTAAGGAAGGATGTGCAAATCTATTCCTGCTGTCCACCAGGGGATTCTCAGTGTGAGAGCTTGGGTTCTGGTATCATTCTTTTATGTAGAATGGTAAATGAATCGTATGATCTCTGGTGTTACGATAAATATTGATGCATGAAGTTACTCTCAGGGAAATGCACCACCTTCTGCTACTTGCAGTCTGTTGACCTGGGGTAGAGCTGGCCCCGTTGTCTTCTTCAGGGATTTAAGTAGTGTGAAATGGTAGTAGGTGCTGGGCAATGAAAATATTTTGAAAGTCTGTACAGTGGCTCATCTTCACTTGTTATTGTACTTTGTCAGTAAAATACAACTTGCATTTTGACACTGTTCAGAAATATTTTCCTGACCAGTATGAAAGTAGAAGCAGTGAGTGTCGAGCAACCATCAATCACTTAGTGTATATAGCATCACTTAATGTATAGAGTGCACACTGTTTTGAAGTATTCCTTCTAGCATCCAGCATCCTGAAATCCACCACTCCCTTCTGCACTTGTGAGTGCAGAGCATCTCCGGGTTGGTGCTATTAAGGAGGCAGAGTGGTGTAGTGTGCAGCTAGGTCGGGATCGTTGCTTCAGCTGCAGCTCGTTTAAGTGTTAGGCGTTGGATGCTGGGCGTGCAGAACGAGGGTGGGCACACCCGCACCGGCGTGTGGACTCTCGGGGTGCCGGGTGGTCACCGAGCTGCAGCCTCGGTGGCCACAGAGCCGTGTCTGGGTGTGAGCCCAGCCCTTGCCTTGCAGTCGGCGCTGGACTGGTGGCCGCGGATCGACGCCGTGTACTGCCACGCCGTGGAGCTGCGCAGCATGTTCAGCGACACCCTGCACCGCGCCATGCAGGGCTGCGGGGCGCACCCCGCCATCCGCATGACCCCGGTAAGCCTTCCCCCGCGCCCTGCCCCACCCTCCTCTCCGTCACCTGTGTGCTGGAAGCCAGAGGGGAGAAGAACGTGGTGATGCACTGAGCAGCAGGGAGCCACACGTGCTCTGTAGCCCTGCGGTGTTGGGGGATTGGCTGTTGGCAGTTCGATGTCTCTCCGTTTTCCTGCTGCTTTTAAACTGGCAACATACGAATATTTCTCCTGTAACTGTCCTCTGTGGCTAACTGTCCATTTTGAACTTTCTGGCTCTGTGAATAGCCAGCTAACATGTCCATCCTTGCTTAATGTGAAAAACCAAAGCATTCTGTATATGAAGATAATCTCTGAAAACTGCAATACTTTTACCATGATTGGCATGTTAATTTGTCTTGCTTTATGTTGAGCAAGTTGACTGTTTGTTCTTGGTGACAGCAACAACGTAAAAGATTTTTCAACCATTATGAAATAAAGTCAATATTCTTGGCTGTCTTGGAGAAAGTCTTGAGAAAATTCAGATTTGTAGTTCATCCAAATTCTTCCAGTAAGTCCACACACAGCTGTGTTGCTGCATTCTCCTCTGAATGTTCCTTGAGGACTTCTGCTGTGGCAAGTGGTCTTGGTGGGTTGGTTTAGAAAACCTAAAGTGAGACATAAAAATACTCCTGTTGGGCTTCTCAAAGGAGAGCAAATAAGCACAATGCTTTTGGTTGAAAGCTACACCATGTTTAACTTGCTTTTCACCTGTGTGTATTCATCTGTTGGAGAATAGTTGCCCTGACAATACCCCTGCTCTGACTGGTGGTGCTTTGTCTTCTGCTTCTCACTTTCCCTCTGCCTGGCTGCTGTCGCCCACGTGGTCAGACGCCCGCCAGCCCCTGCTTTGCATGGCCCTGGGCCTCTGCTGCTGTAAGTATGACCCGTAACTACCGCAGAAAAGCCCTTCCTTGCTCTGACTTTTCTGTGCATAGTTACCCGCAGAGCCCGCCAGGCCCCCGCGCCGGGGGCTGCAGGGAGCCCTCGCAGCACCAGTGGAGCTCCTTCCCCCAGCAAGGCACTGTTGGTTCTGTGCCCAGCACGATGCTCTTCCCCAGTCCCCCTGCTCTGGTTTAGAAGTGGTTCCTGATTTCCAGCCTGCAGGCAGTGGTGTTGATCCCCTCCGCGTGTGTCCGTGTCCGGTGCTGTGTGTCGGTGTCCTGCCGCTGCCGCTCCCTGGGTGCGCTGCACGGAGCCTGGCCTGGCTCTGGTACTAGCACGCTGTAGTTTGGGTTGTGTGGAGGCAAGAAATGCCTTCACAGAAACACAGCTTTTTGCCACGTGCCTCTCCTAGAAATCCCTGGACTGTGGCAAACAGGCTGAGCACAGAGTTAGTTACCTCTACCACCGTGCTATCAATTTCTCAGTCAGATGCTTTATGTGGTAGGTTTTATTCCATATATTTGCAACGTGAGGTCCTAATTTCTTGTAGAATTTAATCATACAATGTCATACCTCATCAGTTACCTTGAAGATGATTTCAACCTAGGCTTTCTCTTTTTGTTCAAAACTTACAAGCAGTTCACTATTTTTTCACCTGGAGACGGATTATTTTTATATTTGAGTGATGCCCTGTGTGCCTTTTAGAACTGAAAGGTTCATTTTCCAGAGGTTGTTGAGGTGAGCGTGCAAACATCTGGCCTGGGGCTGTAGCAGAAAATAAAGATGATATTTTGCCTTTGGAAAAAAATTCCCTCTCATGTACTCAGAATGAGTTGGAAACATTTATTTTTATTTCTGTTTTAGACCAGAGAAATACCCAATAATACTTTTTGGTCCTTTTTCCAGTTTTCTTTCATCACAGTTTGTCTCTTATGTAGAACATTTTCTAATGTCCACATGCAGCTCACTGAAATAATTGTTAAGGGAACTTTAAAGATATAATAAAGTGATTGCCTGTGAGAGAGGGGATTTTGAAGTAGAAGGCTATGCGACTATACTTGAGTTTTGTATACTTTTAAACTTTTTCTTGAATCATGGATGATAAAAGCAAAACATTTCATAAGATGTTTAATTATAACTGTTATGTTTGACTACTTTCTTGACAAGGACTGTTATTTTTTTCCTTCCATCAGAGCCTTACATTTAAGGAGAAAATGACAAGCCTTAAATTTAAAGAAAAACCTACCGATTTGGAAACCAGAAGCTACAAGTTCTTGCTGCTGTCCTTGGTGAAACTGATCCATGCAGATCCAAAGCTTTTGCTGTGTGTAAGTAAATCCTACTGTCGTAATGTTCAGTCTTAGAGGAATTTACTTTTGAAACTACTAAATGAATAAAAATTAATGGCCACCTGGACACACTTCCTACTCATCTCTTTCTCTGGTTATGATGCTCCTGTGGTTTTAAAAGGAAAAGAATAAAAAGGAAGCTGTAGGAGACTTTACAGAATCAGAGAAACACAATGAGAGGGAGCATGAAGTTGTGTGACTCTGATGGGGAAGGTGGGGGAAGGAGAGGGGAATAGAGGAAAATTAAAATAAGGGGGTTGGAAATTAGTCATCATTTCAGTGAGTGCTGTCTTAGATCTTCCATTTTCTCAGGCCTCTGATGGTTTAATATAAAAATATTCCAGTTCTGTCAGAGACACGATATGCAAGGCATGTTATGGATTAAAAATAAAATGACAGATTCTCTGAAAGATCCCGAAATCCCCCTAGTTCAGCACCAGGAACGCTGCAGTAGCTGTCAGTGGTGTGGTCAAGCAGGAGAAGGCTTTGCAGCTGACCCTGTGTTGGTGTTTCCGTGCAGAACCCCAGGAAGCAGGGCCCCGACTCGCAGGGCAGCACGGCCGAGCTGATCACAGGGCTGGTGCAGCTGGTGCCGCAGTCCAGCATGCCCGACATCGCCCAGGAGGCCATGGAGGTGAGTGACACAGCCCTGGGCTCTGCAGCTGGGCACTGCCACAGCCTCTCCTTTAAACAGGGTCTGTGTCTGTGTGTGTGCAGCATGGCTTTGTACAGAAATACCGGGGAAAACCTGTGTGTCTGCAGTATGAGCATAGAATAAAGATTAAAATGAAATGCTGCTGACACAGACTAACAATGAACTCTTGCTCTTCTATAGAAAATGTTTTTCATATCTTTTGTTGTTCTTAAAACAGTGTCATGAGGATATGACTGCGCCTGTTTCTCTACCTGTGCTCAGGTACTCTGTAAATTTCAGTCTTTTAAGTGAAACTCTCTTTGGCTTTAGGCCTTGCTGGTTCTGCACCAGTTGGACAGCATTGACTTGTGGAATCCTGATGCTCCTATAGAAACATTCTGGGAGATCAGGTACGTAAATTAACTTCTATAAACGAGAGAAACAGCTGTTTTGGTTTGTCTTCTCTTTTGAAATAGCCGTGAGTATTTTGCGAAAGCTTTGCAACAACAGCAGGGATCTGTAGTCAGAATTGTTCCCTGTTTTCATGGAAAAGTATCTTCTTGCACTATGCAAATTTACAAAAATGTAACGGACATGTTGCTGCTGCCTTAAATGTCTCTCTTCAGCAGATGTTAAGGTGTAGAAATGATAATTAGTTTGAAAAGTTAGAGATTTTGACCCTCATTCAAATGTTTTCTACTTTTTAAAATTCTATTTCATCCTTTTTGGACTGAGGGGGTGTAATGCTGAGCAATTCCAGAAGTGTGGATTTGCTAACCTTGACTCTGAAGCTCTCATCTGGGGAAGGTGACCTGTGATGGCCACTGATCTTTCCTGTATATTTATAAAAAAATTAATTCATTAAAGTTGTCTTGCCTTTCATAACTTCAAAGCAGCTGTTGTGGATGATTTACTGGAAAATATGAAGGAAAATAAAGTTCCAGAAAAGTCAAAATTACACAAAATGCTAAACCAAAAAATAGGACTCTTGTAAACTCAGAATTCTAATAAATACATAAGCTAAATAATTAAAAATTAAAAATAATATTTGGTGATCTGATGTGAGTTGATGCTGACGCTCAATTGGAAGGAGGGAACAGCAGTGTAGGAAGAGTTTGGTTAGCAGCACCAGCAGGTTGGGCTCGTGTCTTCTGAGTGTGACTTGGGCTCCTGTGGGTCAGTCTGGGCTGAGCCCCTCCTCGTCAGGGCTGCCAGTTCAGGGAGTTCATGGTCTCTTCGGGCTGGGGGAAAAGCCCATCACACTTGACACTAATTTGGACCCTTTGGCAGTTTTAACAGAGAGTGTGAGGCCTGACTGGATATGAAGAAGGAACATCCCTAGATGTGTTCCTTCCAGAGCAGAGTTGACACGTTGTCAGAGCAGTGTAGGTAACTCGTGCTGCCCTGTCTGTGCTGTCTCTGTCCTGGGCAGAGCTGGAGCTCCGGGCAGGGCTGCCCACGGGGCTTCAACTCCTGCGGGCGCTGGGAAGGGTCCCAGGGGAGCTTGGCCTGTCCATGCACGCTCTCACCTCTCTGTTGTACTGCTGAAAGCCCAGGGTAGTGTTTGCACAGGCTGTTCATGCTAAGTGCCTATTTCTATGTAAAACGTAGTGTAATACCTTCAGAAGTGTTGGTGCTCCGTCAGAAGGCTGATGCTGAATTTCATTTTGCTGCAGTTCACAAATGCTTTTTTATATCTGCAAGAAGCTCACAAGTCATCAGATACTCAGCAGCACAGAAATCCTCAAGTGGCTGAGAGAGATTCTCATCTGTAGGAATAAATTTCTCCTAAAAAACAAAGTAAGTGAACATTACCATCTCCCTGTTAGGATCATTAACATGAATTGTTCTCCGTTTTGTTACTTCCTTTATTTACCAGGTTATTTTTGATTGGAAGAGATTTAATAGCTACTCCTACATGTTCTGTTCTCTGATTTCCTCTCTGCTTTGTGAGGCACCTTGGTTAGAATTGGTGACCAAAGTTAGGTTTGGGATTTTTTTTTTTTTTTTCCTTTAGCTGTACAGGTTGCTGTACTTGCCTGGAAAATGAATGTTTCACAGAAACTTGTGCCTTGTGCCTCTTTGCCTAATACAGGGAAATAGTCCCCAAGGTCAGAAAAAGGGAGGATAGTTATGGTAAAATACACATGTTCATGGATGAAATAAAAAGTTTCCTTTTGGATCTCATGTTCTTCTGAGTCCCAGAATTCTGACTTGCTTCTTTCTGATATTCCTTTAGTACCAAATAATGTATTTCTTAAGGGAAAATACCAGTCTAAGATACCATTAACATGAGGAACTCAATAAAGCCCTGACAGCAGCAATGGAAAAAGTACTGTGTAAATGTCCAAGAGCTTTTTACCTTCCTCAAATCTATGCCTTTTACTCTTTTAAAATATCAACTGATATATTTTTTTCCTCCCCTGTCTTTATAGCAATCAGATAGAAGTTCCTGCCACTTCCTCTTCCTTTATGATGTCTCTGGAAGTGGAACTAGTCAAATTTCTCTTGACCATGATGAAATGATACGCTGTCCACCAGGAGCTACACTCAGGAAAGGGAAGGGGAATTCTTCCATGGTAAGTAATACATGTTGATAATTAATTTTAACACTTGAGAAAAAAACTGTGGGCAAGTAGAAATTAAATTACTTTTAGAGTAATTTTTGAAAATAAAATAAATAGTTTCTGAGGAGGAAAAGATATATGTATCCTAAATAATGTATGTATTTAATATGTTGGTTAACAGTGATGTTTCAGACCTACAAAGTCACATTTTTTTCAGTTAAAATGTTGGTGAATATTTTTTTATTAGGATTGCAAACAGCATCCCTTGTGACAGCATCTAAGAGCTCTAATCCTGTTTAGGATGGCTTATTCCTACTAGAACAAAAGCAGTTTGGCCAGGGCTGAATTTTAATAAAATTGCCAAATTCATAAGCAGTGTTCCCCAACTGGGAATTCCGTGTTTCCCAGGAAAGCACCGCGGGCTGCAGTGGAACTCCGATCTGTCGCCAAGCCCAGACCAAGTTGGAAGTGGCCTTATACATGTTCCTGTGGAGCCCAGATATCGAGGCAGTCCTGGTGGCCATGTCCTGCTTCCGTCACCTCTGCGAGGAGGCTGACATCAGATGTGGAGTAGATGAAGTCTCAGTGCATAATTTTTTGCCAAACTACAACACTTTCATGGAGTTTGCATCAGTGAGCAACATGATGTCAACAGGTAAGTTGTGAGTCAGTTAAATAACTTTGTACTTGGACAGAAGACTGTTACTTGTGTTTGAGTTCTTTGAACAGGTTGAGGTTTTTGATTTGATGCTGCTCTGGCTTTTCCTGGAATGTCTTGATTATTAGAATTACTAGAAAGTGTAAGGAATTCGGGTGACTGAACTCAGGAGGATTTTGCAATCGTGTAACAAGAAGCTACCTTTCTAAAGACTTTAGGGGGGATATGTTCCTCTTAATTCAATATTTACTTTCAAAGATCACAAATTTGATGTTAGGTGGGTTTTCAGAAAACTTGTTTCGATGTTCTGTGCCCTTTGCAGGAAGAGCAGCTCTTCAGAAGAGAGTGATGGCATTACTGAGGCGCATTGAGCACCCCACTGCAGGCAACACAGAGGTGAACTAACTTCTCACTTTATGTGCTCTGCATGCATATTAAAAAAACAAACACAAAAATATTATTGCTACAAGTAGTTTTGAAGTTAAATCTTGATATATCTTCTTTCAGGCCTGGGAGGATACACATGCAAAATGGGAACAAGCTACAAAACTAATCCTTAACTATCCAAAGACCAAAATGGAAGATGGGCAGGTGACTACGAATTTTTCCATAAGTTCAAAACTTTAAAAATTCAAAGTAAGTCTTTAAGCTTATTTGTTTTAAGGAATTTGAATTTTAATGTAGCAGACAACCATTGTCTCGCAGGTGACCGAGAGCCTGCACAAGACGATCGTGAAGCGGCGGATGTCGCACGTCAGCGGCGGCGGCTCCATCGATCTGTCGGACACGGAGTCCCTGCAGGAGTGGATCAACATGACGGGGTTCCTGTGTGCCCTGGGCGGGGTGTGCCTGCAGCACCGCAGCAGCGCGGGGCTGGCCACCTACAGCCCCCCCATGGGCCCCCTCAACGAGCGCAAGGGCTCCATGATCTCCATGGTCTCCACCGAGGGCAGCGTGGAGACCCCGGTCAGCAAATTCATCGACCGCCTGCTCACCCTGATGGTCTGCAACCACGAGAAGGTGGGGCTGCAGATACGGACCAACATCAAAGACCTGGTGGGGCTGGAGCTCAGTCCGGCACTTTATCCAATGCTCTTCAACAAACTGAAGAATACCATCAGCAAGTTCTTTGACTCTCAAGGACAGGTAAATGGCATTATTCACATTTTTGTCAGTCCTGTCTTTCCCCCGTGTGACTGAAGTGGGTTCCTGTTTGTGTTCTGTGCACATCCCCTGTGAGCAGAGTGATTGTCACAGCGTGTGTTAATGATTATTGTGGTTGTGATTCCAGACTGTATTTAACGTTCTTGAATTAGTGAACTCTTGAGTGCAGAGTCTGTGAGATTGTTTGTGGAATCCTTATAGCTGGCAGTGTTCACGTATTGAATCTTGACATGTATTGGAATTCTGTTGGCTTGGTGGTAACTAATGCTTGTCCATTGGCAAATACCCTTTTTTTTGGTTTTATATGTAAAAAGTTAAAACCAGACATTTTCTTCCTGTAGGTCTTGTTAACTGACACCAACACACAATTTGTAGAACAAACCATTGCTATAATGAAGAATTTGCTTGACAATCACACAGAAGGGAGCTCAGAACACCTTGGACAAGCAAGCATTGAGACAATGATGCTGAATCTGGTTAGGTAAGGAGCCTTCCTATATGGAGGCATTTTGTTTTAAGAAGTGAGTTAGAGCCTTCTGCTTTGTATCTTTTCTGCTTGTGTCCACGGAGAAGCAGCAGCTGATTTTCTGATCCTCCTTTTGGTTCTGACGCCTTCAGCAATCACAGAGATTGGTTTTGTAGCATAGAGTGCATGGCTGGAGACTGACTTTTGTTTTTTAAGGAACTGACCATTCCATAGCTTGGCCCTATTCCCATAGGCATTCCTGGTTCTTTTTCATTGATATTAGTGGTTAAAAACCAGCTGAAGGGCAGCTTTCTGTTCAGTTTTACACTGACAGAGAACTTCCTTGGCCAGAAGAAATTTCCTACTGATGTCAGGGGGGAGGAAGTGAAGTAGCATGAAGTACTTAATTAATCTTTTGGTTTTCTCTTCAGGTATGTGCGTGTGCTTGGAAATCTGGTACATGCCATTCAAATCAAAACAAAGCTCTGTCAGTTAGTAGAAGTAATGATGGAAAGGAGAGATGACCTTTCATTTTGTCAAGAAATGAAATTTAGGTAAGGATGGCATTACATGACTTACAGGGTAGTGTACTGTGGGCAAGTGTAGTTTTCTTTGGTTATAAAAGAAACCAAACCCCTGTCACACCATTCCTGGTATAGGGATAGTTCCCTTGTCTTCAGAATGATTCTGAGCCTCGTGCTCCATTAAAATATTATTTAGTTTGGTTATGCTTAACACACATAACAGTTTAATTTGTGGTACAGACTGGTAAAAAAACCCAACAAAGCTAAAGCAATGTATTTATATGTAACAGGAACAAAATGGTGGAGTATTTGACAGACTGGGTAATGGGAACATCTAATCAAGCAACAGACGAGGATGTGAAATGCTTGACAAGGTAAGAAAGGACACTCTTTACCTGTAACAGTATTCCAGGTGGCACTTGATGTCCATGGATTGGCTGGCACGTTGGGCTTCCTATAACAATAATAAGGAAAAGACGAAAATTGAAACTGGAGCTTTGGTGAGCAACAGCAGAATTATATTTAATGCTTAGTCTTAAATGACCTGGCTCCTTTTAATGTATTTTCTAGTTTAGAACCTGTACCACAAAATATAGGAGCTTTTTTCATGATGGACAGAACTGTAGTAGAATACCTTTTTATTATTAAAAATGTTGTTTTTCATCTGCAGTTAGAGCTGTAGGAAAAAGTGACTTTTATTTTATTTGTTAAATTTTATTTTTCAGAGATTTGGACCAGGCAAGTATGGAAGCAGTGGTCTCTCTTCTTGCTGGGCTTCCACTCCAGCCTGAAGAAGGAGATGGTGTTGAGTTGATGGAAGCAAAATCTCAATTATTTCTCAAGTAAATAGTGACTTTTAACTATTTCTCTATACAATCACTCTAAAGAGAAGCACTATATGACCTTTATTATACACTCTGTTTTACTTCCAGCAGAAATAATTTTATTATCCACCTTTTCTGTGTCCCATTTCAAAATCTCTGCCTTGCACGTTTATGGAAACATTTTCATTTAGAAAAAAATAAGAAAATAATAAGAAAATTAGGCTTTGTTTCTGCTTAATGCAGATGTGTGTTTCAGTCATGGCAGGGATTAGCTCGATTTGATACTGTTTTTTTATTTTCATCCACAAAACTTTAAACTCTCTTTGAAGACATCTGTTGGTAGAGGCACACCAGTGCTGGGGAGAACATGCACAGAATTTGGGACACAGTGAGGTTGTTGGAGCACAGTTAAGGTTTCGGCTGTGCTGTGAGGAGGCTGTCAGGGCAGGGGTGAGGTTTTGGGAGGATTTGTGGTGTGCTGGCTGCGGTGGGTGAGGTTTTGGGGGGGTTTGTTGTGTGTTGGCTGCCATGGATGAGGTTTTGGAGGGACTTGTTGTTTGCTGGCTGCTGTAGGTGAGGTTGTGGGGGGATTTGTTGTGCGCTGGCTGATGTGAGTGTGTTTTTGGGGGGTTTGTTGTGTGCTGGCTGCCGTGCAGGGCGCGTGTGACCGTCAGGGCCTGTCCCCAGGTACTTCACGCTGTTCATGAACCTGCTGAACGACTGCAGCGAGGCGGAGGAGGACGGGGCGGCGGCGGGCGGGCGCAAGCGCGGGATGTCGCGCAGGCTGGCGTCGCTGCGCCACTGCACCGTGCTGGCCATGTCCAACCTGCTCAACGCCAACGTGGACAGCGGCCTCATGCACTCCATAGGTAACGCCCCGCCTGCCCGGCGCCTCGCCCTGCCCCGTGCTCTTACATCCTCCTCAGCATTTGTGGCTTCTCTTCATCAGGCTTGGGCTATCACAAAGACCTCCAGACGAGAGCCACGTTTATGGAAGTCCTCACCAAAATCCTGCAGCAGGGGACAGAGTTTGATACCTTAGCAGAAACGGTGCTGGCAGATCGCTTTGAGAGATTGGTGGAGTTGGTGACAATGATGGGTGATCAGGGGGAGCTTCCTATTGCTATGGCTTTGGCCAATGTGGTGCCTTGTTCTCAGTGGGTAAGTTGATTCACACATTTTATTTACTACATTTTTTTAAAAATAATAAAGCGTGAAATAAAAAGTGCAACAACAGTCTGGTACAGAGAGAATGGAGCTACCACTGACAATAGCTATCCTTTCTTAGTATGTTCTTAAAAAATTTACTGAATCTTAAGTTCAGGTCTTGATGACAAACTGCATTTTTATAGTAAATTTTCAGTTAATGTCTAGGAATGATTTTATATACAGTTAATATAATAAATGCATCTGGGCTGGTTATTTATTACAGGTGGTGTGTGCTGTAATATAGACACACAGAACTGTATTTGCTCTTCTAGATTTTAGCAAGATGAGCTGGGCTTTGTTGTATAGCAGAGTAACTACTTGTCTGTCTGGATAACCAGTACGAATTTGTATGACTGGATATCCTGAGGCAGATTTTTAGACAAGCAGTAGCATAGGAAATGTTTGCAGAGAGATTGTGATTGTGTAATTTGATATTTACCTGCCAGAGCCTATAGCAGACATAAAGCTTTATTGCTCACTGCTCGGTGGTTTTGTCATAATACTGGGTTTTATCCTTGGCTTGGCTCCCTGCGAGTCAGATTAACACTTCTCCTCCCTTTAAGGATGAGCTGGCTCGTGTCCTGGTCACACTGTTTGATTCCCGGCACCTGCTCTACCAGCTCCTCTGGAATATGTTCTCAAAGGAGGTCGAGCTGGCAGACTCCATGCAGACACTCTTCCGAGGAAACAGCTTAGCCAGTAAAATAATGACTTTCTGTTTTAAGGTACATTATCTCTTTTTTTTTCTCTGCTATAGGTCTCTTCAGTAGCAGGAAAAGTTTAGTAATATGAAAATACAAAGCTGCCAGTCTGTGGGGTTAAGCACTTGAGTAATGGGATTATATGAAAGACATACCGAGTTGCCTTTGGCTCTCAGTTTTACTTGGTCTCAGTTCTCACATCTGTTAAGTTTATGGAGTTTTCTTTTTCTGTTTTAACATTTCATGAACTGAATCTTGCTGATAAGTTATGCTCAGGCCCTTAAAAAGTAGGCATCCCCCTGGCACTAACCCTTTGCCTTTCTGACTAATTCAATTATATGAGTGTTTCTGCACCAGTGCCAGCTGGAAAGACTGTTCCTGGTAAAGTCTGAGGTCTTGTCTGTGCTCCCATTTCAGTTTAAAAAGTTGTGTACAGAGATGAAGTGTGGAGTCAGTGCTCTAAGAAAGAATCCCTTCTTGTTAGTATGGTTGTTAGTTTTCTCTAAATTGGAAATGAATTAAAATACCTGTAGAAATTGATCTCAGGTGTGTTCCAGAGGTGAGACTATAATATGCAAGCCCGAGTTTTACAGGAATTTGGCTTATGCCAAAACAGATCAGGTGTTTTGAGGCTCTTGAAAGCTTCCAGAACTTTGCAGCATTTCCTGTGGTTTGCTGTGTCAATCTGGCCTCTGTTCTTGTTTCCCCTGCACACAGGTCTATGGTGCTACATATTTGCAGAAGCTGTTGGAGCCTTTGCTGCGGACTGTGATCACATCCCCTGAGTGGCAGCACGTCAGCTTTGAGGTGGATCCAACAAGGTTTGAGATTCGGGGCGAGCAGCAAATGTATTTATCTGTAAACATGATTCCCAGTCATTGTATGTAACAGGATTCCTTTTTCCTTGTTGCAGATATTTTTCTCATGCTTTCATACTGTTGTACCTCTTACTTTTCCAGGCACATTAATTGTCTCTGCAGCCCTCTTGCTCTATTGCTTTAAATTATCTCTAACTCTTAGAAGAATTATAAGTATTCATCTGTTAAGTAGCTTACCCAAAGACAGACCTTCTAACATACTTTAACCATCAAGTATCTGTGTCTACCTCAAAAATTCCTTTCAGATAAACCACCAGGAAACTGATAATGCAATTATCAGTTGGAATTATGTATGCATGTTGTATGAAATGGTCTGAGAGAATCCCACCTACAGCTGTCTGTTCCTTACTGAGTTTGACATGACCTTTTATTTGTACCTTATGTGGTTTAAAATAGTGATGGAAATTTTGTGTAAGAGATCACAAGTATTTCCACTAGGAAAAGAGGAAATGGGGTTCTTACCAAGGATGTAAGTGCAGCTTGTGTCGTGTTTGATTGCTGGTCATACATGTGTGGGTCTGTTTCAGGCTGGAGCCCACAGAAAGCCTTGAAGAGAACCAGCGGAGTCTCTTGCAAATGACAGACAAGTTTTTTCAGGCAATCATTAATTCCTCCTCGGAGTTCCCACCCCAGCTGCGCAGTGTGTGCCATTGTTTATACCAGGTATGCTTGCAGTGGCTGCCTGCCCCTAAGCTTTGGGGTTGGTTTGTGAAATTCCAGCAGTTTGTTTGTTTGTTTGTTTTTCCAGCAGTTTCCCCTGCAGTGTACACAGGGAACATCTCTAAAGACTCTTCTCAGATGTTTGTTAAATGACACAAGTCTGAATACAGGGGCTAAGTGGTGTTTTGAGGTTTGGGTTGGCAATCAGGAGGTGACTGAAAGTACCCAGGTTCCCTGACCTCCAGCCCCAACTCTTCTGCTCTGTCCTGTGGCTGCTGAGCCACTGCTGGGTCCCCTTGTGTGTTTCTGATGGATTCAGCTGCTGCTAAAAATCTGAGTGGGAGTTCCCTCGGGGCTTGCTGTGAATACAGTTTCCAGTCCGGTTGGAGGACTGTCACAGAAATGCTGTGCCTGGTGGAATATTGGAGCTGTGGTCTCAGTGAAGTGCTCTGGAAGGGCTACTTCTGGCCTTCCAGCCATAGTCTGTGTTCAGGTCTAAAGCAAAGCCAAGCAAATGGATTTTCTGACCTGTAATAGAAATCCTTTCCAGTCACATTTCCACAGGGGGTGCTGGAGTGATCAGGGCAGCTGCTGCAATCCCCAGAGCGGGGGAGTGAGAGCAGGGAATATGTGTTGGAACTGTTGTGGTCTGGGGTTGTTCCTGGGAGGCCTTGCACTGAACCAGGTGTGCAGATGCTGAGCCTTTTTCCTGCTCTGACAGCTCTGTAAAAGGCCTCTGAAGCCATTGGTTTCTATTCCTGACAGCGGCTGTGTTTGGGTTGGTGGCAGAGCGACTTTGGGGTTTTTTGGTGTGTTTGGTTTTTGTAGTGAGCAAATGAGGTGGGCGGATTGGTCTCTGTCATGGCCACAGTGTCACAGATGTCAGCTAGAAGAATATTTGAGTGTTACTGAAAATATCACACACAGCCTTGGTTGTTCCTTCTGTTACTGGATGTTACATTCTCCCACACCTCATCCCAGAATTAGGTTTATGTGCTGTTACCAGGATGTATCAGATTACTACCATTTCAGTGGTACGCTGGTAGAAATAATTTCTCTGCAAACCATTGGTAATTCCTACATGAAATGTAATTTCTAAAATGTGCTCACCAGAAGGCATTCCCAGAGATTCTTCTGTGGAAGCCTTTCCAAGTCTGCTGGCTTTATTCTTGCCTTTACTGTGTGTGGTAATAAGGGTAATTTGTTCCCAAAAGAGATGATTTACTGGCAGGTATACAAGTGGTATTAACTGACATTTAGCTTCAATATTTACTACTTTAACTGTTTGCAGTAACAACTAGATTTCTGTACAAGTGTTTGTTCATCACAAAGTGTTAGTCATTCTGTACTTCAGATTCCAGAGAGTTTTGAAGAGTCTGGCCTTTATATGAAAGAAAGATCTGATTTGGGAGCATTAATCCATTTTTATCACAAGAACCAAATAGGTGATTTTTATAAGATAACTTCCCTTTCAAAGAGGTGAATGTGTTCCATCCCAAGCACTAGTGTGAGAGTAAATGAGACTGAATGTTGTGGTGGTTTTTTTTGCTTCGAGTTTTAAAGTAACTGTGTGCGAAGAATGCTCACCAGGTGTGTTCTGTAAATGATCAGTAGCTGATTTTAATCACTGTAGCAACCTCACAGAAACGGTGTCTTTAGCTGGATATTGGCGTCTGTGCTGGCTGGTGTTTCTGTTTTGGGAACAGAGCCCAGTGAGTGTTTTGCTTTGGAAACATCAATAACTGGCTACTGGGACAGATTAACCTGGCTCCTTACAGGTAATGTATGTTCAGGAGTGTGGTGTGAGAACAAGCATGCTCACAGTAGCTCCTACAGAGAGTCAGTGCTGGCTCCTTCATCCCCACAAACATACATGTGTTTTTTCTTATGAAAGCAAGGTGGAAATCTTCCTTTAGCTGCAGTATCCCAGTGAGTAGAGTGTGTGTACAACTGCTCCAGAAGCCACTCGTGGAAATTGCACAGGGAAAGTTGGCAGAGGTGCCACTGGTTAAATATGAATAGGTCCTGCACCAGTTTCAGTTCAGCTTGCTTAGCAGAGTTTTGCTGGCTGGTTTGGGTTGGGGTGCTTGCTTTTCATTCTGTTCCATCCTTAACTTGTGGAAGCTCTATGCCAGTGCCAGTGTGACGCTCTGGAGGTGGCTGAGTGCTGCAGGCTGGCAGGGACCCAGCCCTGGGTGCTGCTGGAGGCTTCCCAGGGATGCCCAGCCCTGTCCCAGCTCCTGGGAGCCTTGATGCACCTCTGGCTGGGGGGAGCAGGGTACGAGGGGCTGGGGCTTTGCTCAGATCCTGCTGGAATTAGGACAGAATTGGAGTCTTCTTGGTGGGTCCCTTTGCATCTCAGTGAAATGCAGAAATAAGCACAATCAAGTCAGATCTCTTGATTTGGAAATCTCTAATAAATTAACATAGGCTGTAGCTTTTTTCTTCATTTGTCCAGAGAGTGTTTTATGGCAGAGTTACCTCTCACAGTGGTAATAACCCTGATGGTTCACAGGTCTAACCAAATTGAAGGACACACAGAGAAACATTGGGAAGATTTAAAACTCTAAATTTAATTTTAAAAGCAATATGTATTTCAAAGGTATAACACTACTATTTGTACTGTTAAAATTATTTGGGGATGGTAAAATACATTTGAAAGCTGCATATACCATTTAAGGCCCAAGATCGTGTATCATGAGCACATTGATGTGGTTTGACTTTTAATCTAGCCAGAAATAGTAGAAATGATTGAAATTCAACATTTGCTTGTTTTGTATTTAGTGCTTTGTAAATAAGATGTAATAAAACTGTGGAATAAAAACTCCATCATCAGTCTTTAGTTTATATATTTCATTTTCCGTTGGTTATGTTTGTTACATTTTACTGTGTAATTTATGTACAAGTCAACATTGGTTTTTTGTTGCTGTATGTAGTTGGTGCTGTGACTTGTTTGTGCTCATCTCTGTTCTGTAGGCAACTTGCCACTCTCTACTGAATAAAGCTACCGTAAAAGAAAAAAAGGAAAACAAAAAATCAGTAAGTTTGGAGACCTTTTTATTAGCCATTTCTTTCAAAGCACAACAGAAACCTTTTGCTGTTTGTTCAAAATATCTTCACTTCAGTCTATTTGACCTCACTGTAAAATCATTCTACTAATTCTGGCACAAAATGGCTTTCATTTCAATTAACACTGGAATTAAGTTAGATTTAAAATATTCTCTGTGTGCCTATTTGAGTAAATGAGACATTTTTAACATTACTGCTTAGTATTTAATATTCTGACTCTTCTAGCCTTGCCACCATCTTCAGATTAAAAAATTGTGGAAGAAAAATGTTTTATTTGATTTTGAAAAAAAAAACCCCTGGGTTTGTTGAGCTGCTTTAACACTCTGGCAGATAACCTGAGCTTGCATCCTGGGCAAAGAACAATTAATATTTGTGGGGTACTGGAAAGAGGCTCGTGGGACTTGTTTCTGAAACATTTTCTTTGGTTTGCTTTGTGATTAATCAAGAAAACCCCAATTTTAGCATTTGTATTATTTCCTGAGGAAAGCAGATTTCTCATTTTAAGTAACTTGCTGTGTTAGAGTTTAGATCTGTGGGTTGCTTTAGCGTTGTCTTTAAAAGTTCAGACTTATTCTTTTCTTTGGCAGTGACCTCAAAATATAAAGTATGAATCAACCAGAATGGAAATTTAGACTTTTATTAAATACTGTCTTATTTTTGCTGTAACTGAGCAGAATAGTAATCATGTTTACAATGCAAAAGCTGTGGGCAAACCAGTATTTTACAAGAAAATATCAGTAATTGCATCACACGGTAACTGACTGGAGTTGCTACTGAACCAAAGTGATTCTTGGTGTATTTTGTACTAATGGCTTTGTCTGGATTAAGCAGCATGATTTGAGATTGCTTTAATTATGTTTTGAAGTATTTTACTAAACTGGGATTTGTTTGGTGTATTTTTTTTACTTTAAACTGTATGTGGTAATACCAAGTTTGCTAATTTTATTCTGTTGAAAGGAAGAACCTGATTCATTTTGATTAACCATTGTTACTCATTACAAAATACACATACAGATACTGATGTTTTATAGAACCACATGTTGCATGCCTAAGAACTTCGTTTTTGTCACGAAACTGTCTTTAACTTTTCAAAGTTAAATGAAATATATCCAAAGAACAACTCTTCTCTTAGTCATGAACAGTCAATTTCCTAAAAGAAAAGAAATTTCTTTTTTCTTACAACATCTTCAGAATTACTGTTTTTCCTTGATGGCAAAGGACAATATTTTAAATCTGCTCAGTGGTTTTACACAGTGTCTGTAGGCAGAGGAGTGCACTGGCCACTCAGCTCTGGCTCCTTCTGTCCTGCTGCGGACAGATGATGGTCCTGAAGGGTATTTCTGCAAATAGCTCCTCCTCACCAATTGAAAATTACTCCTGAGGCTGTACAGCACCAGTGTACTGCTGGAGAGGCTCGTGGCTCAGCCGTGCAGTTACAAACACCCAGATACAGGAGCCACTAGTTGAGAGGCGTTCCCTGTGCTGGGGAAGGGCAGTGCACACCTGAGTGCAGGGCTGTGGCACTGCAGGGACAGGGCCCTGCGTGGGGTCAGCTCTGAGACGTGGCCAGGAGCTCTGGGAGCCGTGTCCCTGCCAGGGGAGCTGTGCAGCAGCTGAGGGAGAGCCAGCTGCCGTGGGAGAGCCCCGCTCCTTTCCCTCTTGTTCTGATTCTCCGGGATGCGAGGGAGTCCCACTGCAACGCGCTGAGCACGGTCGGTGTGGACAGAACGCTTAGGCTTGGCTTGCCACGCGAGGCTTTTCTGAGCCCTTGCCCTTCCCTTAACGCAGGCCTGTTGTGTGTAATTGTCCGTGCACAGGTGGTGAGCCAGCGCTTCCCCCAGAACAGCATCGGCGCCGTGGGCAGCGCCATGTTCCTGCGCTTCATCAACCCCGCCATCGTGTCCCCCTACGAGGCAGGCATCCTGGACAAGAAACCCCCACCCAGGATCGAGCGGGGGCTCAAGCTCATGTCAAAGGTGAATCCACACTGATTTTTATGTTCTACCTGCTTCGGTACTGCTCTTTGGCCAGTAGGAGAAACTGAAGGGAAACTGGGGAGTTTTTTGTAACAGCGTTTATTGAAAGTGCAGTGTTTGTGCTGTGTTTAACATGGTGTTGTTCGAGCTCTCAGCAATCTAATGGGGACAAACACGTGGCCAAAATGAGGGATTAGAGAGAGGAATTTCAGCCCTTCCCTTGAACTTCTCATTTGGAAACAAAGAGACCCATGTTCCTATGAGCACAGTGAGGGTTACAGCAGCCAGCATTGATCAAGTTCATCCTACTGCTAAAGAAGGAATTTTTGCTGCCTTTGATCACATTTGTAAAAAAAATTTAGAAAAGGTTTAATGATGGCGTACAAATTCTGTGGCTTGTGCATATTATACATTGTAAATGTTGAGAAATTATATTTTTGCTAAAATAGGGATGTGCTACTGCTTTTACTTACCTGGCTTAAGTTCCAGGAGGAGTAGTTAATAACTTACTGGTGATTTGAAGGATGATTTATTTTCCTAGTTTAAAGTTCATAAACAAGTGAACTGGTTTGCTAATATTTAAAAGTGTGTGAAAGAAAAGACTTTGAAAGTGAATGTATTTAAAGTTAGTTGGCTTACTGGCCCTTTGTTGTGAAACCTCAGGAAAACAAGTGAAAATAAACTGTTTCTGCCAGTTTAACTTCACTGAAATATTTGTTAGTTATTGTAACAGTTGAAACATTAAACCTTTGTGTGTGTTTGCCATCTTTTTTTCCTTTAGATCCTTCAGAGTATTGCCAACCACGTGCTGTTTACAAAAGAGGAGCACATGCGGCCTTTTAACGACTTTGTGAAGAGCAATTTTGACGCGGCACGAAGGTACGGCCTGGGGCCGGCCCAGAGAGCCCCCAATGCCCTCGCAGCCCTTTGCTCTCCCTCCCACAGCCCTGCTGTTCCTGGTTTGGGTTGCAGGTTCTTCCTGGACATCGCGTCCGACTGCCCGGCCAGCGACACCGTCAACCACAGCCTGTCCTTCATCAGCGACGGCAACGTGCTGGCGCTGCACCGCCTGCTCTGGAACAACCAGGAGAAAATCGGCCAGTACCTGTCCAGCAACAGGTGAGCCTGGGGCCTGGCAGCACAGCTGTGCTTGGGGGAAGGGTATCCCCCAGAGTCCTGGAACGGTTTGGGCTGGAAGGAACCATAAAGTCATCCCATCCCATCCCAATCCCATCCCAATCCCATCCCAATCCCATCCCATCCCCCATTGTCCCAGGCTGCTCCAAGCCCTGTCCATCCTGGTCTTGGACACTGCCAGGGATCCAGGGGCAGCCACAGTTTCTCTGGACACCCTGTGCCAGGGCCTGCCCACCCTCAGAGGGAAGGTTTTCTTCCTAATATCCAGTCTAAATCTCCCTTCCCCTTAAAGCTGTTAATATTTGGAAATACTCTACAACGCTTCTGTTGTTACTGAGAGGAATATCAGTCATCATCAAAGATTTCTCATGCTTACTTTAAAAAAGAAAATCCAGCTTGTTCCAGCTGAGGGAAGGGTGGTGGGCAAAAAAGTGGGAATTGCTGAGTAAAGAAGGACTCTCCTGACAAGAAACGTGTTGTTTTAGGGACCACAAGGCTGTTGGGCGACGACCTTTTGACAAGATGGCAACACTTCTTGCCTACCTGGGGCCTCCTGAGCACAAACCTGTGGCAGATACACACTGGTCCAGCTTAAATCTCACTAGTTCCAAGTTTGAAGAGTTTATGACAAGGTAATGAGACTATTGTGGGTTTCTAGACTTCATTATGTGAGGAGGTGTCAGCAGTTCTTAAGACTCTGCTGTCAAGACTCTCTGTTTTGAAGGGGAGTTTAAAAAGTTGAGTCTACATAAACCTTTTAGGTTTCTGAGTAGATTTTAATTAAAAAAACTAAATTGAGAACCAGAGATGGTGGTAACATACGTGATTTAAGGAAAGCTCAGGATTGTGTGAACTTAATACTTCTGTTTAGAGATGAAAGTAAAAGAGGGTTTGGGATTTTTAAGATTTGTTTGAAAGGCAGTTGTGAAAGTTGATGTCAATGTATTGCTTTTTAGGCACCAGGTACATGAAAAGGAGGAGTTCAAAGCACTGAAAACATTAAATATTTTCTACCAAGCTGGGACATCCAAAGTTGGCAATCCTGTTTTCTACTACATCGCTCGGCGGTAAGAAACCTTTCACCTTCCCAATCTGAAATGAACCTCTCAGTCAAAGGTGTCAAGTGTATATAAGAGACACCAGCTCAAATAAGAATCTGAAAACAGCTTATTTGTTAAAATTTGCTGACGGTATTTCTGAGTTGTTTCCTAAACCAAAACTGTCATTTCATAGTATTTACACCCATGACAGGAGTAATTCCTAGAGGTGTTAAGGAAAGGCAGATCCCATTGCTCACCCCAGGTGTGGTCAAAGGCAGCTCTGAGGATTGGATGAGCTGCCAGAGCTGCTCTTTGTGCTGAGGTGCTGCTGGTGGAGGTGTGCTGGCAGCACTGGGGAGGCTGGTTTGCCTCGTGGGAGTGCTGCCAGGGCTGGGAGTTGTCACCAGGCACTTTGGGGTGCTGGCACAGCCCCTGGGATGTTCATGGTCTGGTCATTGCTGGTGCATTCTGTGCCTGAGGTTTATGCTGCTGCTGCTGCTGGAGCTGCCCGTGGCACCAGTGCTGGGAGAGCTCCTGGGGTTACTTTGGCTCTTCCTGGTGCCTCTGCTGCTGGTGGGAGCTGGTTGGTGGTGCCAGCGGGTGCCCTGGCAGCTGGTGTGCTGGGCTGTGACACGGTCAGGAGGGGCTGTGGCCCTGGGGACTCCTGCTGGGGTGGGGCTGGGAGCAGAGCCCTGGCTGGGCATGCTGGGGTTTTTCCGTGGTTTGTGCTCCGTGCTGGCTCTGGTGCCCTTGGTGGCAGTGGCATTGGTGGGGCCACTTTCAGTGTTGTCATGAGGGGCTGTCTTTCTGCAGAGCCCCAGAGGTGATGTGAAAACGTGGAAACAAGCACAGGAAAAACCACTTTTTTAGCAGCATTCCTTCTGTATCCAACAGTTTAAACAGTCAGCACAAATGTGTGAACAAGTCACTCTTCAAATTGCATGTTTCTAATGAGAGTAGTACCCAATGGGCATGTGCGATTTTTTTCAATTAATTACAATTTTAGATCCTTAATTTTATTAAATTTCAAAATTTGTTGCTAGGCTCAGCAGTGCTTTTTACTATGTAGGTTGAGTTACAAACCTTTGGCTTGGGAAATTGCCTTCCTTAAACTTCTCTGCATTTTCAACACCCTTGTCTCTTTGGATGGTGTGAAAGAATACAAGATGAGTAGCATCACTTATCTTCTGTCCTGATTTTCTGTCGTCAAAAGTCACACAACAGTCCATGAAAACTGCAGGTGTGCTGACAGAAGGGGCTGGCTCAAGGGCAGTTTGGATGCATTTTTTCCCCCTTTAAAATTTATTTTTTTAGCAAGATCCTTAACGTTTAAGCCCCTTACACACATAGAGTTAGAAGTGAAGGCAGTCTTTTAAATTCTCTTTTAAGAGCTCTGTTTGCTTGCCACGTTTTTCTTCGCCATTTTGTTCCATTAGACAGTCTTATTTCATGTCAAGTAAAACAAAATGCCTGTATTGTTATCCTGCCTTGCTCAGACAAGAAATCAGGCATACAAATGCAGGGAGTAGTGATAACCCATCTTAAAAAGTGACTGTGCCTGGCAGTGATCCGAGGCATCCTTATGCATTCTGTGCAGACCTGACATGCAGTGTTTCCTTCATTTGCAGAGCAAGAAGTGGTTATTTCATCTGCAGAGAAACAATTTCTGGAAGTAAATCAAGACAAAATTTTGCACCACGTGTTTGCTAGGCCTAGCTCACCTCCCTCTTCTTTAAAAGCAGAAAAAGTAATTTATCCAAAGCTGCCTCCCTTGCAAAACTGTCACGGTCCAGTCAGCCAAATGTTCCTGCCCTCAGAGAGAGGGGGAAAGAGCAGATTTCTGAACATTTTATCCAGGTGTGGGATATGAATGAAAATATTGTTGTACTTTGACATGAGCCTTGCTGCTAGGTGAGTTATTACCCTTCTCTTCAGCACCTGCACAGTTCAGTGGTCTTGGCAGGGCTGCCTTTCAAACCAGCAGGAAGGGCTTTGCTCTGGGACAATGCTCTGGCATCGTCTCTTCTCACAGGGATGTGCCTAAGTGGAGCTTACCTGGGGTGTTTGTCTTCTGGTTCTGAGCCAGGTGTTGTGTTTTCAAGGTGTGAAATGTGGAAAAACTGTTTTTATTGGAGCTCCCAGGCTGTTTGAGGGCTTGTAGCAGGCTGGGGTTTTTGGGGGTTGTTTTTTTCCTTTTGTTTTTTTTTCTTTCCTTTTTTTTTTTTTGGGATCTTGTTGCTAAGGCATTGTTGAGTCATTTTACTGATATATCTGGATCAGTTTATGTCCTTCTGTGAAATTTAATTCCTTCTGTCATCTATCTTCACATTTTGTTTCCTGGGCAACAACCCAGCTTCTGAAGCCAGTGCTCTTGTTTTTAATCCCTACCCTCTTACTAAAATGATCCATAAATCAATAAATATTGATCCTGAACTACTGCCATTAGGTTTTAAAGCTGATCCCAAACTAATTAATAGGAATAAAACCTCTGAGTTATTGCTGCAGACCGCAGCAATCCCGACAGCAATTTTACCCTTTCCAGAGCGAGCACACAGCTAACAGAGGTATGCCAGAGCTTTTCTGGGTATTTTGAATATTGCCTTAAAGTGCTGTATAGTTGTTTTGGATACCCATTTCACTGAGAATAGATTATTTTGTGTTTCTGGAGGTCTGAGTGCACAGCGTGTTTACAAACCCAGGCCCTCGGGCTGAGCTCAGAGTGGCTGCGCAGTTGCCCAGCAACAAGTGCTCGACTCCCACACTCTGCCTCCTCCCTGCTGCCTTATCGACTCATTCGTATTCCAGAAAAATACCAGGAAGCCTCAATTCCAGTCTGCCTCACTGAAAGCAGTCTGAGCAAGAAGCCCTGGTGCTGCACAGCTCAGGCAGGGTTTGGGAGGGAGCACAGCCCTGGAGCGCGGCGGTGCCGGCTCGCTCGTACCCAGCCGCGGGTCTGGGATCCAGCTTCCCAATCCTGCACCTGCCTTTGGAACACCCCACAGCCCCATTTCCACTTCCAGGCTCTTACAGGCATGTTGGAGGTCTGGATAGCAAGTCCTTTAGGGTGAGGGCTTGCAATTTGCCCCAAATAACTTCTGGAAAACAGCAATTTCCTGTTGCTGGTCACCAGATTGTCTCATTATGGGTGAAACATTCTCAGAGCCTTTAAAATTGATTCCATGTAGGTTTTTTTTAAGGCAATAGAATTTGGCATCCTGTAGTGATTCTGCAGCAAAGACACATGCAGTATTTCCTGTAATTTCCTCAAATCAAGCAGTTCACCCCCAGCACCTCATTTTGTGATCAGTCCTGCTTTGCAAGCCTGGCTGCTCCCACTGTGTGGGATGAGGCCATGAGAATGAGGCAGTTCTGGGAATGGCTGAGTTCTGAGCATGGGAATTAGGTTGGGCCTGTGTTACACTCAGCCAGCACTTAGCAAACACAGGGACTGTCCAAAGAGACCAAGAGCAGGGACTTTTTTGGTGTTTCTAAGTTCTAAAGGGTAGGAAGGGGGAGGATAGTCCCAATGTTGCAGTCATCTCATCAGCTTATTGCTAAACAAAGTTAGAGATACATCAGTATCTAAATAATGCAATTTAATATAAACATAATTTCCCCCATAAGACATGACGATGGTCTGATAAAGCAGCAAATGTCTGCTTTAAACAGGATTGTATAATACAATGTCATCTGTTTGTTGGTATTACTCTGCTTATTTGAAAAGAAGCACAGTCACTAGTTCAGTTCAATACAAACATAACTTTATTTTTACTTAAATGCCAATGAAACAACTGTACAAATCCATTGTGTAACATTTACTGTTAGAAATTAAAACACGTTTCCGGTTATAGAAATACTGTTCACAATTGGAAAGTTGTCATTTCTCTGATACCAGTGGTTGTAAATGATCTACAGCCCCCATTGACACCATAGGAGAAACAGGTGGAGGACTCCAGTCTCAGTTGTGAGGTTTTCTGGGTTTTGCAGCACCTTCATGCTACAATAACTGGAAATTAAATGGCCTGGAATGAATGGAAAACATTGTATAAGATCTGTAATATTAAGTTGATAATACTTTTTCAATTAACTTGTTCTTCAGTTTTCATTTCATGCTGTTTGCAAAACTTCATCTGTAGTATATCAAGTACCTTTGCCATAATTTAAATAATTTTCCTAGAGTGGACAGAACCATGCGTGCAACTATTTCTACTGGCTGTCGGTGCAGATGTCAAGGAGAAGAGCATCCATGCTCGCCCTTAGAAAGCAGGGATTTGGGCATGTTCAGTGCCATGGACTGCATTCATTCTCTTTGAAGTCACAAGAATCAGGATTGTTTTGATGACAGCTCGCCAGCTAATTGCTTAATTGATTTGTTACATGACTTATGTTAGATATTAGCTGGTATTTTCATCTTACTGATAGTAGTTTGCTACGTTCTGGCTGATTTGCGGTATTCTTTTAGGGAGAGCATATTAACATTTCAGGATGTCACTTGACATAAAGTCAAGGAGTTCCAGGTCATTAATTTGGGTAGATAACTCCTTGGTATTTGACAGTGTCATGGCATTGAACATTGGGCATTTTTCTCTACTTTTATCTTTTTATTTTCATCTTTTTTTTTTTTTTTAATATGGAGAGAGCAATAACTTGTCTGCAGTGTCTAAGTCAAGCCAGAGCAGAAGGATACCGGTCCCTACCACTGTCCCATGCTGAAGTTGGACCGTGTTGTCTTCTCAGTTTACACCCTCTTAGCAGACATCATGGCATTGTCTTATTTAATTCCTAAATTCAAAACTGTTGTTCTTCATATTTAAAATACTCTAATACATATGAAGCAAACATAGATATACATGCTAGCGATTTTGCTCAGGAATAACTTCTGATTAGTGAAACAGCTCAGTTTAGTTCCTTTATTTTTTTCCCCTTTCTTTTGCATGTCATCATAACTTACAAAGAATCTGTGCTGCTATATTACAGGAATTGCTCACTGGCAAGTCAAGCAAGACAATGCAGATATGATACAGGTCTTCTGTTTTTTCCAGTTGTTCAATGACAAAATCATACATAAAATCAGTACTTAAAATTCTGATGTGTTTATTCTGTGCGAGTAAAATGAAAAATTTAAATACAAAATAAGCACATTTTTAAAAACAAAATAATATATTAGTTGTACTCAATTAAGACATATGAAAATAAGTAGCAGCTTAGTATCAAGACATTAGTGTGCACATCTTTAAGAACCGTTACTTTCTTTAGATCAGAGTCAGAACTTTGAATTTCTTCCATTCTGTTGCATTATTTCAGCCGGATGCGTTAAGTCCAGCTGCGATCACAGGAGTAACCTCGGGGATTCCCAGGAGGTGCAAGCCCTTAGTCCACGGGCAGGGCCGCGGCGTGCAGCGCCGCGAGGCAGAGCAGCAGCCCCGCGTGCCAGCGGCTGGCGCGGGAGGGCACGCGCGCGTCGGGGGCACTCGGCGTGGCCTCCTCCTTCCTGAAGGTAGCGGTTGTGCTTTGAGGCATCTTGGAGTAGTTTGTTGGCATTCCACTGGTGATGCTTAAAGTCATGGGAGTGGTGGAGGATCCCGTGGCGGGGGCCAGGCTGGCGTTGCCCTCGGCGGAGTCTTGGACGTGGATTGTGCGTGTGGCCGCGGCCTCCTGGGGGCCGTCGGGGGAGTGGAGCAGGGGCCGGTCTGTGCCGGGGAACAGAAACGGGTGGCTTTGGGTCGCCAAGGGAGCGACTTCCTTGGCTTTAAATTGTTTGTGCGTTTTGGTCACTTTGGTGGGCTCGGGTGCCGCGGCAGAAGTCTCCCTGTCGGCTGCCTTCGTGCCTTTGATCATGGGGCTGGAGTCCAGGGCCGTGGGCTGGGCCGGGGCTGGCGTGGTGCTCGCCCAGGGCCAGAGCTGGTCAGCACAGGGAGCCCCCACGACACGGGCAGCTGTGCCCTGCACCCACTGCAGCACGTAAAGGATGTTTTGGTTATCGCTGCAGGACCAGGGGTTGTTGTACAGAGTTACTACCTGCAGCTGGGAGAGCTGGTCGAAAGCTTTGTCAGGAATGTACGAGAACTTGTTGTTGTGCAGGTAGAGGCTTGTGAGGTGCTGCAGTCTCACCAGTGTTCCTGGGAGTATCTGGGACAAGAAGTTATTGGATAGATCCACCGTCTCTATGTTGTAGGGCATGTTGGTTGGAACTGTCCAAAGTTTGTTGCTGCTGAGATTGAGAAACTTGAGACTGCTCAGTGTGTTGTTGATCAGGACAGCTCTTTCCACCATATTCCTGGAAATATCGAGCACTCTAAGATTCCACTGGTAAGCTGTATCAAGTTTCTGAAGAACTTTAATGTTGTTGTTTGTGGCATATAATTCCCATAAGGACTTGGGCAGATGAGCAGGAACATTCTTGAGCCAATTATTTGAAATATCAAGGGTCCTCAGATTGGTGAACCTCGTTAGCTGATGATCGAGATCTACAAACTGGTTAAAGGACAGATTTAAATATGTAAGGTTGTCTTGAAGTCCCTGGGGCAGTACAGTTAAGTTTCTGCCTGAACAGTCCACATTCCTGTCGTTTCCTGAGCACTTACAGCTAGAAGGACAGATACCCAAACCAGTGGGTAGGAAAACCAGAAGGACCAGCAGACAGGTAGATGTATTCAATATCTGGTATTCCATTGTTGCCTGGAAATAAATATACCAAAATGACACCCTTTAAATCCACGTAATACATTTTATCTCTGTATAAGGGTTGTCTTGGCAATGGCCACTTGCAGGAGAAATTAAGTAAAAATATCAATAACCCCCTTTGTGGCACGGTCCTTTTTAGAATTGTTCAAGAGAGACTTCACAAAGCATCCCTTCAGCCTGTCATGTTGTCTGGCAGAATGAGACTTGTTTTTTTCATCTCCCTTTCCCCCTCCAGCTCAAATGAGGGCTTTCTTCCGAAAACGCAAGTCTCTTCCAAACATTATACAATGTCTGCTTCTTGTTTTTAGTGATTTCAAGCCTATATTATGTTTGGAATAATGTGTTCATTTATTGAGGATGAAAAAATGGCTGTCAACTGGATCTTCACAAATCTCTGCAGTAATGTAGCAGTCCCCCCCATCCAGGCATGCTGTTTGCTTAAGTAAATTGGTTAAAATACGTTGTAGGAATTTAGCTTGAAACCCAAATTCCAGTGTTCATGCTAACATGCACTGTAGCATTTTTCCCTCCTTACAGTGTTAATTGCAATCTCAAAGCTGGAAACACATGTTTAGAACCCGAGTTACCGTTAATAAGAAATCTCTGACACTGCAGCAAATTCCTGGTGCAAGCCTCTGTCATCAGCTACTAATTCCATTCCCATTTCCATCTCTGATTTGGTAGTAGGCTTTTGTGAGTAAAATCAAAAAGCACAAACTTACCGTGGTGTCCTGCAGTATCAGCACATCGTTTCTGTGATGGATTGGAGCTTAGAGGTCGCCTTGTTCTGGAGAGCAGCTCCAGAGGCTGCCGGGGGCTGTGCTTGTCTCAGCTGCATCGTACGGCTGCGCCCGGCTCCGCAACCACCTGATCCTCTGGGCACTGCAGAGCCGGCCTCGAGCACTGCCAGGGACCTGCCAGGGCTGGGCTGGGCTGGGCTGGGAGCAGAGCGTGCCCTCCGTGCTGCACAGCCCTGCCGAGCCCCGCTGCCTCCCGAGCACTGCCTGCCTGCAGACGCGGCTCCCCCAGCACGCCGCAGGCTCCGGCAGCTCCGGCTGCGGTTCCACTTCGTGTTTCTGGGTGAAAAGTCAGGGTAACTTGGGATCTTTTTGCCTTCTGTTAACCTCTCCTCCTGTAATTGAGGTTAATGTGAGTTTAGGCTTCCTAGCTTATGCTTTTTTTAAGGTGTGCTGCCAAAATATATTTTCATGATTTTAAAATGCTCTGTTTTCTATTCCTTGGATCAGGAGTGTGTTGTCAGGTATAATATAGCTTGTAGGATTTTACAGATTTCTACAGGAAATCTCTATCTGATTTTCTCAAAGCAGTGTAAGTGAGAGTGTTTATAATGTTTCGTTTATAGTGCTGTTAATTAGGTGTAATGCAAAGAGCCTTACAAAAGTCTTTGTATAATTGTAATGCTATTCTTTAGGCATACCCAATCATACAGCTTATGTAAACTGTAAAGAAAATTGAAAATATATTTTCCTACGGCCACTGTATGCATAGCAGCCTGGAATTGCATGTGCGTAATGTAATACTATTTATTAGTGGTAGTTTGAAAATTTGAATTTTATTATGTGCAAACCTGTGCTCTGTGCTCCATCCACAAATCTATTCCCTCCTCAGGTGAGCTCCGAACTCTGCCATTTTGCAGAGCTCTCATGGAATGCTAGTTTCAGCATCTAGCAGCTGCTTTCTGTAAATATAAATACTTAACACTGGTTAAAAAAACATTAAAATTCATTTACATCTGATACTAGCCTGCTACTTCCCACCCAAAAGTCAGCCCAGCCAAGGCTGGTGTTGGGGAGATGAGCTGTGCTGTTACTCAGGGCCCAGAGAAGAGCATGTAAAGGACTTGGACACTGGGAGTGCAATGGAATCTGGCATCCATGAACCATTAAATGAGTTTGTGTTAGTAACTGAGGGCATTCTTTATCTAATCAAATATTCAGTTGGGCTTTAAGTGACCAAAACATCTTTAACTCAGAAAGCTTTATTAAAATGAACTGGCATTGACTGCATTCACTTGCTCAGCCCAGTGGAGCAAATCCTGGTGAGAAGCCGAGTCCCTCTGAAGCTGGGCTGTCTCTGGCATCTCCAGGTGTGTGTTACCTGTGTCTGGCCGTGCTGGCACACACAGCTGTGTACTCTGGCTTCTGGAATCTCTAGTTACAGGTGATGACTGGGCACAATTTGTATTGTAGTCAGAAATTTGCTTCAGGCAGAAGCAAGGTGTTATCTCTTGTGAAAGCTGAAGTTGGGAAACACCAGGGAAATGCCAAGGAAACGCTGGGGCCTCGCTTGCCTGCATCAACTTCTCCTTTTTTCACTTTTTTGAAAATTACTTGATTTAAGAAAAATGTGGAGTATTCTGGAAATTAATTTGGCAGTCTACAAAGAGTGTTCTGGCAGGGGCAGTGTTTCATGGATGGCCTGGATCAGTAGCTCAGGTGGTGGGGGCAGTGGTTCCTCTGCTTCCGAGAGAAGTGCCGAGTGCTTGCTGGGATCCGAGCTGGGCCCCTCGGTGGCTTCCCTGAGCCAGTCTGGGGGTGGTGGCAGGTCGGAGGACTCGGGTGGCATGTCTGGGGGAGGACAGGAGTCAGCTGCAGTGCTGGCTGGCTCTGAGGCAGGAGCTGGAGCTGGGACCGTGCCGGCTCCGGAGCAGCCCGCGGCTGGCGGAGGCAGCTGCCTGTTCTCAGTACTGGTAGTGTGCTGGGCTGGGTTCCCTGGGACAGCCGGGTCCTCCTGCAAGTTTGAGCCTTGTTTCAGTTTCCAAGGCAACATAAATAAGACTGAAGAACGCTTGGTGCCCTGGTCAGAGTCCATGAAGAGATCTGGCGTGTCCCCATCCGCGAAGGGGGACCGGCCTGCCCAGTGGGACTCGACCAGAACAGGCCTCATGCAGCATTTCCACAGAAGAATTACAATAATTGCCAGTGTCATCCCAATCAAAATGATGCCAAGCATCAGTGCTGCTATCCAGCTGCCATCCCCGGTGTCCTCCTCTCCTGGGAAGGCCTGGATTTCTGTAACAGCCAGGGGTGTGTCAGACTGGTATAAACTGGGCCCAGTTGCTTGCAGTTGGTGGAGAATGGGTTTGTGTGCTCTTGGGCTCCTGGCAGTGGTGTATGGGTGGCTTTCAGTCATGGCAGTGTGGTGAGGTGCTGCTGCAGAAAGGGATCTCCAGATCTCCCCGCAGAAGAGAACCAGCATGACCTGGCTGCTGGCCATTTCCCTCCAGCCTCTTTACAAGTTTCCTCTCCTATTGCAGGGAAGAAGGAGAACATGGTAACTTGCAAACGGTGTTTTTGCACTTTACTGCTGCCAGACAGTTTTGTGTTAATACCACCACAGTGAAAATAACACTCTAACCAATATTTCACATTTCAAGCCTGTTTCCATCTGTATGATCAGCAGCAGGTTTGTCACTGACTTTACAAATAACAGCATATTTTCAACATTATCGATCATATTAATTAAGTGACTTGTTTGAAAGTAATGGCTTATTATCATCTCTTTTCACCTTATCAGAAAAAGACATTGGCAGAGCAGTCCTCACAGGGCTTCAAAATACACTTTATCAATCATGTAGCTGGTTGTGGACCTGGAACAAACTGCAGCATTGACAGACAGGGTTGTCAGAAGTGAAGAAATGGCTGCTTGTGATAGAAGCTGAGATAGAAATGAAAGGCTCTTTACATTTCTTTTAAACTTCTATTTCCTGTTCTCATCTTTCTTCAGCATAGCAAAATATTCAAAAGTTTTCCAGTACTGATGCTATAATGACACAGCATTCTAATGGTAAAGTGTTTTATAAATAAATTCCTGCATGCAGATTGTGCAAATGTTGTTGGCATGAAACAGATTTCTTTTCCCTGTACTGATTAGAGTTCAGCTCTCTAAATGTCTCCATATGAAATAAATGATATAAAATCTGTCCCCTACACAGATCTTTTCCTTCTGAAGTCACTTTCATGCAATTTGAGCTAATTCATTAGTTACTATAGTGCTAGTCCTGTGAAGCTATTTCTGGGAAATTAATATGCATGAGTCTTTACGGGTTTACAAATACGCAAAATTAAATTTTAGATGCAGCAGTGTAAACACACATGAGCAGTGAGTTAATGACTCGAGAACATCGTGATCTAAACTGGCAGGTTTGTAACGGGTTAAAATGATTCAGTTCAGTTTTTATCCAGCTCCCCACTTTTCAAAATAGAGTTAATACTTGAAGTTGATCCTTACCTGTACATTTATCTTCTCTCAAGCAAGCACCGTCTGACTTTGTTGTTTGAAGGCTCAGGAGGGCTCTGTGTACTCAGAGTCAGACCAGCATAAAATGGCTCTTTTCATGCTGAAGTTTGTGCAGAAAGGGAGGAAGTTGCCAACACTGGCAGGAAGCGTCCACGCCGGGCAGCTCAGGGGCTCTTATCTCGCAGATCGAGTGCTTTACAGGCAAACTCTGCTCTGCCAGCACTCTGGGCTCGAGTGAAAATGGGTTTGTGGTCTTGCCACATCAGGCACCGATGTGTGTTTCTGAGGAAATTCTTAAATACCTCTTTGCCTGTCTTAGTAGAAAATAGTTTCTTCTGTGTGAATCAAAAAGTGTGCCAGTTTGGGCTGGATTTGAGTTGCTGATGTAATTCAGTGGTGGGTTTGCTGTGCTCTGGGGATCATTAGTGGCAAGCCACCCCGGGCTCCTTAGTGAGTCATGGAAAGCTGTGTGATCATGGGATGCTGGCTGCTTGCACATCCTCTGTTGTGTGGCTGCATCGAGAGGCAGAGGGCGAAATCCGAATTCACCCTCAGCCTGTCCCTACTCGCTCGGTTGTTTGTCTGTGTGGACAGGGCTGGGACCTGCTGCCATCACTGACGGAGGGCTGTGCTCTGAGCAGCTGCTTCCCCCCGTCTGTCCCTGTCCATTCCATGGAGTGTAACTCAAGCTGCTCTCTTTGGTCTCCTACAGCATTTTTGCCTGGAAAGGCTGCCTGGCAGAAAGAAACCCACACCAAATATGTCCTGATGGCATTTTGCAATTGTGTTCTGCCTGTGCCTACTGACAGATTCCTCTGCAGCCCTTCCTGTTGTGCCTCTCTTCTGACTGCACTGCTTCTCTCTTTGACACTCTGCCTGCTCCTGCCGCACACACACATCCTGATTCCATACTCACACAGTAACTCAGTGTTTCATGTCTGATTTCTTTGTCTCCTCCCCATTCTCTTCGCTGATTCCCAGTTCTAGGCTAAGCATGCAAACTCCTTCCAACTGCATTTTCCTCACTACACAACCCACCTTTGAGCCTGGCAGTTGCATTTTTGAGCTCTGTCTCTCCCCTGGCTGCCACAGTGCTGTGGTCCTGCCTCTGCTGCTGCTGTAGCTGCCCTGCCAGCCAAGTTAGTGGGTGAGCTAAAGGAATTGGGGTGGGGGATTCAGCCATGCTATTCCTCTCAAACTCGTACAACATCTGATGTGTCACAGCTGCTGTTACAGCTGCACAGGATGTTTGGAGCTTTGGCACTGTGCAATCTCAGCATTTGTAACCGCAGAGCAACAGAGCTTCTGCAGCCCAAGGAGCACTGCCTGTGGAAAGCTGCTCACGTTTCTTAAAACAGCAGAGCTCTGCTGCAGGGAGAACAGCCACAGGCACCTCCCTGGAATTATGGCACGGTCAGGTCTCTGAGAATAAAGGCAGTAAAGACAGAGAATAAAGGCAGTGGCTGTGGCTTGAAGAAATTCTTGGCATGTTCTTATTGGTGTCAGGAGAAAGTGGAGTGTGTTTCCGTGATGCAGAAATCACAGCAAATCATCAGAGACCGTTACTGAGCTCAGCCAATGTTACAGGAATATAACATTCCAAAAGGCCTGGTCATATTTTTTTCTAGCATTTTAGAGAAATAGTATCACGTAAGTCATTTAAAAACTGATATTGCAAGTTTATTGAAGATAACAAATTGAACAACTTCTCATATTCTAGCAAGTACTACAAACTTCATCTATTCACAGACAATGTCAAAACACAATAAATATGGTTCAAATCAGTCTGCTTCAAATGTAATTAAGCTGGTTTAAGACGTTCTTGATGGAAAATCCAAAAGGTCATTTTGAGAGGGACTAGATCCTGAATCAGGGGTTGAATCAGAGTTGTGACTAATGTATGGTTTTCTTTAAAAAGCAACTTGGTTATACCTGTGCAGCATCTTAGTGTTCAGTGTGGTGATCAGACTGACAGCCTGTCCCTTGTTCCCCTCTGTGGTCTTTGAGCATGAGCAGATTCTGTCGTTTTGGTTTATCCTGTTCAGCTCCTATCACCCTGATTTCTGGTCAACAGAGTAAAACCAGTGTTGACACTACTTACAGAAAGCTATTTAACACAGTCTTACTGCCTTCTGGACCCACACGTGGCTGCAGCATTACCACTGGCTTGAAGGAAAAGACTCTAAACTCTGGAGTTTCCTGAGGGAAAATTCTTGTTGTTGCTTGAAAGTCAAGTTTTTGCCTTGCTGTAATGGTGTAACAAAGGGAAAAGGTGAATTTTTACCTGAGTATGAATTAAATCTCAACTACAAAATTGGTTAAAGTGGGTTTGTGTGACTGGGATGGTTCTTTGCTTTCTTGTTCATTATCTGCTGCTTTGGTGAATTTCTCAGTAGTTTCATCTTGGGTTTTCCTTCGGTTCACAGCATCCCTCTCTGATACCAGCTCCTGCATTATCAGCTCAGTTCCACTTGTCTCCTTGGGCATCCTCTGCCATGTTCCTGCTGCCATGGGCCATAAGCTGTTGGTGGCCAGGAGGTCACCATTGCTCCTGGGCCTGCGTTTGCCCTGCTGGGCTCTTTTGAGATAGGACATTTTGTTGGCTACCACAATTGTGGACAGAAACAGGCAGGTGCAGATGAGCACAAGAACTGCAATGATAATGAAGCAAATCAGTATGAGAGACTTATTGTCGTCACAGGTTTCTTTGGTCATCGGGCTCTTGGGTTTGCTGCTTTTCCCCAATCCTCCAGTGGTGGAAACTGTGCTCGGGGCAGGGGAAGTTGAATTTTGGGCCATTGTGGAGGAGAAGGATGGCAGGGTACTTTGCATTTCTAAAGTAGTCATTTGGCTGCTGAAATTGAGGCTCAGGGTAGAATTTGTGCTTGCTTCTGTTTTGTTCTGGCTCCCACTGAGGTTTTGGCTGATGGGACTCCAGGTTTCATCTCTGAGCTGAGGGTAACTGGTGTGGTTTGCACTTGTTTGCAGCCACAGGCAGAAGATGATCATGATAGGGAAGGCCAGGTGGGGGTTACTGCATCTCTTGATCTTCATCTTCCTGTTGAGTCCCCTGGAAAAATACAAATTATGCTGTTAGTTTAGCAGATGCTGGTTCTTAGAGGTTTGGATTTGACTTCTCGGGGAATAGCAGCCTTTTTGATGAAAAATACTTGGCCTGATTTTGGGGGGGATGTAGGAGGGCAAGTTCAAGCGCCCGGATTGTGAAAGAATAGATTGTCTCAAACTTCTGACAGTTTGAGGTTTATAGAAAACATACAAAGATCAAAAAAGAACATGGAGCAGAGAGAGAAAGAAAAGTGTTTCCTACTGAGTGCTTCATGATGTCAGGGCAGACTCTGGGAGTTCTTCCTCTCTGAAGCTGCCCGTGTTACACCCGGTCATCACTTCTGCTTTTACATGTGGAATGGAGAGGCCCTGAGGAGGTTACGGATCACTGACTGCTCCTCACCTCCCTGAGCTCCCCTGGGGCAGGCAGGGGAATCCTACAGGTAACAGATGGGCAAGGGAAAGACTTGAACCCAAAATGTTCCTGTAAGTGACGCCAGTAACTTACGTGAATTGTGTCTAGTTCCTAGCACAGCTGTCTGGAGTACTTCAAAATGCCCAGGAAAATCTTTGTTCTCTTATTTTTTCTTTTTTGTACAAGAAGCTCTTTATCACAAATGTACTTCTTGTATTTTTCTCCCTCACAATGCTACAGATTGTGACATTTTCTTTAAAACACCACAGATAAATATGCAAATGAGAGTAATTATTCATATGTTCTATTTCACATATGTGGGGTATTCAAATTTGTACCTGTTGCATTTGTCTGGAGGGTAGGAATGTGAAAGTGGGGTTGGTCTGATACTAGGATAATAACCTCAAATTAAGAGTGATAACTCAGCTCAGCAGTGACCAAGGCACTGCTGCTGCTTGGGCCAGGCTGCTCCTGACCTTCCCAGGGTGAGGCTGGTGTCTTTCTTCTGTCTCTAGTAACAGATCCAAGAGTTTCCTTTGGTTGTTACACACTCTGCTTGGTACTAATTTAAGTGCTACAGAGAATGACCAGAAGTAACACTGTTAATTTTATAACTATGTTTGTTCTTGAACAGATTTGTTTGTTACCTGTAAAGGTAACAAAGTGTGCTTGTGTGCGTGTGTAAATATGAAAAATGAGAGAATTGATGTTCCTGGTGTGTGCCCAGATGAAGGGAAGGCAGGGATGATACACCTGGTGTGTAAGAGGTTCTCTCCTTACATGACAAGGGAACAACAAAAATATTTAATTTTGCAGTTCACCCATAACATAAAATAATTCTCCATCCTGAGCTGAATCCTGTTTGTTCAGTTTGAACTAGAAACCATCTTAGTCATAAACTACAGCTCAGGTATCATTTTTGTGTGTATATGGTAGAAGTCACCTGAATGATGCCTTGTGGCATACCTGGGAAAGGAGAAGCAAGCCCAGCAAACCTTGGGGTTTTTTAACAACATTTAAACTCAACATTTCAGCTGTTTTGAGCAGAGCAGGCAGAGCCAGCACAGCCACACTGCAGTGTTGCTGTCCCTGCTCTGCCCAGGGCACACTGAGCCCAGTGTTCATTGTGGGCTTCCACACCAGATGTGCTTTTCTTAAAAATCAGTGGGCTCGTGGTGTGAAGGGCTGTGCTTGAAACCACGAGAGCAAAGGAACTGGTCTTTAAAGAGCTGGTTTTCTTTTTTAGTTCAACCCTTTGTGTCTGGGTGTTGACAGGGTCTCAGTAGCCAGCAGGAACAACAGAGCTAAGTAGTGACTGTCACTGTTAGTGCCTAGGAGTGTGACTGTGAATAACCTTTAACATGACTAAAAATACAGTTTATCAGCTTCCCTGATTCAGTTGGAGATAATATTTCTACAGTTACTATTTCTGAGTTGCTCAAACTTCTTTAAAAATACTTTTGCAAATAATTTTCTACAAAATGTAGGAAACTTCAAAGTACAACTTAAAATAGGAGAACAAAAATGTGTACTTACCTTGCCAAGATGTAGTCAACAGAACATGGGTGTTTCAGATATTTAGTCCTTTGACAATAAGATTTCTTTATGCATATATTTTGTTCCTAGGATGCAAACAACCATCAGTGCACAGCCGGGAGATTTGGGCAGTGCTGGTGTTTTTTAGGCAAATCTGTAACTGCAATGACATGCGGCTCTAAGTGGGGAACTAAAACCACAGTGATGACACACTTCCTTTGGGTAACAGCTATACCATGAGACACTGGGGGAAAAACACCAACTTGCCCAATTTAGGTCTCAGAACCACAGGAGGTAATGGGGAAAAAAAAAAATCTCCTGTGCAGATGAATGTTCTGTCTCCTGCCTTGTCCTGCGCTCAGATGCGATTGAGAGAAGTGTCCCAAAATCCTTGAAGTTACACCTGTGCTGACAACATTTATCAGCTCTTCTGTAGCCTGTTGTTTGCCTTGGAAGAGTTAATGACAGCTCAGAGCAGTGACAAGAATTTAAAAGCACCTTAAATTTTCATAAGCTACTGATGAATTTATTTTTAATTAATTCTTCCTACTAGAAATCTGTTTGCTGTATGAACTCTGGAGATGTGGTTTAGGCAAATGCATTGCCCAGTCTCAAAATTCAGAGAAACTTTAAATGAAAAAAAATATTCTCAGTTATGTGAATATTTTTGAAAAGAGCTGTTATTGCAGGCAAATCCTCTGTACTCCTCAGAGGACTGACCATTTTTAGAAACACCCCCCAAGCATTAGAGTGCTGCAGGACAGAGTAATTGGAGTGGGCCTGAGACCCTCTGAAAAAGTTGGGTTGTGGGTGTTTGATTATTCTTAAGACTCCTGAGATAAATATATTTTTCCATGTACAAATATGGACATAATTTGAATCTCTAAGGTGCTTACAAAGTTGTAGGGCTCTTCAGGGTGAAGCTGAGTTAAATCCAAGCTCCCTCATGCTGGGTACTAAATGTGGCTGGAGTGTGAGGCACTGCCAGAGGCCGGTGTGGTGTCCCTGCTGCTGTGGCCTGAGGGTGTTTGCAGGACCATGAGAAGGGTCAGTCTGGCTCCTGGACAGGGCTGTGGGTGCTGTTGGTGTGCCTGGACACTCAGGTGTTTGTGCTGTGGGCCTCAGAAGTGACCCAGCCATGTCTGTCTTGTCTTACAGGTTCAAGACTGGTCAGATCAACGGGGATTTGCTGATCTACCACGTGCTGCTGACCCTGAAGCCATACTATGCAAAGCCATATGAAATCGTGGTGGACCTCACACACGCTGGCCCCAGTAATCGCTTTAAAACAGACTTTCTTTCTAAATGGTTTGTAGTTTTTCCAGGCTTTGCTTATGAAAATGTCGCAGCAGTTTTTATTTATAACTGTAACTCTTGGGTCAGAGAATACACCAAATACCATGAAAGGCTCTTGACAGGTTTGAAAGGGAGCAAAAGGCTTGTTTTCATAGACTCTCCAGGGAAGCTGGCAGAGCACATCGAACACGACCAGCAGAAACTCCCAGCAGCTACCTTGGCTTTGGAGGAGGACTTGAAAGTGTTTCACAATGCTCTTAAACTGGCTCATAAAGACACCAAAGTTTCTATTAAAGTAAGTGCTTTTAATGCTGTTCCTAGGGATCTGTTGTATTTTTACAATGATTGGAATATTATTTTACTGTCTCTTAATTCTCCTCCCCTGTCTCGAGGAGAAATCACAACTTTCTAGTACACCCCTTTAGGAAGTACAAAATTTGATCTGCTTATCTTTTCTAGAAGTAGAAGTGTAGGGCTATTCTCTTTGTGTGATTACCAGGAGGTGCTGAAGCAGTTTTCCCTTCTGTCCCCAAGGTTGGCTCGACAGCGGTGCAGGTGACGTCAGCGGAGCGCACGCGGGTGCTGGGCCAGACCGTGTTCCTGAATGACATCTACTACGCCTCCGAGATCGAGGAGATCTGCCTGGTGGACGAGAACCAGTTCACCCTGACCATTGCCAACCAGGGCACCCCCCTCACCTTCATGCACCAGGAGTGTGAAGCCATCGTCAGGTCCATCATCCACATCCGCACGCGCTGGGAGCTGTCCCAGCCCGACTCCATCCCCCAGCACACCAAGATCCGCCCCAAGGACGTGCCTGGGACGCTGCTCAACATCGCCCTGCTCAACCTGGGCAGCTCTGACCCCAGCCTGCGGTATGCAGCTCTGACACTGCTGTGCCTCTGCTCACTGACAGGGGCTCCCCAGGCCTGCTGTAGCCTTAGAAATTCTGCCTTGAGTTTTTCCGGTGCCACAGCCCCATAAAATGCAATGTTTAATAAATAAACGTTGAGTTTCTATGAGCGAAGAAGGGCGCACACTGTCAGAGGAAGTGAAGGCATTCAGGAAGCTTAATTTCTCTTTATAAGGGAAATACTTCTGCTTTGCAGTCTGTGTTTATTTGGTACGTTTGATTTCCATGGTGTTGAACTTCTTGTTTAGGAACGTGGGAGCTGTACCCCTTAAAGCAGGTTGTGATTTCTGTCAGAACAGGCTCCCCCAGGCTGGGTGCTGGCCAGGGGCACCTGGGCCCTGAGCAGGCTTTCTCCCGGCAGCTCAGCTACACCTGGAGGGATTTAGAATTTCCTGGAACTCCAAGTTGTTCTGAGAAGTCCAGTACAAAGCCCTTCAAACATACTCTGTAACCTTAGCAGAAACTGTTCAGAGCAAGTGGAAGAATAATTTCTTGTATTTCCCCAAGGAATTTTTTTTTCTCCTAGTTGTAACCAGTCCAGGGAAGAAGTTTGGGATTTAGATGTAATTTCTACTACAGCAGCCTTGATTTGATTTTTGAAATGTCAGTACTGTGGTGTATAACGTGTATATGTTCAAAAGTACAAGAAAGCTCTTACAAATCACATTTTTTGCTTTGTTACAGGTCTGCTGCCTATAATCTCCTATGTGCCTTAACCTGTACCTTTAATTTAAAGATTGAGGGCCAGTTACTGGAAACTTCAGGTCTGTGTATTCCTGCCAACAACACACTCTTTATTGTATCCATCAGTAAGACTCTCGCAGCAAACGAGCCACACCTCACCTTGGAGTTCTTGGAGGAGTGTATTTCGGGATTTAGCAAATCCAGTAAGTAACTCTAGTGCTTGTTAGTGCCAACCATGAGTTTGAAAAGATTGTAATCTCTAAAAAGATTTTAGAGCTAGCTTAGTCACCTGAGCTTCCTCATTGGCTCTGTTGCTCTCTCCTTCTGCCATGGCTTTTTGAAGCTTCTCTGTTTGCCCAGTGTTCTTTGCTCAGCTCTGACAGTAATTATTTTAGGCACTAAAACTGAAAGAAAAAGTGCTGAAGAAGAGTTTATTTATGAAGAGAGGCCAGTGCTGGCTGTGTGTGACGAGGTGGGTGTTGTTGCAGGCATTGAGCTGAAGCACCTGTGCTTGGAGTACATGACCCCCTGGCTGTCCAACCTGGTGCGCTTCTGCAAGCACAACGACGACGCCAAGCGCCAGCGCGTCACTGCCATCCTGGACAAGCTCATCACCATGACCATCAACGAGAAGCAGATGTATCCCTCCATCCAGGCCAAGATATGGGGGAGTCTGGGACAGGTACAGTTCTGCTTTTGTAAACAAACACACCTTTTCTTGCACTTCAAATCAGGTTTCTTCTTACTGGGGTCAGCATTTTATAAATAGTTATTCTTTAATGTGAAAAGTAAAATAAAAATAGTGCTAACTAAATTATAGTTTCTAGTTCTGAAGCATTGGGAGTAAAGCGTAATGGAATTCAACAAGTCACTAAAAGTGATGCTTCAGTTTGTGGTAGTTGTGAATCTTCAGCTAAAGAAGTAAATGATTGCTGTGTAAAGGGTGGTTCACTGTGGAAAAGTAAAGTTAATCTGACTGGTAAGAAAGGGATTTTTTCTCTATCAGATAACAGATCTCCTGGATGTAGTGCTGGACAGTTTCATCAAAACCAGTGCCACGGGGGGATTGGGCTCCATCAAAGCTGAGGTGATGGCAGACACAGCTGTAGCACTGGCTTCTGGCAATGTCAAACTGGTGTCAAGCAAAGTGAGTTCCCTCTTTGCCTTCATTTCCTTTCATAGAATAATTTCAACTTATTTACTAATGTGACACTGAGATGTTTTCTGGTAACTCAGGACAGGCAATAATGCAAAACCCATGATAAAATAGTTTCCAAGCAAAAGAATAATTTCAGTGTTAGATGTTGATGGGTTTTACTGAAATTCTGAGCTGTGCACCCCGTTTGAGTAGAACAAAACAGATCTGTGCTCTCTTTTCAGGTGATTGGGAGGATGTGTAAAATCATTGACAAGACCTGTCTGTCCCCCACACCCACGCTGGAGCAGCACCTGATGTGGGATGACATTGCCATTCTGGCTCGGTACATGCTCATGCTCTCCTTCAACAACTCCCTGGACGTGGCAGCACATCTCCCCTACCTCTTCCACGTGGTGACTCTGCTGGTGGCCACGGGGCCCCTTTCCCTCAGAGCTTCCACTCATGGGCTCGTCATCAACATCATTCACTCTCTTTGCACTTGTTCACAGCTTCACTTCAGTGGTGAGCTTTTTTGGATTTTCAATGAAGTTGATTGCTCCTTAATTTGTTTAACAAATATTTGAGTTGTCTTTCTCTGCAAACTATTAAGAGAGTTTGAAAATAGTGGGTTGTAGTTCAGCATGAATACAAATCAGAATGAGGATATGATCAACAAGAAATGAGTATGGAATTAAAAAATATCTCTGAGCAGGTGCATAATGTAAATTGTATAATGGGTTTTTGAAAAAGAGAAGAAAGTACCGTGATTTTCTGGTAAGGCAAAGGAGAAAATACATCTGTGCTAAAACTGGCTCATGTGCATCTTGTGAAGGGTTGCATAATGTGGTAACAAAAATACCAATTACATAAGGGAATTGTAAAGTTAGTGTTAAAACAGGTATTTTATCTGCTGCTGTATTTTAGCAGTCCTGAAATAATTGATATTAGCAATTTGGCACTTCTTACCCCAGAAGCACAATGTAAAACCAGGCTGCATTTCGTGCAGAAAAAAATTTCAAAATGTATGTGATCTTGCCTTTTTTTAAGTATCTGAAATCACATTTTATGTCTGTACATATCGTGAGGGAGAGTGGGTGCCCACACACACACAGAGGTGTCTGTGTGTCTGTGCCCTGATGCACAGGAGTGCTGAGTCTCCTGCTCACTCAGTGGGTTTGAAGTGGACTGAAATCTACTGAAAGGTCAGAACTGTAAAGATATTCAGAGCCAGAGCGGGGCCATCATTTTCTTCTGCTTTAAATGGCTTTCTTCATATGAGCGCCAGAGCCAAAAGCAGAGTCTGCTGCAGTTTGAACTTCCAGTTCTGTTGGTATTTCAGAGCAGGAACACTCTGGGTTTCCATTTTCTGAATCACTGCGAGGAGAACCCACAGAGCCGCATCTCTGAACAAGTTCCTCTGTAGCAGAGTGCAGAATCCATTTCTTGTGCCTGGTTCCAGCAGTCAGGGCAGGAGAGCAGAGCTGCTGTGCCTGACTCGGGGCAGTAGCAGAGGGAGCAGTGTGGGAATGGGCTGTTGGTGTCCCTGGGAGAGGAGCCTCAGAGTGGGGAAATGTGGATTTGAATTTCCCTGGTGAAAATCTCATATGTACAACTTTATTCAACAGAGGAGACCAAGCAAGTTTTAAGGCTGAGCTTGACGGAGTTCTCTCTGCCCAAATTTTATTTGCTGTTTGGGATCAGCAAGGTGAAGTCGGCGGCGGTGATCGCGTTCCGCTCCAGCTACCGCGACAGGTCCTTCTCGCCCGGCTCCTACGAGCGCGAGACCTTCGCCCTGACCTCGCTGGAGACGGTCACCGAGGCGCTGCTGGAGATCATGGAGGTGCGTGGGGACAGGGCACTGACCCCCCAGGGACAGGGCAGTCAGCAGCTCGTTCCTGAGAGCCAAACTGCTGCACATTCCCAGTTGTACAAATACGTTTTCTCCAGGTTACATCCATTCAAACAATCTGTTTTTCTCTTTAGGCTTGTATGAGGGATATTCCAACGTGCAAGTGGCTGGACCAGTGGACTGAACTAGCTCAAAAGTAAGTCATAGATCTCAAACCCTGAGCTCTCCCTGCCTGTGCAGTACACCCAGAATTCTCAGCTTTTTGTTACATATATTTTGTTGTTGTAGTGTATATGTTGTTTAATGCAGTGTACTCTGTTTCTTCACAGGTTTGCATTCCAGTACAACCCCTCCCTGCAGCCAAGAGCACTGGTTGTCTTTGGCTGTATAAGTAAACGAGTGTCTCATGGACAAATAAAACAAATAATCCGAATTCTCAGCAAGGTATAGGGGTCTGTCTGTTTTCCTTTGCGACTCATAAAGTGCCTATTTTTAGCTTTATCGTCCCATCAAATATAGAACTTGGCGTAATTTTAGGATAAATGTTTTTTCAAGTATATTCTTGTATAGAACTGATTGGAAATACACTTTCTATAGGCCAGGCTTTTGAATTTAAATTGATTTGGTGGTAGTAAGTTCCATCACTGCTGTGATTTCTGGAGTATCAATAGGTCTCAATATTGAGTTTAACATTCCTGACACAGGTGGACCCAGCAGTCAGTATTTGAATAAATGAGACATTTTCTCTTAAGGCATTTACCAGCATGCACATGATTCATAGCTTCCTTTTTCTCAAAGGAAGTGAATAACCTCATGTGTTGTGAGTAAATATAGTAAAGAGCTGATTTATATCAGAAAACTTTGGAGCAGGTGCCTTGGCTCGACAGTGATGTTGTGTTCCAGAGCAAGTGAACAATGTACTAAACACGTGTCCTTTAAGCGTTTTATAGAGTTTTATGGACTATTCAACTTTAATTGAATACTGTCTAAATGATAAAAGAGTTTTTCTCCTGCTCTTATGCCCCCCCTGCAGCCTGACTGGGTACACATTGTGCAGCCATACATATCTTTCTGCTGTCTAAATCTCCATTTGGAAAAATTCTTGAGAGTTGGTTTAAAATGAGCTCAGACTTTGTAAATAATTGAGAAAAATTGTTATAGTGCAGAGCTTTGATCTTGTTTTTACAAAGCAAAATGTAATTATGGTTGTATTTTTAATTACTCTCTTTTTTCAAAAAGGGACTCGAGAGCTGTTTAAAAGGCCCTGATAATTATAATAGCCAAGTTCTAATAGAAGCCACAGTTATAGCCCTCACCAAGCTGCAGCCTCTTCTTAACAAGGTAAACAACTGGCTTTTTAGAATAAACAGAGAATGTAAATTATGATTATGGGTATAATCTCAGAAATACAAGTAAGTGTTGGGGTTTCTGAAGTTGACACTTCACTGTGACTCAAGCCTAGAAGGAGCACATATGGGGAGTGTGGCAGATTGTGGGAGCAGTGCAAAGGCTGAGAGGTGCTGGGGAATGTTCTGTTCTTCTGCCCTGGCAGCTGGGCAGAGGCTGTGCCCGGGCTGTGCCAGTTCCCTCAGGCTCCAGTCCTGCCTCCAGCTGTCTGTGCTGGTGCCCTGCACGCCAGGGCTGGGGGAATGGCCACGGGTGGGGTGCTGCTGGTTCAGCCAGCCAGGGTCACTGCCAGGCTCTTGTCTGAGGGCACACCGGGGGTACAGCAGGAACAAAGAGCCTCGTGCAGCTCCTGGTGGTGAATAAAACTTGTTCTCGAAAAAACTCTGCTCAGGAGACCCAGCATGTGTTGAATGCCAGTTCCTCATGTGTGTGGTTCTGATTTTGATGAGGAAGTGCCTGGCCAGGTCTGTGTGCAGAGCTGCAGTCCATGTTCAGACCAAGAAAACAGACCCATTTCTGGTCAGGCTGGCACAGGGCCATGTGGGTCTGACATTCTGAGCAAAGAAGGGATGTAGGAGAAGAGGAATGGCTTGGGAGGTGCAAACAAGGCTCGAAATTAATTTCTACTGTTCACCTGTGAAGTGCATTAAGAGGTCCATATGAGCATCTGTTTCCTTGGAATGGCTGTGGCTGAGGACAAAACCTGCTACGAGCTGGACAAACTCTCTCCTCCGTCCCATCTTTCACCTGCAGGAATTGACTCTAAAGTGAAATGATGGCTCTTTCTCTCCCCCCAGGACTCCCCTATGCACAAGGCTCTGTTCTGGGTGGCCATGGCCGTGCTGCAGCTGGATGAGGTGAATCTGTACTCAGCAGGAACAGCCCTGCTGGAGCAGAACCTGCACACCTTGGACAGCCTGCGTGTGTTCAACGACAAGGTGAGCCCGCAGCCTTCACTCGTGGCAGCAGGCAGAGCTGATAGAAAAGGGGCAAGAGCCCAACTTTGTCCTTGTGAACACTCGTTAAGCAACTAAACCTGAAGATTGCATTAGAAATTGTTTCACTTGGGTGGTATCCACAGACAAAGACGTGGAGAGAAGTTGTCATTATTCTGTTTGAAACTGGAACAGAAATGTTCAGATGTGATCTGTGAGAAAGTGTTTGATATTTTCCTGTAACCTCTTAAAAGAGCTGTTCTGTCACTTAAACAAAAATCCCAACAAACTTGAGATGTACTGAGTAACTTTTAGTGAGATGCTCTTGTATTTTATCTTTGTGGGTCAGAGCCCAGAAGAAGTGTTCATGGAGATCAGGAGACCACTCGAATGGCACTGCAAGCAGATGGATCATTTTGTTGGGCTAAATTTCAACTCCAACTTTAACTTTGCACTAGTGGGACATCTCCTGAAAGGTAAGACTTCTTACTGCTCTTTGTTTGAGATGAGCATTCGTACTTCAGGAATAAAAACAAGTCAGGGGATAAAGGGGCCAAACTGGGTGGTGGATTTTAAGTAACTTGGATTACAGAGTAGATACAGATTTAAACAGTCTTGGATTAAAGGACTTTGCCAGGTTTCCTTTATATGTCTTCTGTGAAGGTCTTTAGTGCTGCTGCTGAAAGTTGTGAACTGTCACAGGGTGCAGAGCTTCATTTGCTGCAGTCTACTTCTTCCTCCAAGAATGTGTCTCTGCCTTTGCTCAGGCACACCAGTTATTTTAGAATACTGATTGGTGAGATAACAGATATAACGTATTCACAGACATTTGAAATTACGCACTTTTGAGGGGAGGGACAGAAAGCATTAGTCTTAAATGTGCCATTTCTGGTAGCACTGTGCTCTCTTACCCTTGAGATGGAATGCCTGAGGATGTGCTGGAAAATACTTATAAATGCTTTCAAAATATTAGTGCTTCATAAATATGGATTGAAAAGTTAAATTCAATCTTCTGTTTCTCAGGGTACAGGCATCCTTCCCCTACCACTGTAGCAAGAACAGTGAGGATTTTGCACACACTCCTTGCTCTGGTTAACAAACACAGGAACTGTGACAAGTTCGAGGTGAACACCCAGAGTGTGGCTTACCTGGCAGGTAATGAACCAAACCTCCTTTCCAGTCTGGGCTGACTGAAAAGGAGTGGATTATTGTGGAATTCCTTCAGGTTCAGGTTGTTAAAATTGTACCAGCACAAAGGAGACTTGTAACTGATGGACAGGAGTTGTGGGTGGGGTGGGCACCTCAGGAAGGCTTTTTGGGGACTGAGGGCTCTGCCAGCACAGCACCTCCTCTGCAGCTTTGGGACTTCGGGAAGGCTGGAGGTTTCTTGGTGTAAATACTCCAGTGTGTGCCTGAGAGCATTCAAGTTTCTGGTGATCTGGGCATAGAAATTGTGACCATGTGAGGGCAAATATGTAAATCTTGTCATTGTAACTGGATGGGGAACATAATTCTTTTTAAACAATCTGCTTTTAATCTGTACTTTTCCTAAGGTGTAATTGCAGCTCAGTGGTCTTGATGTAAATGTACACTGTTGTATGAAAAAAATGCAGATGGATGGAATATTGTTGATACTGTTCACTGCATTCCTGCTGTGGAAAGCTTCCCCTCCCTCTGTTTGGCTCTGCAGCCCTGCTGACGGTGTCCGAGGAGGTGCGCAGCCGCTGCAGCCTCAAGCACAGGAAGTCCCTCTTGCTGACAGACGTCTCAATGGAAAATGTTCCTATGGATATATACCCCATCCATCACAGTGACACTAGCTATAGGTTGGTTGTCTCACTTTTAGATGAGTTACCCACATTGCAAAGCCTGTTTCCTTTAGTGAGTGATGTGTGGTGTGCTGGGAACCGAATCCCACTGATGGCACTGAGTCCATGGGCTGTGATGAGCAGTTTGCTCCTTACACTGGGATCAGGAGTCACAGAGAAATTTGGATGTAGAATTTGTGTAGATTTAATTTTCAGAGCTTAACTGCTCTGGAGGATGTTAAATCTTTTGCTAAATCTTTCTACAAGATCTGATTTAATCTCATTTATATTTTAGAAGAACATTTTGTTTGTCCTTTTAAGAGCTCCAGGGCATGTACTTGTCTGTGTCACTGGGAAACCTTGACACCTTGTTACAGCCTGTGTGCAGCCAGAAAGATCAGCCAGGAAATCAACTGGAAGTGCCTGTGTCCTCAACAGGGAGCACTTCACTCAGGATCTCTCATTTTAGCATTGAGATTGGAGTAGCTGATTACTAAATATGTTTCATCTTGCCTCATAGGCTGATTTGCTTGTGTTCTTTTCATTGCTTTATTTTTTATCTCTTCAGCATCACATTCACATCAGATTGTTTGTTTCCACTAGCTCAGACATCTTTGCAAGCAAAGTAATTACTATTTCTTAATATGTATTTCGGGGAGATTAACCTGGTAGGAAAGATGGGTTTAAGAAAGGGTATTTTGGCTGTTTGAAAAACCTCTGCCTAAATAGCACAGTTTTAAGATTTTCTTAATTGAATTTCTCTGCACTTGCAGGACACTAAAGGAAAACCAGCCCTGGTCATCCCCCAAGGGGTCAGACAGACACCTGGCTGCCAGTTACCCAACAGTGGGACAGATCAGCCCTCGCACCCGGAAATCCATGAGCTTGGACATGGGGCAGCCTTCACAAGCCAACACTAAAAAGCTTCTAGGTTATTAACATAACTAATTTATTGGTCTGTCTACAGAACACCCTGGGAAGCGTTACTGGAGAAAAATTGCTCTTGTTTTAGTTCTGGCTTTAAGGGCTTATTCCTGATTCAGAGGAATAAGTGCAGTCTCTGCAAAATGCAAATTTCAGGGCTCTGGACAGTTAAAGAGGACTCAGCTCTTTTGGTTATGGGGGTGGGAGCGAGAGCAATGCTCAAAATGTGCATGGTGAAGTGGACAAAAAAAGACATTCCAGATCCTGAAGATTCCTAGTGCCAGTTTTGTGCTCCCAGCCCTTCCCAGCAAACCTAGGAAGTGGATATTTAGCTGCTCCATGGAGTGCTCTGGTTGGGGCTGGAGGAGATGGTCCTAGAACACGGTAGATGCGTGTAAACAATCTGATTTTTACTCATGGCTTCTCAGTGCATCGTGTTTACAACAAACTCGTGTATCAGAGGAACAAGCTGAGTTGCTTTCCAGAACTTGTGGAAGCCCTTTGGCGTTACACAGGTGGAAGAAGAGGGGCATTTCCTTCATTCCAGCCCTTTCCTGCTTCCTTTTCAGTAACCACGTCCTGGCATGTGTATTCCGTGTGGGGGCCAGGAGTCCATGGCATGCCCCCCTGACTAATTGCATGCTCCCTCCTGTGTGTTGTGAAGCACTTTGGAAGCTGTGATGGAGAGCGGCATGGTGTGATCGTATTTTCTGTCCCATCCCTGACAATGGTGAAAAGGTCCCCAGATTCCTGTCAACACACGGTAGATAGAGGAGTAGCTTGGCCAGAGAATCAGCAAAAGTTAGAATATGGCTTTAGGTTTAATGTTTTTAATTGCCTGATAAATTGTTTTTAGGTACAAGGAAAAGTTTTGACCATTTGATATCGGACACAAAGGCTCCTAAAAGGCAAGACATGGAATCTGGAATCACAACGCCTCCCAAAATGAGGAGAGTAGCCGAAAATGATTATGAAATGGGTGAGACACAGGACTAACATTTTAAGAATAATACTAATTATAAACGCTTTGTATATCCATACAAAGGACTTTTTCTAAATTCAGTGTTTATTTACCAAGGTTACTCCAAGGTAAGGGAGAAGCACCTTTCTTAGCAATGGCTTCTGCAGGGTGCAGCCTTCATATCTCTGGCAGCTGCACTGGAGCTGCTCAGTTTACAGGTGCAGAATCAGGGGCAGCTCTGAAGGACTGCATACAGGAGTGCAATGAAATAAATAGCATTTGGCTTTCTATAAGTTAATAAGCCCAGCTGCAAATTCCCGCAGGAGATGGAATGTGAGCTGATGCCTGGAATGCCTCTCTTCATCTTCTCCCCCATCTGCTTCCTGTGCCCCCACCCCCAATTGCAATGCAAGACCAGGGTTCTTCTCTTGTATCTGCCTGACCCCGAATTTGATACTTACACCCCTGGGCCTGTATTTCACTGAAGAGGAAATTGGGGTTTTTGTTTGCCATCTGATAACACATCCCATGTAGTGGTCCAGTGCTGCTGCATTACAGCGCAGTCGTTGCTTTGCCCTTTGTGACGAGGCTGGTGAACTCCGAGGTTTGCACATGACTGACTCTGTTGTGCAGAACCTGATTCTCTCTTGCTTTGGGTTTATTTTCCTCTGGATGAGTTGCTTTTCTTTATCTGGCAGAAACACAAAGAATATCACCACAGCAGCACCCACACCTCCGGAAAGTTTCCGTTTCCGAGTCAAACGTGCTCCTGGATGAAGAAGTTCTGACTGACCCAAAAATTCAAGCACTGCTGCTTACAGTTCTTGTAAGCTTTCTTCTGTGTGTTGTTTGCTATTTTCTGATGTTGTTTTATCTCCCAGCAAAACAAACACTTTCCTTGGAGTGTTTCCTGCCTGAGTTTTGTGACAAACTATTTTGTATAATAAAAGGTTATTGATATATTATAGTTTAAAAGAAATGAGCATTGTTAGAATCCCAGTATTTCAGTTTAAAAGTCATTAACTAGTAACAGAGGTGCAGTCTGATAGCACTTTCTTCAGCTGTATCACTGCAGTTCCCACTCCAGGTACGATTCAGGAAGACTCAGTTAAGTAAAAAACTGACCAGATGCATTTATTGCCAAAATACAAGTTGTTGCCAGTTAGTTCTGTTGTTTCTCAATAGAGACATAAATCAAGCTTTTGCAATGCTGCTTTCTGCTGGTCAGAAATCTTAAACCCTTTAAAGCTTAAAACCTTTAAGCAAAGACTGCAACCACCCAGGTGAACTAATGGCTCCTTCCCTGCCAGGCCACGCTGGTGAAATACACCACGGACGAGTTCGACCAGCGCATCCTCTACGAGTATTTAGCAGAAGCCAGTGTTGTCTTCCCAAAGGTCTTTCCTGTTGTGTGAGTACCTGAAGTTCTGGTTACAATAATTCTGCACCTGGCTCTTCTTTAGAGGTCTCTGGTCCAGGACAAGCATCTATAAGGCACTTGCTTGTGTGGAGGTTGCAAGCTGCAGTCTCTCCATGCTGGCTGACTTTAATTTGTCCCCTGAGTGTTTCAAAGTTGATTTAAAGCCTAGTGCAGGTGCTCTTTGGATGTTTCTTTAGACACATGTTGTAGTTTTGCTGGAGTGAATGTCTGTAAAGGAAACCCAAGTGCCAGAAGTCAAGGTGAGCAGGCATTCACAACTGACGTGAGCACATCATCAGAGTCCTCATGGAACAGAGTTGGGAATTGTGTTCTGAAATCACTGGGGATATGAAAATCCCACCTGAACTGCTGGTTGCTAAAGTCATTTGGGAACTGCAGGTTTATTTTGTTTGATGACCAAAAACTAAGTTGCTTCTCCTTTCTTCAGGCATAATTTATTGGATTCCAAGATCAATACCCTTTTATCGCTGTGCCAGGATCCAAACTTGTTGAATCCAATTCATGGGATTGTGCAGAGTGTTGTGTACCATGAGGAATCTCCACCCCAATACCAAACATCCTATCTACAGAGTAAATATTTCTCCTTTTTTTTTTTTTCTAAGAAGTGCTGTACTGGGAACACACTCTGGTTGTTCTCTGTCAAGTGAGAGCTGGGCTTTTATGGTGGTGTTCCATTTGTTGTTGCAGGTTTTGGATTCAATGGGCTGTGGAGGTTTGCTGGGCCCTTCTCAAAGGTAAGAGCTCTGTGGGGTCTGGACTGTTTGGCCTTTTTGGGGCATGTTGGTGCTGCAGGAAAGATGGTTATAAGGAGCATCACTCACTTATGAGTGAGCAGAGAATGTCAGGGGCACCTCTAGGGCTCAACTCAGCCCTGGGCCTGCAGCAGGAGCTGTGATAGATAAGTTAGCAGAGGAGGGTAAAAGCAGCCAGGAGCTTTCCTGTTCCCAGGGTCACTTTATTACATGTATCTTACAGGGTAGGGGGTTAATTTGATAGATTTTGTGTTGGAGCACTGCCCGTGTGTCCGGCCATCCCAAGGGAAGTGGCCCAGGTGTGGGGCTCTGCAGCCCCTCTTGCTGCTCCTGGGCTCCCACACACTGAGGTCACACTGACACCTGGTCTGCAGTGTGTACCTTCAGATTGGTCTGGACAAGGCCACACAGATCAGTTTGTAATTACAGATACATCAAATGCTCTTAAAAATTTGCGGGCAAAACAGTGGGACTTGAGGGTGAGCTCTGGAGCAAAGCTCAAACTGACAGGAAAGTACAAAGGAAAGAACAATCTTTTTTTCCCCCCCATCTCCCACAGCAAACTCAAATCCCAGACTATGCTGAGCTCATAGTGAAGTTCCTTGATGCCTTGATTGACACATATTTGCCTGGAATTGATGAGGAAACCAGTGAAGAATCTCTCCTGACCCCCACATCTCCGTATCCTCCGGCGGTGCAGAGCCAGCTCAGCATCACTGCAAACCTCAACCTCTCCAACTCCATGACCTCACTTGCCACTTCCCAGCACTCCCCAGGTCAGTGCCTGTTCTGGTACCACCTGGGTGGGGGAAAGGTGGGAATTTCCTGGTTTAGGAGCCTCGTTGGCTCTTTGGATGTGTTTATGCATCAAATATTAGTGCAGTGTGGAGTCAAATGAATATTAAACTCTTTCTGAGCTGTCACCGTGTTGGTTCAGATCCTGGATTTTATCCAGCACAAAAGCTGTCTCCTGGGTCACTCTGTGTGAAGGGAAGAGCATTAAGGGCATCAGAACAGCAGCACCTTCATGTGGAATATATGCAGCAGTGAGAGCTTGAAAATTAATAAATATAAACATACAATCGAGGTAATTTGCTTGGAGAAAAGGCTGATCTGGGGACTGCAAGGTGTAGCACATGTTGGAAAAAATAATCCCTCAGTGCCCTGGTCTGGGCTGACAGTGCTCCATTTGCCTGTGTGATCCAAGGCCAGTGCTCACATGGGCACTGCACTGGGGTCGGGCTCTGCCTTCCAGGAAAAAAGAGTTCGTGTGGATCCCTTTAGACTGTTGTATTGCCAGAAATATGCTGATGGTGAAGTTAGGGTGTGCAGAAAAAGTACAGTCATCAGTCATCAAAATACTCAACTTCTGGTATGGAAGAAGGGAATTGCAGGCGAATGAAATTAAACAGCAAAGATTTGCAGGGTGAAAATGAGTGAAGAGTAAAACTTGTTATTCAGTACAGCAGCACAATCCAGAAAAATTAAATATAGGAAGAAAATAGAATTTATATCAAAGAAACCTACTCATGAAGTGGCTTGGGAGGGGTGGCTCATATATCAAGGAAATACTTTTTGTCATAAATATTATACTGTGGGATGTTTCTTCAGTGTTGATTTAACTTCTGCACTTCTGAACACTAACATTAACCAGCCTTTTATTTCTGCTTCATTTCTAACCTTGATGGAAGGCCAGAAGCCCCTTGCACTGAGGGATAGGTGTAACAGAGGTGGCTGGGCTTGGCTCTGTGCAGGAATCTGCCCTGCAGGGCGTCCCTGGCTCACAGGCACTGGCGTGGTTTGTTCAGGGGGCAGAGGAGCAGCAGGGGTAAGGCAGGGCTGTTGGAATGATTTGGGAACAGGGGTTTCTTTGGGAGCAGAGCTTGCTCCGTGTGTGGAAGGACGTTTGGGCAGCACCTTTCCATTTGGAACACAGCATCGGTGGCAGCTCCAGCAGTTCGTTTCCAAGGATGAGGTGACGGTGCAGGATTGAGCTCTCTGCAAGGGAAAGAAGCATTTTGCTCTGTAAATGTCCTCCTTCCTTCTGCCCCACTTTCCATTCCCTCTTCCTTTACAAGCTGAGAGGAAGGAATTAATCCAGCTCGTCAAACATTCCTTCCAAGTGCTGTGCAAACAGATGGCTTTTGTCAAAGGCTGGTTAAGAGTCTCCACAAACAGAGTTGGAAACTAGGGAACTCGTTCAGGTTAATAGTGAGTCTGAAACAACACACTGCTGGCACTCAGAGCACTGTTTGCTTGGAAATTAAATTTCAGACACCAGTGTGAAGGCCACATGTTCAGCAGCACTGAGTTAAAAGAAACATTTTCAGCCAAGTGCGTTTTTTTATTATGGCTACAAATACTAAGTTGCAGATACATGAAAAATTCATTTCTTGCATCTGGAAACAACTAGTCAGGATCATTGTTTATAAATGTTTTGTCTGTCACCATCTCTGTTCCTTTCCCTCCCCTTCCCTGTCTCATGGACATTATTCACTTACGTTTATTTCTTTCATTCTGTGTCTGTGAAGCTTCTCTGCCTTGCTCTAAGTCTGCAGTTTTCATGCAGCTGCCTCATCCAGGTACTCTCTTCTTTCATCATATTTGCACGAAATGCTGCTTGAGCTGCGTCAGGGCCGGGCTGTGGCATGAGGAGCAGTTTCTGACATGGGAATGGCTTCAGCAAGTGCTAAGCTGGTGCATTTCTTGGGGGATGCCAATAATACCTGGTGGTAGAGCAGACAAAGTCACTCACAGCCTTGAGAATAAATCTAGTAACAGACGAGTGGATGCTTAATACTGGAAATCACTCTGCTGCACGTGTGAAGCTAAAATGAACTGTTTGGTGTGAGCTCCAGATTCACCAGGACTCAGCTCTGGCTGCAGGGGCACACAGGCAAAACTGCAGCAGACAGAGGTGCAGTAAATCAGGAGCTGCACACTTCTGCATTTTGCCTTGTGTGGAGAAGTAGGAGAAAGCTGCAGAAGAGGGTTTTTTGCTCGTGTCTGTGGGTTGTCCCTGTCAGCATAGTTTGGGGGTTTTGTGCTGCTGCCCACACAAGGAGAGGAAGGTGCAGCCTCGGGCTGGAGCCCTCACATTGTCCCTGTGCCGAGTGTGGAGGGTGTTCTTTGTTCTTACTAATGCCAGTGCCAATCAATATCTCGCACATAATTGTGGATATGTCACTTACAGGAACAGATCTTTGTTCTAACCTTTGTATTGGCTGTCAGACATCCTAATTTTTGCTGCTGATTGTACTTGCATCCTCAGCAGACAGACACAGTGTGGCAGCTACACGGAGAGGCTGCTGCGGGGGGTTAACTCACAGCAGTGTCACAGCACAGGGAGCAACGAGGGGTCGGGAGCACTTAGTCTGCCCTAAGCCCGGCTCGGGGCTGTGGGTCTGCAGTGACCCTGCTGATGCCTCAGGGACTTGCCCGAAGCCATTGCTGAGGGCTGTGACGCCAGGGGATCTTCACTAAAGCACTTGAATTTTGAGGTTTGTTTGATAGAAGACTTTTAGCAAAGCGTAACACTTTTGCTCTGCAGGACCTTGTCTCGGCCTCACCTCCTCTGTGCCTGTTTCCTGTCAAGACCCTCCTTAGGAAACTGTTTCTTTACTCATTAAGAGTGAATTTAACGGTTTTGCGTTTTCCTCCTTCCCTCACTTAAGCAGACTTTCGTTTTCAGCCGGACAGCCAAGTTTTCTTGGTTTTACTCTGCCTTTGCTCTCCGCTGGCTCCACAGGCTGGAGGGCAGGAGCAGCCCTTACCTGCCACAAATCGCATTTTATTCTTTTTAAATACGTCCGGGCGGGCTGAGCGGGCGGAGCTCGGCGGAGTCGGGCCCCCTCCGGGACCCGCCCCTCCGGCGTGCCCGCGGCTGGGGCGGCCGGGGGCTGCCGGCAGCGGGACTCAGCGCGGCCCTCGTGTCTCCGCAGGGATCGACAAGGAGAACGTGGAGCTCTCGCCCACCACCGGCCACGCCAACAGCGGGAGGATGCGCCACGGCTCCGCCAGCCAAGTGCAGAAGCAGCGAAGCGCCGGCAGCTTCAAGCGTCACAGCATCAAAAAGATCGTGTGATTGTCGCTTTTTAATTTTATTTTTTATTTTTGGACCTGACTGACACACGCGGCCCCTCGCGAAGGGCCCTCCACCGGGTGTGATGCTGCACTTGATCCGAACAGTTCCCATCCCGCCAGCCGCGTTGCCAGATGATCAACTCCTGACCCACTGCCTGAGTTAACGCCTCCATTCCCCCGTGTTCGGTTTCAGCCGGTGTTCCAGAACCACGCGTGTGCCCGGGGGAGGTTGGAGCTCTGTAGCGCTGCGAAGCCGCGTCTTGTCCAAATCCAAAGCCATTTCCCAGCCCCGCCGTGTGTCTGTTCTGGCCTCGGGTGTTCCTGCTAAGGGAAGTGTTGATCCTTAACCCTGTTTGCACGCCTCAAGGTAGCGGCTTCCTGAGCCGGGGAAGTTTCTCTAATCCTGGTGTGCCGGTTTGGCCAAATTTGGAGGAGAATATCCTCTGAGGGAAGGCAGGTTACCACCATCCCTCCCCCTACCAGGTTCGGGAAAAAAGAAATTTTCCTCGGAGGAAAGTAAAAGAGATAAAAACTATTTATTTAACAAACACACAGAAAAGGATAATAATGCTAAATAATAAAATCTCTCGCTGTGGAGAGAAACCTGGAAAGATTTCAGAGTCCTTCCATAGGTTATGATGTACCCCCCATCTCAGACCTGGGTCGGTGTGGGCCCCCTCCCGGGCCTCGAAAGAAAGTTCTTCTGGTGTGCTCCGATGTTGTGAAACAAACCCGAAGAGAAGGAGAAGAGGAAAAAAAAATGAAAAGTCCCAGGAAAACTCTCTCCAGAGAAACGAGCTGAAAGCTGGCCGAGAACCCAGAGGAATCTGTCTGTGTCCTTGAACAATTGTTCTGAAAAGTTCGTTCAGTTTTTTTTTCCTTCCCTCTCTAAGGCTCAGTTTAAAGGCACAGAAAGGCACTAGAATTGATTTCTAGAGCAGACGAGAGGGGATACACATTTTCATGTTACCCCAGGACACCTGGTTTTAATCCAAACCTGTAAGATTTTAGCTGTGTACTTTTTTTACCACACTGAGAAGTTCATGATAGCTGCAGTACAAGGAGCTGAACAGAAGTGGTGGATTAGGTTAAATTTCAGGTAATTAGCAATAAAGGGGAGAGGAAAAGGAGGCTGCAGGAGTCTCTCATTCCCCAGACCAAGTTTCACACGCTTGGACTGTACATGGACCAGACTGGACAAACTGGCTTTTTTCCCCTAGCTTTTTTTTGTTGTTGTTGTTTTGCTGTACTTTATCTGCCCTAAGGAAGTTGTACAGGGGAAAAATCCCTGGGAACTGACCCTCGGGCTGTCATTGTAGCACCTGCTTTAGTTCTGCCCTTCCCAACAATGCACACCTTCCAGAGCTCCTGGCAGAATGTCCAGTAGGGAATGGAGGGAAAATGGGGTAGATTCATTCCCGGCTCTGGAGGATAGTATGTGGTAAAGCTGCCCCTGTGCTGCCGAGCAGGGACAGAAAGCGCCACGTCTGCTCAAGGTACATGAATTTAAATTAACTGACACTGTGTCCAATCCCAGGGACATCTGGCAGTGGCACAGTCACCTCCCGGGGTGGCTCCGGGGTCCTGCAGGGATTACTCAAGGTGCTGTCGCTGTCAGGCTGCGGGTGGCAGCCGGGCACCGGCGGCTGGGGACGTGCTGGCGAGGGAGGAGGTGGCGCTGGTGCTGCCGTGGGGCCCGGTGCTGGTGCTGCCGTGGGGCCCGGTGCCGGTGCCCCGCGGGCACATGCAGGGTGTCTGAGTGGGGCTGAGTTCAGGCAGGGGCTGTGTCCCTGGCGGCTCACACAGCTCCTGCTCAGAAACAGATCCGCTTCCCAGTTTCAGATCCCTCTGCTGTGGTAGGAATTAACAATCCTTCAGTGGCTTTAAAGTAAAAAAAATATATCCATTAGGTAAAAGCCAGTCCTCCAGTGCAATCGTTAGTGGCTTTCAGTAAATCAAACTTCACAGCTAAATTATTAGAGAATGGTACAATTAAGGGTTCCAATTTTATTGCTATAGCACATAATTCCCATGTATCCACACAGTAACAATGTAACATTTATGTAAATAAAAATACCTTTATTGTATTGATTCATAAAATAACAATTTCTTTAATTTGTTTACAGTCCTGGAAAAACTATGAACACAAACTTCATATGCAAATAGTTTGCCAAAACAAGAGGAAAACTTAGAATTAGCAGTCATGGAATAAACAGGTTAGAAAGATGAACTGGTGCAATTAACCAAATCCCCTCACTCGTGTGGTGCAGGCGCCAGGGCAGGAACATGGTCACTGGTGACACAGAGTGGGGTCTGAGCAGGGCCAGGAGGCTGAGCTGGGCTCAGGGACAGAGCAGGCGCTCAAGCCTTGGCTTTGGGGTCCCCAGGTTAGAAACCACTGTCATCCCAAACTCAGATTGTGAGGAGCCACCCCTGGTGTCACTGGGGTTTGCACTGGCTTGTGCCCAGTCGAGTTGGTTCCAGCCCTTCCTGTTTTGCTGAGGACGAGGAGCTGTAGAAGCCTGAGGATTTGGAGGTGGGAGGAAAACAAGAATCTTTTGTAAAGGTGGTCTGCTGTTTTCAGTTGTTTATCATATGAGCAGGTCTCCTGCAAACAGCAACAGTAGTTCCAGAGGAACTGCCCAACTGATTTTGTTTGGGCAGAGAGCGAGCCCTTCACTGTTCTGCATTGCCCATGTCAGAAGTGTCCCTCCATCAGAACTGCTGTGTTCTCTGCAGCACAGAGATGTGAGAGCGGAGGGAACAGGAATGAAAGTCACCTTCCCTGTGAGAACTACTCCAGGCTCTCGGTCCCAGCTGAAAAAACTGGTCTCTTTATTCAGTCAGTGAACAAAACTGAATTTCCTCTTTCCTGGAAGGAGGGAGTCAGTTGGAGTTTTCCCTGTATGAGAGGTTCATTGAGAGGGCCTGGGCCCTGGCAGAGCAGGGGTGTCAGACACCCATGTCAGGTAACAGGGGTGGAATTGGGGTGTAAGGACTGCTGATGGCCAAGGTTTAATTTGGGATTGTGTGTGCCCCGATAGGAATGGTGTCTTCTAGTACTGGTTCTTGGGAAGCTTGTGCTTGGCTCCCAGGGAACCATGGCCTTTGTGTAATGATTAAACTCCCATCAGTAATTAGTTGTTGAGTGCCTTACTGTCACTGCATCGCTCTCCCGCTCCCTCCAGCAGCCGCTGCTGGGATTTGCCTCTTTTTCTTTCTCACATGCTCCTTCCTTTGTTCTTTCCCTGTTAGAGCACTCTCCATCCTCCCATTCCATCCCTGGGAGTGCTGCTCTGATCCTGGACTGCTCCATCCTTTCTCCACCTGCTGCTCTGTTCTCTGGTGCCCAGCAGGTTGTTGCTGATGACGGTGTGGGTGTGAGCCCTGACCTGACAAGCGGGACCCCCATCCCAGGGTCCCCAGTGCCGCTGCGCTCTGGGCAGCCCGTGGGCCACTGGCAAGGGCTGCTGCTCCAGGCTCTGCTGCTCCAGGGCTGGAGCTGCAGCCCCAGAGTCCCTGTGCTCTGACACGAAAACTTAAGATTCATAAAAATCCAATTGGAACACGTGGACCATGTAACGCCCTCCCGGGGAGTGTGTATGACCCCCCCGGCTCAGAGCCCGTTCCCCGGCCTGCACTGACCACAGCTCAGTACTGTAAAGACAATTAACATTCTGTTTGTGTTTGTATTTTCCCTGACTTAAAGATAACTCAGTAGTATTTGAATAGTGCATAACCTACCTGTAATGATGCTGGTGTTTCTGCTTTACCATGCATGAGGTTTCCCAGGACAGGGAACATTTCACTGAGTCTTGTGGGCCGAGTCCCCGGCGCGTGCCGGGGCTGGCTCTGACCCGGGTTGTAGGTTTTAGGGCTTTTTCTGTTTCATTCTAAGGTTAATTTTTTCCAGTGTCACAAAGCACGTCCTATTGTTATGCAACAAACCACAGACAGTCACTCAGAGTGTTGGTCCCACCTTTTTTTTTATGCAGTATATTCACCTGTAAATAGTTTTTGTGTAAAATTTGACAGAAAAGTATATTTACTACACTGTAAATACATGTGACAATATATTGTATTATTTTGCTTTTTTTGTAAAGCAGTTAGTTGCTGTATATGTATAACATACAAATTTGATTATTCTAGTGTTAGTAACTGTTAACTACTCCTCCTCCCTCCTGCTGGTGCGTTACATCATTTAAACCAGAAGCTGTGTACGACACGCTCACCCCGTGTATGAGCTCACTGCTTCCATCCGGCCTCAGCTTCCAGAGGGTTTCCGTGATCCCAGTCCCGGTCGTGCTGTAAAACCGAGCGCGTGAGCCTGGAGACCCCACTGGTCCCAGCGCCGGTGGGAGCTGTGGGTCAGAATGGTGGAAACCTGGTTTCAGATAATTACTGTTCACCCCATTTTCCCCTCATGTATGTACTTCCCCCTTTTTTTTGAAGTAAAATGTAAATTCAACCTGCTCCCAGTTGTTTGAAGGTCATTCCCGGGGGCTGTGGGGTGAAGGTGGTGTACGCTGATGTCCTTTCTCTGTTGAGACAAGTTTGGGTGGGTTTTTTGGGGCTGAACCAAGGGATCCGGCCCAGACCCAGACCCAAACCCCCCACTTTTTCTGGGGAAAATTAAGATTCCAGTTAAAATCCAGTGTCTGGGGTTTGTCTTCCCAGACTTGGTGCTGCTCTGGGTGTGGGATCCTGCACAATTCTAAGATTCCCTGCGGTGACTGAGGAAGAAGAAAGCCCATTGTCGTTAATTTCATGTCACTTCAATAGGATTATCATAACTGAATAATAAATCAGAATATTTCTTTTTAAAATGTAAATTTAATATTGTAATAAAACAGCTGCTTGGTCTTTAAAGAACAATTCAGTACAATTTGTCTATTTGAGCTTTTTTAGCCTAGAAGCTTGAGGTTTCAGCTGTCAGGCAACTTCTCTGACAAATGATTAATCACATCTATTTTTCTTTTAGGAGGATACATTACTTTCCCATTAAAGATGTATAAGTACTTATATTCTGGCTTTGTGAATCGTAAAAGGATGTAAAGACACATTAAAGTGTGAGTGCATTGACTTCTTCTGAGACATCTTATTGTTCCTGCACAGTGAACAGACAGACCTTCAGACACCTGGACAGGTGATTCCTGTTGTGCTCCTGGTGCCGGTGAGGCCTGCAGGAGTGGAAGAGCAGCAGTGTGTGAACTGTTAAATTTCACTTTCTTTACTTCAGAGAAAATGTTCCTTAGTTCTGAGCTGGACCTGGAGTGGGAGCCAGCTCCTGAGCAGCACCTGCTCAATCACTGCTGCCAAAAACATTCCTAAAGTTCCTCTTTTGGACAGTCAAGCCTCCCTGCTACTTGAGATCACAAATATACTGTAGCCACAGGGAGGGAATGAAAGGAGAGTTTTATTTTAGTTATGTATGCAGTTGGAAAAACTGTATTTAGGGAAAACTACACCATTGGAGCAGGCAATTCTGTCTAAGGAAATAGCTTCAAAACCCCTGCCCAGCTGCTGCTGCTGAAATATTTTACAAAGGAAAATAATAAAAGTAAAAATACAGAACTTACTTGATCCTGGGGTATGAATTCTGTTCTGGAGCTAAAAACTGCACAAGGAGGAAAAAAAGAAAGTTGTTCATGGCTGATGCCAGGATGGCTCAGAGCTGTTGTTGAAGGTGCCCCAGCACTGTCCCAGGTGAGATGGGTGATATCTGTTCCCTTAGGTCCTGTCATAGGATTGGATTCTGCCCGGTCACTTATGCCATTATCAAATGTGTTTTATGTGTCCATGCTCCCTTAGGCCCTTCTAAGGACAGGAGACAGAACACCTGAACTCAGCTCTGACGGGATGGATGAGTCACCTGTGTCACAGAACCAAGGGCCAAAGCCACCCTCCTGCAGCTGAGCAGTGCTGGGTCCCTCTCAGAGCAGGGAAGTGCCTTCACCACTACTGGAGTTAGGATTTTCAGGTGTGAATCCTTTGTGCCTTGCAACAGGGGCTCCTCAGTTGGCCGCTCCTCTGCTTAATAAGCTCTCAAATGAAAATCACTTCAGGGCTTGTGTGGGTGGAGAGCATAAGAAACAACTCCCATGATGTGACTTGTTCAAACAAGCATGGGTTTGTTCTTCAGAGGAATTGTGAAAAAACCTGACAATGGGATCTTTTGGGATGTTTAAATGACAGTGCTATAAATAGCCAGGAGTAACTATATGCTCAAGAAAACCCCCCTGAACTATTAAATTGTATTTTATTTTTTTTTTCTCATAGCATACTGTCCTTCAGACAAACTGGAAATATCTGCTCTGCTGCTTCCACCCCCAGTTAGGTACTGGGAGAGCCGAGGAGAGCTGGCAGTGCAGCAAGACACGGTGCATACACTGAGGAGCTGCTCAGCCAGCCCTGCTCCTCCTCCTCCTCCTCCTCCTCCTCCTCAGGCTGTGAGGACACGGGACAATGAAACGGCCGGGTCCACAAGAGGCTTCAGCAGCTCTGGTCCCCATGTGTGTCTGACACAGGCTGTGGCTGTGACCTTGACAAATCCCTGAATGTTTGACCACCAGGCACTGTAAACGCTGGAATTGCCCAACAGTAACAGCCAAGGGTGGCTGTCGGTTGGGAATTCTTAACGGACAAACTTCTGAGATCCTCAGATTAGTGACATCAAAAGGGCAAAGTCTCAACACCGATGGATCTTTCTGCTTTATGTGTAGCACAATTTGTAGTTTTTAAGTGGGTATTTAGTATTAATTCTCAACAGCTCTAAACAAAAAGATTTGAGGCAAATCAGGAAGTTTTCACAGAAAAATACTTACACAAATCAGTGATATAGGAAGGGCAATCCTGCTTATACAGGACTGTGATTTCTCCAAGTTACTCATTTACACTCTCACGTACCAACTGCCTGCTGTGGGCACATGTCAACAAACGGGCAGGTTTGACTTCAGCCAGCCTGGCCAGCGCAGCCCTGAGCTCCACGTGCCTGCAGTGAAGGTGTGTGCAGCCCTACCTGGTGCAGAGGGTGCTGCTCACAGCCAGCTGAGCTCTGGGAGCAGCAGTGGCTGTGCAGGCTGAGCCCTGGCTGCTGCAAAGGGAGGAGGCTGGCTGGGGCTAATGGTGACTGCCAGACGAACAGGAAGCGCAGGCTTTCAAGCTGCAAGGAGGCTTGAAGAGCTTTTCCTTTTCCTTGGCTGCAGCCACCGCTGGATACCCCCAGCTACTGCTCTGGTTTGCAACTCGCTCTAGCTCAGCTGCTCCCTGTTCCTGCCCCACAGCATGAACCTCCTCTCCCTGGCCTACTGCTTCCCTCTGCTGCTAAAGTTCCAAAAGATAAAAAAAAGCAGCTGAAGCTGTTCCACTGGGAAATCCAGAGCCACCTGACCCACAAAGACAGGTCCAGTGGCAAAAGCAGAGCAGTCTCCTCAGAAGCCCTAAAGCAGCACAGCATCCCGTGCCCTCGGAGCTGCCTGGCTCCTGCCACACCATGTGCTACCATGCAACTCCGCTGGATTATTTGGAGAGAGGACACACCACTCCCAAACAATTCTTCCCACACAGAACCAGGGTGGAGGCCTAACTCCTCCGGGTGTCACAGCAACATAGAATCACCAGTGATGCCCCACAAGGGTCAGCACAGACTCTTCCCAAGACGTAGCTGCTGCTTGGGCTGCTCCTGCCATACCCTGGGGCCTTTCTCACCAGCCTTCTTTGGAAATTCCCAACCTCCTCAGAACAGCACCAACGATTTCCCAGAGTCTCCTCCAAGTGCCTTGCCCAGAGCTGTCCTGGAATGTGCTGTCACACAGCCCACAGAGCGAGGCACTGCCCACACTGACCAGCTGTGCTTCACTACTGTTTATCCCCCCAAAACCTCGGAGGTTCCTTGGGACACAGAAATCATTTGCACACTGGATCTTCTGTAAGGATGCCAAAAGCCCTGGGGGAAAATGTCGCAAGTATTACACAACAACATGAAAAGTCTCTATTAATTCCAACTTGGTGCTGCTGGAACTGAGCAATAACCTTGCCTGCATTTCTCATTCTGGTTCAGCCTTGCCGTTCCAATCCATAGCTGTAGCTTCTGGCTAATATTTGCTCACTAATGTGTCACTACCAGCCAAACGTTTGTGTAAGATTCTGTCTAAAGCTCAGAGTCACTGCTCGCGTGTCTGGCTGTGTTAGCAGGCAGTGAGCGGCTGACTCCGGGGGCGGGCAGGCAGAGGATGCTGTAGCAGCTCTGAACAAGTGACAGGAGCCATTCCAAACGATTTGTGGAGGTGCCCAAGGCCTGACCGGGCCAGAGGCCCCGGGGCCGGGCAGGGAGCGGGGCTGTGGGAAACAAACCCGCATCAGTGCGGCGGCGAGAGAGGCCCAGGATGAGGCGGGAGGGGGCCGGGCTGGGCCTCAGCAGCCTCACGGGACCCGCCTGCGCCTGTCCCGCGACTACCGCAGGAAAGAGGGACGAGGGGAGGGAGGCGGGGCGTCCGGACTCTCTCCCAGCCTCGGCCGCCGGATCGATCCCGGCCGGGACCAGCCGGGGCCGGTCCCGAGCGCTCCCGGCGCGGCCGCCGCTCCGCTCCG
>VXAC01005366.1:319780-354105 GCA_013399225.1 Rhipidura dahli | reverse complement strand
CGGGCGGGGGCCGTGAGGGGCAGGCTGCGGGGCAGGCTGCGGGGAGGCGAGCGGCCGGTCTGAGCCCTGCCGGTGTGTTCTGCTCGCGGTTTCCCGGCCGGCGGCGGCCCGGCCGGTTCGCCCGTTGTGAGGGGAGCGCTGCGGCCGCGGCCGCCTGGCGTGAGGGCGGGAGAAGGCACGGGCGGAGCAGAGTCGGCAGTGACGATTAAGGCACCTTGTGCTGTCTGCTGTGTGTCTGGTCCGGCAAGCCTTGCCTGTGTTATGGTAATGGCCGTAAAAACTGTTATTAGCAAAACTTTTAATGTGCTGCAGTGACTCCTTTTGTTTGTAAGCCAGCACAGAATACAGGCGGGAGCAAAGGAATTAAATTGTATTGCTACTGAGGATGTGATATTTGGCAGCCTTGCTTTCCTGGAAGAATCCTTGTTGTTTGCTCTTTTTCTTCTTCCCCCTGGTTGAAGCAAGGGAGATTTAAGCTACTCCTGTTCCAGCAATGGGCAACTTGATCTGTGCCCTGCCAAGTTCTTTATTACAGTCTGGTAATTGCATGAGGCAGGGATCACAGAATGGACAGGCATCTCAGCAAGGGCATCCTCTTCATGGACGTTATCCATAATAGCAGGAAACAGCACCAAAAGCTGCGTTTGGCCACAGCCCACCTGTTGGGGAAATGTCAGGGGCTGTGGCGTGGCAGAACTCGGGCCTTTCTGTGTTGCCAGGGTTGTGCTGCACCTGCCGAGCGTTATCGGGCCCTGTGGACTTTGTCTCAGGTGGAAGGAAGTGCTGGTTGCTGGGGAAGGTGTAGCGCTGGTGTAACTTTGCTTTCCTGCCGTTGGCTTTGTGCTGTGAATGATCTACGGAGCACAGCCCCCGTAGGAGTGGAGCACGTGGGGTGCGGGAGTGCAGCACAGCTCCCCGGGACTGGACCTGTGCTGAGGGGAGCTCTTGGGCCAGAGCTGACAGGCAGCTGAACAGAGCTTGCTCCTCTGCTGGATCCCTGTGGGACCCAGTTAAAGTCATTTACCTTCCTCATTCTTTAATGAGCTGCCTGTGTAAGGAGTGAAGGGCTGTCCAGGCACCTGCTGACCTCCTGTACCTGTCTTCTAGTGATGCCCATGGGCCTGTGACTCTGAAAAAGCTTCAGCACAGCTTCATTGTGTGTATCTCATTCTCAGTTCCCTGGTGTGCTTGCACAGGCTGCAAAGTGCAAGTGCACTGGAGGAAATGACAGCTCTCGAGTAAGTGAAAAGCGGGGAGAAGCCTGTTGAGCTTTAGCAGTGCTTGAAGTGGGATAGAATCCACTGGAATCCATTCATGCCTCACGTGCTGTCCTGGTCTTGCTCACCTGACAGTCCCTCAGCTTCTGCTCCAGTGTTTCATTGAGCTCCTGAAGGACTTTTTAAAACTCTCATGGGGTTTATGCAGGTCAGTCTCTTACCACAATTGTAGCAGTGTCTTCTACACCAGGCTGTTTGCTCTCAGACATGAAACTAATGATAAGTTGCAGCTGGAGGGTCTGTGTGGATGGCACTGCAGGAACCCAGTTGTTCTGTGTGTTAGTAGCTGTTTCTTACTCAGGAGTGCTCTCCATATTCACCCTGGATTTAGAAACCCATCCTAGGAATCAGATTCCTTCAGAAAGAGCTCTGGAGATGCTTTGAGATACTAAAACTGAAATTTATGAACTGCCTAGAAAGCCTTGGCTTTAACCTAGACGCTTGACAATGCCTGAAGTGGCGTAACAGGAATTCCCTCACTGCTCAGGGTGTGAGGTGACAGGACCTGCAGCTCGGATCCACCACAGTTTCTCTGTTCCCAGAGGTGCAGATTCCCTATGGAGTTAACTGTGACAGGGGTTTGCAGCAGGAGTGCAGCCAAAGCTCTCAGAGCCAGCAGCAGTTTGATTTGTGATGGCTGAGACTCTCTCTTCACTTTGAAAACATTGCAGGCTGGCTGCAGGGGGATTGGAGAGCAAGTGCACTTCTGCAGGAGCAGTTATCTGAAGAGCATAATGCTTTTAAAGCAACATAGCTCACTTATCTGTGCCTCTCATCCTTCATGTGCACTTAACTGATGTGAAAAAACGATTTAAGGTATTTCTAGTGTCCAGGGAGCCTGTAACAGGATCAGGGCTAGTATCCCAGTTGCCCCTAGCAACATCTAGAACTAATAAAAAGCATTAATTGCAGCATTAATTACTTATAATTGTTTCATGTTTCTGATCTAATGATTAGCCTTTTTAAAATCCTGATTTCTAACTGCAGTGCTTCTGTGGAGCTCTTAATGCAAATGCCTGGTTAGACTTCATGAAGTGATGATTAACTTCAGGCAGCCATGCTCAGATATTCAGAAAAAGCTATTTTATTCAGCAGGTGTTAAATATTTCCTGGAAATTGAAGCTGCTGTATTTGTTTCTCATGGGGATTGCTAGAAGGGGAGATATTTGCATGTCCCAAACTGCTTTTTCAAATGTTCTGTCTTCAGCTGATTCACTGAACATTTTTTTTATTGTCCACCACGTGGATTCTGGTCAACTTTGCTGCTCCTGCATTTTGTCAGCTGGAAGCTGACTGAATTTTTGGCTCCTGTACATTACTGCTAGCAGAGATGAATATTTCATAAAAGATCTTTTAAAATCATTCTTGAGCAAACAAATCACTGCTGCAGACCTGTCCTGATCGGGGTTGCCTTTGACCTCTGCTGCCACCTGGCACTGAGGATGAGAAACTTGCCATGTGCTGTGGCTGGTTTTTGACTCTGGGTATAAATAGCAGCAGTTCCTGGCAAAAGTTCACGATTTTCATGTGCCTCTGGTATCAGAGGCCTTAGCTTTGCATGGGGATGAACCTGGAACTGGGAATTTTGTCTGGGACAAGGATTGCAGTGTATAATCCCATAAGTCTTAGGGCTGTGACCCTGTGTTTTCCTGCTCCTTAAAGAGGAGCCTCTTTTGTTATGAACTTGGACTTGTATTTGGTTTCTTGTTGAAATGCAGGGTTAGGAAGAATTCTTTGGTATTCAGGGGTGCAGGGAAAATTAGCATATCCCTTCCCTTAAGTATTTTGAGGTGAGGGTGGGCTCCCCTCTCTCCAGATGGAATACCTGTCTTCTGTTCCTTGTTTCCTCCAGCTCCCTGTGGCTGTAGGAAGGTCACTTGATCTGTGCCCTGGCTTTGCCCTTTAAGAAAAGCTCAGCAGAGGAGCAGCCCGTGTTCTGGGGGAGGCTGTTGTGTGTGAGAGCTGCCCCGCAAGGGCTTGGGGGTGCTGGGGTGGTGTGGATCACAGTGATGGGATCTCTCTGCTCAGGTTGGAGTGTGCTGTGCCACTCCTCATAGCCCTTGTTCATGCACACAAGTGTCTGCCTGCTCATTCACCATGAGTGGCTGTCAGTGAACCTTTGCTGTTCCCTCCCAGTGCAGGTGAGTGCAGAGCACCCTCCTCACTGTTGTTTGCTGTCCTCCCTCTCTGGGTGCTTCTGCAACTTCTCCCCAAGACGAGCCTTGGGCACAAAGGACTCCACTGCTTTTTGTTTTTCTGTCTGAGCCTAGTCCAGGTCTTGTTTTGGGAAGCTGTTTGTCAAGGTCTCGTGGCTGTGCCCAGCAAACATCCTGTGAGCAGAGCTGCTGCTGCTCCCCGGATACCTGGGGACCTGTTTGGTCTTTGCTGCTCTTGGCTCCTGGCTCTTGCAGCCCTATCAGTGTGTTTGATGTAAACCTCCCTCCTCTGTCTCCTTGAAAATTCAAGCCTGTTTTTTGTCTCCTGTGCAGAGTATGTTGGAGGCACTTGGTTAGTTTAGTCTCTGTTTTGTGGAAATTTGATAGAGATTCCAGGCATCTGACTCAGGTGACTGCTTTTAAATTTTCATTTATAAGACGTACATGTAGTGGCCACTACACTGTGTAGCCCACAGCAAGGGCTTCTTTGGCTTCCTTGTGTAGAAGCAAACACAAAATGCTAAGTATTGGTTATATTTTTTCTGAAATTCTGAAAAATAATTTGTTCTATTCTCCAGCCTGAGTGAAAATGCAGAAAGAATGAAAGATGATAAAACTTTTCCCAAATTCAAATTTTTGTAATGTGTTGATAGGTTATAAAGGTAATAACAGCTGCTTTGCCTGCACTGTGGGGGTACTGGTAAAGTGGTGCAGAAGCAGTTTTTGAAGTTTGCTGAAGAATCTGAAAGACTTCTCTGGGAAAGTGGGGTAAAAGCTCTCTTGCCTCCCTCTGCACTAGAGGATTCACAGGGAGACACTAACTTGGATGAGGAAACTATAAATAATGAAACAACTGGAGCAGGGAGGTAATAAGATATAAAGTGCAGTACGGTGCTTGATAACCTGATAGGGTTAACGTTAATTACAAACTGTTCATTACTGCAGAGCAGGAGTACTCGGGGGCCCTGCTTGAGTCCATGAGAGCAGTGCTGAAGGTTGCTGGGGGTCAGTGTTTGTGTCCCTGTGAGCTTCTTGATGATTTCCAAAACATTTATTATAAAAATTCTACAGGTTGGCTAAGCTGATGCTTTTATTGTAAAGCTTTGAGTGTGGAGATAAATAGGAACTGGGTCCTGCATTTGTGCAGAGGCTGCTTCAGGAGCTGTGCTGGGCCAGGGTTGGGCTGCTGAGTGGAGAAATCACACAGAACCGACAATCAGTGTGGCAGCTCCAGCTGCGAGGGGGGACTGAGCTCTTGTAGGAACAGCACTGATGCTGATTACACTGAAAGCAGTTTTTGTCTCGGAGATAAAAGACAGCCTGGTGTTGGTGGTGTTTCTTGTTCCAGAGCACTAGTTTAGCTCTACATCAACCAGCTTTTTCAGCCTTTTATTTAAGTCACAATTTATCCTTTCGCAAATAGGAGACTGCTGGTTCTTAAACATTCTAAGGTTGTGGAGTGGCTTCACTGGTGGTTTTCATTCGCAGAGGAGCCTTGGGCTCATAGCCCATGTTCATTGGGCTGTGAAAAAGTGGTGTTGCTTAAGGGGTATCTCTTGCTGTTCTAGTCTTTCAGTGCTGCTGTTTGAAGCAGAAATTGCTGCAGAGCACTTGCCTTTAATTAGTTAAGTACAGAGAGACTTCCCTGTTGGCTTCTTTTTAAAGTAAGTGCCACCCAGTTTGAGATCTTGCTGGCCTGGCTCCTACCTGTCTCTGGGTGTTTGCAGCTCCTGAGTCATGCTGTCTGAGCTCCTGGCTCTGGCTGGTGTTGGGTTTGATGGGGATGCTCCAGGCTGGCTGGGAAGAGGACTGGGGAGGCTTTGGAGTCTGATGGCCGAGTGACACCCTGGTGATCCAGAGTGTGTGATGCAAGGGCTGGCAGGCTGCTGTGGCTTCACAGCTCCCTCCTGTAAGCTCAGCCCTGGGGATGCTGCTGACCTGCATGGCAGAAAACCCCCTGTGCTCTGCAGCTGGAGCAGCTGGAACCACGTGCTGCAGCAGGAGCTGGCAGGAGGTCCCTCCGTTGTGGATGTTCTGCCTCCTTCATCTTGTATGAAGCACAAAGAAGCTGCAGTTAGATAATGCAGTGCCACGTGCCAGTTCAGCTTTCGATGAAAATATGCCTCATGCCAAGGGTGGGTTATGTAAGTCCTTACGTCTGTTTCATTGCAGCAATTTTTCTTATTTTAATCTTAACAGTAGGGCCTCCAGTTTCTTAGGCATTTGTTAACTCCTGTTCTTATGCCTCCTATAAGGCAGAGCATGTGCTACCAGTTATTTTTAGCATGGAAAATTTTAAAAGCCCACGTGGTCCCATTTAGTTTGAACTGTGCCAGCCTGTCCAGTTCTCTTTCACCCAGATAGTATTTATTTCCCAAGTGCTGCTTCACTAACTACAGGGTTTGTCAGGAGGCATCCTGGCCTTGCTGTGGAAGCTGCATTTCCAATTTGCTCTGTGATCCTTTAGGACAGGCTTTAATTCCAGCCTTGATTTCCACAGCTTTCAGGGTTTGGAAACCTCTCAAGTGCAGGGGCAGAGGGAAGCGGAGGAGCTGGGACCGGACAAGGGTGCATCCCTGCAGAGCATGGGGGCTCAGACACTTGGGAGTTATCCTGGCCTCTCTCCTCGTGGAGACTCGAAGCAGCTCGCCCTCAGAGCAGACCTCCTCGTGTGTAGAAAACCGTGAAATTCTGAGCAAGTGCTTGCTGAACTCCTCTTGGACCTGGAGAATGAATTATCTGGTGTCCCTGGGAACCTTGTGCTGCCAACATTTCTGACCTTATAAGGCTGTGAGTGCTGAGGGCTCTGTGTCCAGGCCAGGAAACAAGGTGGCTTAGAACTGCTCTGGGACCTTAATGCAAATGAATAGAGTAAGTTGTCTGCCCTTGGCTTTTTTTCTCAGGTAGGTAATGTGTGCATTCTTTTTTGTCTTCATCTTCCTGCTCTTTACCAGCAGTTTTCCATAAATCAAGTCAGGACACAGACTTGGAGAGCTGACTGACCCCTACTCTCCCCTTGGTGTCCTAATCCCATCCTGACGTGCTGTGGGAATTATTTAGCAGGTTGGAGAAGCCTCATGCCATAGCTGCAGCTCTCCAGCCCCATGATACAAGGTGTGACATTTAGGCCGGATTCCTGGCGTGCCAGAGGGAAGGGGAAGTGGCTGGTGCTGGGGTGAGCGCATACAGTGCGTGAGCTCCGCGCTATTTTTGGGGCAGGACTGATGGAGCCCTGCCTCTTGGGAATGGTGCCGGACATCCAGCGTTTTCTGTGGGTTCTGGCTCCTACAGGCTGCTCCTCTCCTGTTCAGAGCCTCTGGAGCTGCTGCGCTTCCCAGCTGGTTCCTCCTGCCCAGAGAGCGCGGGGCCTGCCGGGCTGGGCTCTCTCCCACTTGGCAGTGTTTGAGGGCATGTGATTTGACAAGTTGCCATTGTATTTTATGCTACTGGCAGGAAAATCCCAGGCTTTCTTCCCCCCATGTGTTAAAATGATCCAGTTGCTGCTGCAGTCCTGAGCTGGCTGTCAGATCGGCAACGGGGAGATAGTTTAGTTGTTCTGGGACAATTTGGGAAGTGGCTGCGGGCTTTGGGAGCTCTCCTGGGGAGGAAGTAGAGGAGGAGCAATGTCCCTGCCCTTGGGATGGGCAGGTTCGACCCGCTGTCCTCAGGCATCACATGCAGCCAGGCTGTGCCCAGCATAGCAAGATCCGGCTGCCAGAGCCCTCCTGCCACGTCTGTGTAAGGAGATGTTTGTTGGTGTTGAGCTGTTCCCCAGCCAACCCAGCAGTCCGGGATGTCTGCTGGCATCTCGTGCAGAGCCACTGCCTTTCAGCCTGCTCTCTCTGATGGGGGGATGTGGAATTCCCATTTAACGTTATCTCTGGTAGTGATGCAGCTCTGGCTAAAATAAAAAACATGAAATCGTATGAGCATTGCAAGGAGCTGTCAGCTAATCCAGTAGTCCTCACTCATCCAGGTACCACAGAGGAGTGAAGATTTTTATCCTAAATGATGATAATGTTCAGAATGACTCATAGAACTGTTTTGTCTGCCAGACTTTGGGACAGGCTTGTCCCTCTGTGGGGCATCCTGCGACTGTCTTCCCGCACTGCAGAGCTGTGTGGGACTATTGTTTGGACAGTTGGTGCAACTTAGTAGGGAATCGGATAATAATAGGGCTGTCTGTTTAATTGGGAATGCTTGCTGGGAATGGACTTATGTGAGCGACTTTAATTTGGGTTTGTAGTACGCTTGAGAGACAGCTTGTAGGGTAGTTCTGCATTAATTACAACAACTTGGGCACGCAGCAGATGAGCACTCACAGCTCACAATGTGCCATTGTGCTGGGCAGCATAAAGGGGAACCTTTTGTCTTGGGAATGTGCAGCCTTCACCCTTCCCGTTTGCCGGCTTCCAAACACCCAACAGCCACAGTACTGCATAGGTTTGCTGGTTTTTTAATTCCAAGATCCCAGATGTTGCCATTAACAGAGGATTCACCCTCAGCAGTGAGCCCTGCTCCCTGACTTCATACAGACAGCTGGAAGTAACTGGGATTTAGTTACTTCTTAGTTATTTAGTTTATTTAATCAGATACAAATGTCTGATGAACACACAAGTCTCCTGTGTAGAACAACACGAATGCCTTATTTGTGATGTACTGGGGATATTACTGAACTCCTTAAATCATGTCTGGAGGTGACCTTTAATTTGGGATTGAACAAGCAATTTTCTAGCCCCTGCCTTTGCCATTCATTCACTCATTTATGTGCCTCAGTGTCTGGACCCTGCAGGAAGCAAGGCAGGGTCTCAGCTAGCATGGATGAAGTTGTGTAGATGCTCCCATGGAACGGAGAGTATGGCTGCAGGAGGTGAGAAATCTGGAGTGAATATTAAATTATCTGAAGCTCTGACACTGAGTTTGAGCCTGAGGGAGGCATGGTTTTGTCCCTCAGCTAGAATGTCATCAGCTCCTCATGGAGATTGTAGCCTGAAGGAGTGTTGCACTGGGAGCTGTGGTTGAGGCATTCGCCCTGATAACAGAAGGGGTTTTTTATTTGAGACAAAAAACTGAGCATGGGGCCAACTGCCTTGGTTGTCTTCTCTTGTCACAGAAATATTATACTTCTAAAGAGGAACCAGATAATGCTCTTTTCCAGTGGGTGGCTCCCATTTCTAAGACTTTGCTATCTCCTGAAACCAATCTTTATTTTTGTTATTTGCTGGCAAGAGTCTTGAGGGCTGTTTGGATTAAAGCCTGTCTGTGTAAGCACCCTCAGACACGTGGTGTTTTGCTTTAATTCCCGTGCAGTGAAAATATAAACTGTAAGTGCTTTGCAGCAAGGCTGTTTGGGATGTGGTAACAGTTTAGCTTTGCATTCCAGTTGCAGACATTCCTCAAGGAAAAGGAAAGGCATGGCAGCCCTGCCTCATGTGACCCAGGTGAGGCTTTCCAATGAAGGAGCATGACTGGGTATCTAGGTGGGAAAGAGGCAGGGGGACAGGCCTTGCAGGACTCCAGAACCCTCAGGAATGGTGTGCTGCCTTTCAGTAGGAGAGCTGGGGAGCCCTGCTGTGTGCCAAGCCTGTGCTGTGGAATGCTGTGGTCCAGCTGGGCTGTGAGCCCAGCCTGGTGCTGGAGGAACCTGCTGTGCTGGAGGCTGTCCTGGGGGCAGGACTGACATGCAGAGGTGTGAAGCAGAGGAAACAAGGGGAAATTAAGTGCAGAGGTGAGGTAGGGTTAAATCATGGAGTATAATGATGAGACATGTCCAGATATCCCTGGTCTTTGGTAAGGATCTTGTTCTGTGGAGTGCTGGCATAGCAGAGATGTGAATTTCTAGAGCAGCTGGAAAACAAGCCTGACCATGGTGATAGCAATAACTTAAGGCACTTATGGGACTTCAGCTTTCCTGTCACCTTCCCTGTGACTATTTTAATGTGATTTCTGTTTCTCCTTCTAGGTGTAACTGCTGAAGGTCTGCAAGATGGCTTTACGCTTCCGCAATTTCGTCCCTTATGCCATTCCTGGAGTGCTGGCACTTCTTGGCTGCTGGTGGATCTATTCCTGGAGAAAAAAGCACTCAAGCTATCGTGACAAACAAGCAATAGCTGTTCAAAAGGAAAAGCAGGAAGAAGTACCAGAGAGCGATTCACGTTCCAAACCAGACGCATGTGTTCCTCAAAGACTGCCTCTTCTGTCGGAAGAGGAGTGCCCGCAGAACCCAGCCCTGACCTCCCTGCTGTCCGCGGGGCCGACGACGCCCTCTCTCCTGCGCCCAGCTCACGAGAGGCCGGATCTCTCACGGGACCTCCCAGACCTGTCGGCAGCGACAGCTGGGCCCAGCACCCGCGAGGACAACAGTGAAAAGCTGGAATCGATAGGATCTCGAGAGGGAAGCGGTGTCCCTGCTCGTGCCTCCCCCCCTCTGCTCTCGGAGAGCGCCGAGTGTCGCCGGAGCGCGGCGCTGAGCCACGCACCGCAGCCAGGCTCGGGGACAGAGCAAGGCCAGCAGCCACCCCCGACACAGGAGCCTTTGGGAGTCAGGGGGGACATCAGCAACACAGAGCAGTCGGATGAGTCTTCGTTTAAGCCCCCTATGGAGAAGCAGATGCCGGGAATTGCGCAGTCGGATACTGGCTCTGTGACAGCCTGTTGCTTGGGACTGGAGAAAGAAGCCAGTCCCCCACAAGCCTTTTTCAATGAAGCTGAAGTTGTATCAGGTCACAAGGATTCTGCAGTGAGTGTGTTACCAGAGAGTTTGGAGTCTGCCTGTCCAAAGCAGTCCAGGGAAGAAGAGATGTCCGAGTCAATCACTGGTACTGTACCAGCGTGTCAGAAGGACACACAGCCAAAAGGAGATGAGTCTGAAGGAGAGAAGATTGGGGGAGTGAGTTTGGACAAGGAAGTTGAGAAAATTGAGCAAGTAGCAATACAGATCATTTCCAAGGTCATTTTGGCAGCAACTGAGGAAGTGCTGTCAGGTTCTGCAGGCGATGCATCCCCTTGGCTCTGCCAGGCCACTGCCAGCCGAGCTGAGGCACCTCTGGGGATGGAGAGTGTTGCTGCCTCTGGTCAGGGGCTTGTGGAAGGAGCCAGAGCAGCCGATGAGAGCGTGGCTGCGGGGAGCGGTGTAGAGGAGCAGGGTCAGGGTGTGACAGATTCCAGCTGTTCATCACACGGCTGTTGGGCCAGCCCGGTTCAGGGAAACACAAAGGTCTGTCGGGTGAAGAGCCGGGCATGCAGGGAGTCCCAAGGAGATGATCGGACTTGTGTGGAGAACTCGTTGGAAAAGTCCCCTCTGGCCATGGAGGACTCTGGGTACAGCACACACACACCCGGAGGTGGGACGAGTGTAGAGGACACCCTGCAGAGCACAGTGCTGTCTGTCACATCAGACCAGCACTTGGACTCACTGAGCACATCCTCAACCCCAGATGTGTCTGCTGAGCAGAGCTTGGTACCAAGGGAAACCCCTCCTGCTCCCGGGCTGCCCGAGGGCAGTGCAGTGCCCTACAGCAATGGGATCCTGAAAGAGGATGGGCCAGACCTGAGTCAGGAGTGTAGCAGTGCACCAGGGACGGATGGAGATCATTCAGAAGGTAAGGGACTGGAAAATCCTCCTGCAAAACACGTGGTGAGCAATCACTGCTGGGGAGCACCTTGCAGGTGTGAGACCTGCTCATGCCAGTGATTTCTGGTGACCTCTAGGAAGCCCTGGGTGCCTACCCCTGTGTATGGGCTGCTGCTGACAGGAAGGTGAGGCAGCTTCTGAAGTGCTGCTGGAGGAGCCAGAGCAGAGCTCTGATGCATTGTGATAAAATCAGCTTGTTTCAGAGCAATTACCCTGAAGCCTTTTTGTTCGGAAGGGCAGGTGCATGCCAAGAAATCCCAACAGGGAGCAGTATTCATGGAGTTCCCCCATCTGTCTGTGTTGCTTTTCCCTTGTAGATGCTGGATGATGTGTGCCTGGCACAGTACATGCAAAGCTGTCTGAGCAAGCATTAGCCTGTGTGACCTTGGGGATGGATGTTCAAATCCTTTGCAGGACCCTGTGGTGCCAACAGCCCTTAATGACTGGGGATGTCTCTTGTAATTGCTACAAAGCAGTTGGAACACTGCTTGTTGCAAGACATGGGGATTGAGTTTGCCAGCAGTGAAGGATGGAACCCACAGAACGTTTTCACTAGTGAGAGTAACCCAGGAGGAGAATGGTGGCGTGTTGTTGTGAATGCTGGTGTGACAGGAAGACCCAGGAGTGAGCTGTGGAGCCTGGTGGCACTGAGACACTGAGGGTGGGAGCAGGGAATACAGCAGGTAAAGCTGGTAAGGTGGCAGTGTTGGACAACAGGTCACCAGCTGACCTTCCTGTCCAGGCTGGGAGTCTTAAATCTTCCCTTTGCCTACAAAGTCAGTGCCAACAGCTGCACTCTTGGCCCTTCTCAGCCTCTGTACTGTGTTACCCATTAAGATGTGGCAAATGTGAAGCAGCTGTTGCGTTCATGTGTCTTTGGTCTCTCACTGGATGGTCTGAATACTTGCAGGCAAGTCAGGATCATCATGCTTCTGCTTGTTAATGTGGAGGAAGGACCAAGCTCATGTGCCACTGGCTGTATCTGGGATCTGATCAGGAGGAGGCTGTTGGAGTTTGTCCCTTTCCCAAGCAGAAATGTTCCTGGTATCAGCCAATTGGTTTGGGAACAAAATATAGTTCAGCTGTTGCTCCTTGTTTCTTCAAGCATAGGGCAAATTTGGGCAAGAGGCAGCCCCCTCACTGCCCCTCTTAGTGAGGACACCTGGCACTGGGGTCACTTTGCAGCCCTTCCCTTTGGGGTGGGAATGTAAGTGTGGGTCATGGGGGCTGTCTGAATGCTTGTGCCTGTCTTGTAGGTTCAGATGTAAATAGTGTGGATTTTGTGGACAGTGGCAGTGCCATGAGGAAGACAGTGGCTCGCCAGAATGCAAAGCTGGAAGGAGGATCCAGCAAGCCCGACTTCGTTATCTGGGAAATCGAGGTCCCAAAGGTAAGCAGCTGCTGGCCTGCTCATCATCCTGCCCTGCCCTACGCAGCCACCTCCTGGTGTGGTGCTGGCTCAGTGCCATCCCAGGGAGATCAGCAGCAAGTCCAGGAGGACTGGAGCGTTCTGCTCCTGTTAGGACTCACAGGAGTGCAGAGCCTGTGCACTACTGTAAACGAGCAGCACTCCGGGGCTACACCCAGGAGAATGGTTCTTGTTGAACTTGTTATTCCCCATTATCTTCCACCCAGTTTGGGAGTGCAATGCTTTGAAAGCATCCAGGAGGCTTTGAGGGTACACAGGTATTAAGAGCAGGGGATTATCAAAATAAGCTGTGCTTACTGGTCTGGACTTGTCCCAGACCAGCTGAACTCTGCACTTGTCCAGCACTGCCTTATATTTATCCTGTCTGTGATAGAGGAACTGAGAATGTGGGTGATGTAACCCACAGAGAACAGGGGTGTTTGATCTGCATTTCTCTTCCTGACTGTGGCTTTCTTGTCCCTTTCCTGAAGGAATTAGTTGGCCGCTTGATTGGCAAACAAGGGAGGTTTATGAGCTACTTGAGGCAAGCATCTGGTGCCAAAATTTATGTCTCAACACTACCTTATTTCCGTGACTCCCAAGTCTGTCACATTGAAGGTGAGTGGTCTAATGGTCTAATGTGTCTAAGGTCTTGGGGGCCTTAATTAGATGGGCAAGGAATTTAAATGGATTTAGTGGCTTCTGAGTCTGGTGCTTTTCAAAACTCCTTCGGCCAACCTGTTAATACTTACACTGTTGATGCAGTGCAGGAGGATCCTGGCAGTTGTATTTCTTCAAGTGACAAGATTGGAGGTGTCCTCAGCATGTCCATGCTACAGTTTCCATGGGATTTTTGTCTTCCAGGGACTTCACATCAAGTAGAGAAAGTCCTGAGCCTGATTGGCAAGAAGTTCAAAGAGCTGTCTCTCACCAACATCTACACCATCCCTCCGCCGATGCCGCTGCCGCTTCACTCCCTGCTCGTGTCCGCCTGGGTGAGTCCCAGCCCTCTGGCTGTGCTGGGGCTGGAGCTTGTGCTCCCAGGAACACTCATGACAGTTTTTCCTCCCCGTGGCAGCTGTTCCTCCCCGATGGAGTCACTGTGGAGGTGGTAGTGGCACACCAGGTGGATGCAGGGCACATGTTCCTGCAGCAGCACACGCACCCCACGTTCCACGTCCTGCGCAGCCTTGACCAGCAGATGTTCGCCTGCTACTCTCAGCCCGAAATTCCAACCCTGCCCACTCCGGTAGAAGGCAAGTCATGGATGCTCGTACATTGAGAAAGTTCTGGGCTCCTTTGCAAGCCTGTTGTCCCCGAGTCAGGTGTGGGAAGTTCCCAGTGGATGAGGATGTGATAGCTCACATGTCACCTCATCTTTAAGTTGCTGCTAGAGTACAGATGTTGCTCTGCTCTCCCTTACCCTGCTTATCCCTGGAGTACCTCCCAGCCACGTAGCTGCATGTTGAAATTCAGAGTGAGATCAAGCCTGTCTCAGTTTATTTCCAATCAACCTGGCAGCTGGGGTATTTCTGCTGACAAAGTGTGGAGCTGCTCCCAGACCTTCACAGTGTCACTGTGTCCCTGTCTGTCACCATGTCTGCCCCTGGTGTGAAGTGAAGGGGGCATCACATGGAAAGGGGTTGTGTATTCCTTTGTGGAGACAGACCTTGCTGTTACTACTCAGAGGCTGGAAGGGAACTGGGTACCTGGGTAGGGCAGCTGGGTTGTGGCAGACAGAGCTGAGAGTAAAACCCACCAGTCCTGTGTCTCAGCTTCAGGCCTGGTCTGCTGGGGGTGTGGGGGGGTTTTGGAGGAAGATGGAAGCAGCCTAAGAAATGCTGTTGGTTCTCCATAGATAACTGAGCAGCACTGCTCATGCCCGAGGTGCTGATTTTTGGAAATCCACTTATCCTGAACCTTTCTTCTCTGCACTGTGGTGTTTTGCAGTTGGTATTATCTGTGCAGCTCCAGGCCTGGATGGGGCATGGCTCCGGGCTCAAGTCATCAGCTACTTCGAGGAGACCGATGAAGTGGAGCTCAAATACGTGGACTATGGAGGATATGACAAAGTGAAGGTCGACACACTCAGGCAAATCAGGTCTGTAGATCCTCTCCCATGACCTGAGGCCATGTCTGGCTCAAATCCTAATCAGAGGACTCTGTATCATTTGAATTCCTAAAGGTTTTTCCACAGCTGAAGTGGGAAAGGTTCAGCTCATCAGTGAGTGTAGGTCCTTGGGAGCACAGCAAGCTCCTGCAAGGCTTTTTTCAAGGGAGAGGAGAGGAAATGGCAGCTTCTCCACTTCAGAGTGGAAACTGAGGAAGAGGATGCCTTCAGGAGACCTCAAAGTGTAATTGAGTGATGAGCCAGGAATAAGCTCCCAATTCTCAATGCCCTGGCCCCACTGTCTGGGAGAGCTGTGTTGGATCAGGGATTTCTCACACAAGCCCATTAAATACTTGATTGTGCCCCAGAGGTGGGAGACAGGCAGCACAATCTCCCTGATGGAGGTTGGTTTTGCTTGGAGCCTGATCCAGTTTGGCATGTTAATCAGACCATTTATTGCTGCTCTTAGATTGCTGGGAGAATAGTCTGTTTTTTTTTTTTTTTTTGTTTGACTGTCATTAATTTAAAACTGAATTCCTGTTAGAGCAATTTGTTTAATCAATGTCACACTGAAGAATGCAGGAGTGATTTAAAGCCCTGTTCTTACTCTGATCCTCTTTTCTTTAAGGTCTGATTTTTTAACACTACCTTTCCAAGGAGCAGAAGTTTTACTTGACAATGTGGTGCCACTTCCAGGTAATGGAGCTCTTGATGTACTATTGGTGCTTCTCCTGCCGGTTTCCATGGATGCCAGATGTTTCCAAGCCATGATTCTGTCTAAACCTTCTACCTCCTATTGCCAGTGCAGCCTCTGATGTGACAAGAGGAAGGATTGGAAAAATTGTCTTGTGTTCTTCTAAATGTGCTAGCATGGCATAACCTGTCAGAATCCAGGGGAAAGATGATAAATGTCCAGGCCTTTTCCTGCTTGGAGGAGAGAATTAATTATTGTCCTAAGCAGCAAGTTGGCAGGACTGGCAGGGTGTAGGTGCAGTAGCTGTAACTGCTCTAATTCTTCTGTCATAGAGCTGCTGTAAATGCAAACTTAGTTTTTAATCTGCAGACAAATACCCGACATTTTGCTCCTGAAATGACTGATTTGTAAAGTTGTGTGTTCGAAAGCCAAGCCTGCAAGCACTGGAACAATGTCAGTCACTTTGGTTTGCTTTTTTTTGTCCTTGGCTCTGCTCAGGTGCTGGGCAGTACAGAGTTCTCAGAGGCAATGGTGCCCCATGTGCAGGGTCAGCAAAGCCCTGAGGGACCTGAGCTTAGTTTATTGAGGATCAAAGCACCAATGGCAGCTCCAAGATGCTGCAGAAATGTACTTGCTGTCTTTAAAGCCTCCTGATTCATCAGTTGCTTTTGTTCACATGGTCATGGCTGGTGGCTGTAGGAAGCTCTTCATCCCTTCCCTGCAGAACCAACAGCTCCAGGGACAGGATCAGCTGTACTGTGAGGGTTCTCTGGCCCAGTGTGTGTAGGAGGCCAGAGAATATTAGCTCAGTAGTCCTCCCTGGCCTGTAAAGTCTGTGAAAGACCTCATTTGTTTTCTCTGCTCTCGCTTTTCCACAGACGAGGATCACTTTTCCCCGGAAGCCAACGCCGCTGTCAGTGAGATGACCAGAGGCGCCGTCCTCGTGGCACAGGTACAGAACACCTCTGGAGAAGTCTTGTTGCTGGTGGCACTGCTGGTGTCCTCTGCCCTGCACTCTGTGTTACATAAAACCCAAAGCCAGAGCCTGCCAGCCTGGCTCCTGGGAAGTCCTGGGGCTGGGAAGGAACTTCCATGAGAACCTCTGGGGACTGGGAAGGGATGAGCGTTCCCTCTTGTTTCTGATGCAGGCAGGGGGAAGGGGACCTGGATGGGTTTACAGAACATGGCAGGGCCTGTTCTCTAGTAGATCTGGGGTCCCCTGGGTCTGCCCTGCTTTGCCAGTCCTCACTGGTTTTGCACCATGGACATGTGGGATCTGGCTCTGGCTGGCCAGAGGCAGCAATGGGACTTCTGGTCATGTCCCAGGAACTTCTGGAGGCAGCACCTGCTTGCAGTCCAGCAGTGCTCACCTCTTCTGAAGTGCTTCTGGTAGTGGCTGCAGCTGTCCATGTAATTCTGGGACCAGAATTGCTGCACAGTCACGTTTTCCTGTGTTTCCAGGTCACAAATTATGACAGTGTCACGGGACTGCCGCTGATACAGCTGTGGAACTTGATGGGAGATGAGGTGGGTATATTGATGTATACGTTGAAAACTCCTTAATCATAAACCTTCTATTGTTGATTAGGAACTTGCAGAATCCATGTTTGTTGCTGTGGCTTGTTCACTTATCTACTCTTTCTTGGGTTTTTTCCCCCTCCCTTTAGGTGGTGTCAATAAACAGGACTCTGGTGGAAAGAGGGTTTGCTCGGTGGCTCGACTACTAGCAATGTCCTAGATGCCTTGACAACTCTTTCTGCAGAGAAAAAACAAAAGACAAAATCTTGTTTTGCACTGTTACAATTCGGTTTGGCAACTTCCCCCGAGGAGACCCGTTTACACCTGCCTGCGGAGTTTTGTGGTCCATTGAAACACGTTTTGCTCAACTGTTACCATTTCACTAGAACAGATACCTCATCTCCTGAAAGGGGGTGTTCAAAGCCATAATGACAGATACTGTAGCTTTAAAGCAAAAAATCCTCCCTGGCCTCTGCTCAAAATTTAAATGGAAAAAAAACCCTTAAAACCTTTGGGTCTGGCTCGAGGCAAAGGCCCCCGAAACGGTAACGGCGCTTTGGTTCCGGCTGTGTCGTGCCCCATGAACTTGGTGTCTGCTTTTTCCAAAAGTTACATCGGTTGTCCTTTTTTAAACAGGCCCTGCCTATGAAATTAATGAATGTTATTAAGGGATTTAATGTTCAGTTATGGATTTTTCTGTATTGTGCCAGTAACCTGCACAAACAGCATCCATCTTGTGTCTTCCTTGCGCCAGGAGGTGGAGGAATTGTGTTCCCGTGTCTCACTGCAATCATGGATTTTAGGCTTGATCTGCTCTCCCTGCAGGGGCTTGGAGTGCAGGATGTTACCACTACAATTTTTGCTCTGAAATGTCATGTATTTAAAGAAAAGAAACTGCTTGCCAAGCCCAATTGTAGTTTATATTTTTCTAGCTGTGCAAGTCTGTAAATATATATAAAAAAAATCATTGTAATATTTTGTACAAGAAAAACACTGGAAACAAAGGGAACTTTACAGAAACTTTTTCACACCAAAATGTCCTATATAGGTAGAACTGGTATGGAGTGCATTAGGGTAGCCAAATTATTTGGAGCATCTGAATGTTGGGAGTGTTTCAGCTCTGCTGTATGAGGATTAGTGTCCCCTTAGGTTGCTGTCTGGTTGAAATTGTGATGGCTGCATCCTTTGCTATGTTGCTGTACAGATCTGTTTAAAAAAAAAAAAAGTAACAACTTGGCATTACTCTTGCAGTGGTGTTCTCTCTCAATTATTTTTGTTGCTCCTTTTTAGATTTCTATTACGTATTTAAAATTTCGCTCAAGTAATTTAAGCTGACTTAATGCTCTTATACACATTAGAGGGCATGTCTTTCATTTTAGATATGGATTGAGCTGGGATTTATTGCTGGCAGAGAAGACGCTTGCCAGAAATTGTTGATGTAGTCAGTCCTCAGAAGTTGTTTCAGGTGATTCAAGGATGTGCTCACATCCTGTGAGCTGACATGCCAGGGCACCACACATTTGGACAGTGGCCTGCAAAAGCCTTTGGTCCAATCCCCTCTGCTAGGGAATGGTTATATTCTTTCTTGGAGTTCTCTCCTATTTGGCGCTTTGATTTAATGTTCGTGTTTGCAGTAACATCCAAGGAAAACTAAATTTGGTAACTCAGATCTATAAAAAATATATCCTTTTGGAATGTTTCTTTCCATTTCAATTAAAGCTCGAATTTTAAGCTGTCTTAATGAAACTGTGATGACTTAAGAGCCTTCATTTCCTGCCTCCATCAGAGCAGCCCTGGGCTCCTTGCTCTGCACCCATGGGGTGGGTGTGTCGCTGCTTATTGCTCATGGCAAAGTTTGGCTTGTCTGAATGTTGGTGTTTTCCCTTCTTTGAGAGGTGTCGAAGTCAGGAATCTACAGCAGGAATCTCTGCCAGTGTCAGCTCCGTGTCCCTTGTTTTCCTCTGGCTCTGCACTGTGGAAGAATATCCTGTTCCCTATTTGTGTCGAGCGCTGCCTGGTTTTTAAACTGCAGTAAAATAGAACATTGCAGGGTGAGGAACTGAAATGAGGAGGTGTTGGCAGGTACCAGATACACAGCTCTTTTTTCTTTAAAATCACAACTCTCAGCCTGTACATGAACATTAATGGGGGGGGTGGGGTTAGGTTTGGGGTTTTTATACTGTGGACAAAAGTGAGTGGATTTGCCGAGATGGGGGAGGGTGTAGTTAAATTTGGACTGCTTGGAAAAGGCACAGATCAAAGAAGGTCCAGGGGAAGCTGTGGCAGTGTTGCTTTGTGCCCTGTCAGATGTCGGGGACGAGGCTGTGCTGGGTTTGGAGTGGGTTGTGCTGCTCATAAATCCATCGGTGGCCCCTGAGCAGCTCCATAATCCTTGGCTCAGGCCTGAGGCTGAGCACAGGCACATGGAGCTGAGCTGTCCCACGGGGTGCTTTGCCTAAAGCCCTTCAAAGGGGCTTTTCCCTTTGGAAAGTGGTAATTTTATTACGGGTGAAATGAATGAGGTCTCTGGAGATGCCTCATTTACAGCCTCCTGGAGAGCTTCCATGGGCTGCACAGCACACTCCAGCACTCCCTGCCAAGCAGCCCCTGGATGCCCAGATCCCCTGTCCAGGCTCTTCCCATGAATCAGAGGTGCTTCCTAGGCCTCCTTCCCATGGCTGCTGCCCCTTGTCCTCCTGCTCTGGGTGCAGCATCAGGAGCCCCTCCCTGGGCAAGCAGCACCTTCCTGCCAGGGCTGCTCCTTTGGCAGAGCCTGGAGCTGACTTCCCTTTGGCACACTTGATTTCAAGGCTCCTCAGGGAGGGAGGAGGGCAGTATTTTTGGAGCAGATGGAGAGTAAGGGAGCCCCTGTCTGACACTGGTGTGTGGAGCACTGACACGAGGAGCAGCTCAGCTCCTCAGCTCCCACAGCCAGGGGTGCAGCCCAGAGCCTGGCTCAGCACATCTCTGGTAGGAACTTCACTGGCAGAGTCTTCTTCCTAAAAAGAAAGAAAAATGAGCTGCAAGCTGTATCTTCCCTTCCACTGCCTCACACAGATCCCTGGGTCCCACCTTGGTGCTGTCCCTGGAAAGCTAATCTGTTGGAGGCTGCTGAGCAAGAGTTAGAGAATGTGTGTCTTGTCTTTAGTTCATTGCTTCAGGGGCTGTGTTTTGGCTTTGGTCACCTCTGCTGCTTCCCCCCTTCCTTCCCCACCCCATTCAAAAAAAAAAAAAACAAACCACAAACCCCCAGCAATGCTAGATGAAAAATTCTGACTGCGTTGGGCACCAGCGTGATGATGGCAGCTGGAGGAGAGACTTGGGGCTCTCTGCCAGCGACAGTGGCAGAGCAGCTCTGCCTGGACACCCCCTGGTCCCAGCTCCTCAGCACTGCTCAGCCTGGTGCCTCACCCAGCCTGTGCTGCACAGTAACTTCCCCTGTGAGCTGCTCCGAGGGCGTTTGAGGCCATTTGTCCTTGTGACCTTCACAGCTCCCCCTGGCAGTACATCCCACAACTTAATTACGTGTGAGTGGGAAAAAGTGCTTCCTGTTTGTTTTCTAAATTGCCCGAAAGCCTTCCTGGCTCATCTGTCATCCCGGCAAGGTGAGTAATGGCCCTGCTGTGGCTTGTCCACACTGCCCCTGAGTGCACCACAGCCTCCTCTCCTGCCCTGCCTCTGCTCGGGCTCAAGCTGCTGAGATTTGCTTCCCAGGTGGGAGCAGGGGGTGCCAGCTTCCCCTCAGACCCTGAGCCCTGCACCCTTTCTGGCCCTGCAGAGCCTTCACTGAGGTGAACACGTGCTGGAAGCTTTCCTCCTCTTGCTAAATCAAGGCTGTAAAGAAGATGCTGCACATGTCCAGGTGCATGTTTTGGTGTCTGAAAGCAGGGTAGGATGTTTCTGACAACATTCTCCATCCTTGTGGAGAGCATAAGGCAAAAGGAGTTGTGCTGTAGCTGTGAGTGCACCAAGGCTATAACCTCCCCCAGGAGAGGGATCAGAGGGACTCTGGTTTGTGCACTTCATGTCCCAGCTTCAAAACCCTGTGTGTTGCCTGGGGGCTGTTACTCTTTTTTTGAGCCCTGACTCTGCATTCAAGAAGGCTTAAAGAGACATTTCATGCTGTTTCAAGTGAGGTGCCCTCATTTCTGGCTAGCAGCACTCTCACGGTAATCCGTGGATCTGGGTTTCTCTCCTGTGTGTTGTCTGTCGCTCTCCAAGTGCACCTGAAGCACTTCTCTGGCCCTCAAGTACTGTTCTTGTTCGCAGCCACGAGTGGCAGCGTGAGCATCTCGTGGTTCTGCCCCATCCCCCTGAGCTCTGCCTGCTGCAGGGACGTTCCCTGGCTGCTCCACCATCTCCCACTGTGCCTGCTGGGGCATCCAGCTGCCTCCAGCCCCCCAGCCTCCTGTTGTCCCCCAGATTTCCTGTCCCCAGTGCTCAGAAGGGATTCCTGGAAACCCAGCCCTAAGGAGACACTTGTTCATCACTGAAAAAGTTGTTTTGTCAGAGCAGGAAGAAATGTTTGGCTGCCTTATCAGGTCTGTTGCTCTAATTCTGCTATGGGACAGTGACACAGTGTCATGTACAGGACGGGGTGAGGGATGCATGGCAGAGTGAAGTGCTGCAGGTGCCCAACCCTGTCCCCAGACGCTTCCTGAGGACAGAAGACACCACAAACCGTGAGGGAAGAGTCGTAGCGGAGAAAGCTTGGTTCTCTTTTTTTGTATCTGCCCAGTCCCCTTGGCAGCCGGACCTGCACCGCCCATCCCGTTCCTTCCTCGGGAGAGCAGCAGCCTCTGCTCGCGGTGACGAGGAGGAGGGAGCGAGTCCCGGTGGCGAGGACAGAGCAGCAGATGGCACTCGAGCACCAGCCCAGCCCCGCTCCGCCGCTCCGGGCTCAGCCGCGCCGGGGAAGCGCGGCCCGGGCTCGCAGTCCTTGACGGGAGATGGATCATCTCAGCTATACACTGCGTCTATAGGACCTTGATTTACATGCCTCGGATGTTCCTCTCTGCTCGCAAGTCCAGATTGTATCTCTGCTTGTGCAGGTTTGTCCTTACACAGTGTCTGGATGTGAGATGATAAAGGGAGAGTGTTACTTTTCACTCACAGAGACAGACCCCTAATTTGCTTGGATGTGTTTTGTGATCGTGGCGTGCCTTTCCCTCAGAGCTGCCTCAGAACACAGAAACAAGATTATTTTTTTTCTCAAATAAGATCGTTTTGTCCCTCCAGCCAAAAGGAAGTGAGTTTGTTGTCCTCACACTGAAAATGGACTTGCAAGTGCAGAAAGTGAAAAGCAAAGTTCAGCGTGATTGTTACAGAGGCAACAGCCAGAGGAATGAATGAGTCAGGGGAAAATGTTCCTGTTGAGATGGTCACGGTGTGTGCTGGGCATGCAGAGAGGACCCCTGGGTGAGGAGCTCTGGCTCCCCTCACTGTCACAGCACTGCTGCTGCTCCTGGCAGAGCTGTCACACCCCAGGGCTGGCTGTTTGCAGGGACAGCTGAGCTTCCAAATACACAAGCCCTGACCCCAGATTCAGACCATGGTCATTCTCCTCTGGACCCCTGGGACACTTGCCAGTGGCAGCTGAGATGGCACAAGCCCCCCGAGGTGCCACAGCCTGTGCCAGGCTCTGTTTGCCCGGGCTTTGCCCTTGAACAGGGCAAGAACCCTGGCTGGGTTTGCCCAGGAGTGGGGAGGAAGCTCTTGCCCCAGTGTCTGCTGAGCGCCCCTGCCCCAGGCTGAGTGTGCTGTGCCCCCCCCCCCGTTACTGAAAATGGGGGGAAAACCACTTGTGAGTCCCCAGCTCTCCCGTGTGTGAGACCTGTACAAATCCAGGTTTTTGTCAGCAGCTTGACCTTTTGGGCAGTGTTCTGGCTCTGCAGTGAAGAGGTGCCCTCGTTCTTCCCCTTGCCTGACTCCTCTATAATGGAAGGGCTAAATGCTTATTGCTTTTTTGTAGCCTTTTCCACTTGCCAATCAAACATGTCTGGTTGGGGTTTGTTTTGTTTCCGTGTTGCTGGGCCTGTGCAGGACTCTCCATCTCCCTGTAATTATGGTTCCATCATTGTCTTGGCACAAAAACATCTGCTGTCTCCCTGCCATCTCCACTTCCCTGTTTCTTTGGAGAATTTCATGGATCCCAATGACCTTCTATTTTCCATGACATCTCAGTGTACGCAGCTGTTCCTCTTGCATTCCCCTGTCTCTCCATCTACCTCTTTTTTTCCTATCAGCATCTCCAAAGCATTTGGAATTCCAGCTCATCTGCTTATCAAATCAATATCTCGCCGTCGCCTCCGCGCCGCAGCCGCCGGGAACGCGGCACTTTGCCCCCCACTGCTGGGCTGCCTCCCCTCTGAGCACAGCACATCCCCCAGCTCCTGCCTGAAGCCTTTGCTTTTCTCATTTAACATTTTAAAGTCCATTTTCTCAGGCTTTTTATTTTGATTGTTTTGTACCCTTTGGCTGTCTGGGGTCTGAGGGCTGTCAGTGCTGTGGCTCCTCCTGAGCAGTGACGTGCCATGGGATGGATGGATGGATGGATGGATGGATGGATGGATGGATGGATGGATGGATGGGTGATGTTGCCACTCAAGGTGATGTCACTGCTGGTTGCTAGTGACAAACTGAGCAAAGTTGGAGTGTGTGAGGAGAGGAGCTGTGGAGGGTCTGGAGAAATACAGGCTCAGCTGCTGGCTTTGTGTGACCTTGTTGAAAGAGCTTGAGGTCCATGAGAGTGATGAACAGAGATACATCAGGTTTTATTCTGTTCTGGCACCTTTTATTGCTAGGACTTTACTCATATGCCTATTCTCTTAAAAAATATTAATTAAAAAATCAGTCCTATAGCAGCTGCAAATGGACTAATAAAACGGGGATATGACAGGACCTTAAATCTCTGCTTTGTTCTGAAAAGTGTGCATCCCAATTCTCCACCTCCCACTCCTGTCTCACCTGCCTGCATGGCAGGACCCCAGCCTGGAGTACCCCCAGGGTACTCCATGATGCTGCAGCAAAATTGATCCCTAGAATATTAAAGGCATATAGGTTTTTGTTATTTTAGTCACCTTTAACCCATGGTCTGTGTACATCTGAGCTAAGAATACCCTGTTCTTGAAAGATTTTGCAGAAGTTTGGCACCTGGAAGGTGTGACAGAGGAGAGGGGAGCAGGTAGGGAGCTGGTGGAGATAAGGAATCACACAACAGCTTTGTAGATGGATGGAAATAACACCGTGTTTGCATCACAGCTTTTCCTCTTTCAGGGGCGTGTTTAGGCAGAGCTGGTTTTTATACAGATCTGCACTGCATGTGGGTGCTTGTACCTAAGTAGGGCTGCAAAATCACGGATTAAGGGTTCTAGTCATCCAGAAGGAGGGATGTGGCAGTTGGAGTGGATAATGACTCCCTGACTGGGGAGGAGAAATGCTCCCATGGAGATGGGAAGCAGCAGGTTTGGTGAGGACTCAGCTCTGTGTCCTCACCCAGGCAGAGCTGTCGGAGCATCACCAACAGCAATTCCCATTCCCTGGGGACAAGGACGGGGCACCTTCACTGGGCTCGTGCCCCTGTACAGGGAGAGATGCACAGGAAGGCACAGCAGCAGCCTGGCTCCAAAATGGGGGCTCAGGTGTTGGGCCAAGTGTGGATCTGGAATGGGCCAAACCAGAGCAAACCGAATGGGAATTGCACAGGGAGTTAAATGTTAGAGGGAATAATCTGCATCACTTACCGCTCCAACGACTCCGAAATAATTGGCTGTTTCCTGGGCATATCCAGAAGAACTGAAGTGTTCTCCCTGTTGCCTTTTGCCTGGTGATCTTCCAGAGACCTGGTTGTCTGCCTCTTCCTCGCCCTTTACCTCCTGGGCCCCCCCTCCCTCAAATTTCTCCCGGAGTTTGTATTTTTCCCCCAACAATGTCTCTAAAGAATCACAAATGTGTAACGTGTGTCCCAACGCTTGGATTTTAATAATGTGCAGCAACCCCCATCAGCACAGGCAATTTCACATTCAACACATTATTGCTATTTAAAGCGCCGAGGTATAAAAATGATTGGCAATCCAGCTCTGCCAGATTGTGATTTTTAATATCGGCTGCTCTGCGCAGTCGTTCCCTCACCTTTGACTTGCAGATTTCCCAACGTCAAAATAGCAAAATCATTTTGGGTTGTACCAGGCACATTGCTCGCTGCTGAAAAGAAGCAATTATCATTAAATATCCCCCTGGCTGGCTGTACACAGACACACCCGCACAGGCTGGGCTGCTCCGAGGCTCCAGCCCAGCATTTCCCCAGCTCTGCAAATACCTTTTACCTGAGCTGCTGGATTCTGGGTGGATGGGGGGCCATGGGCAGGTGGGATGTTGTCTTGTCTCTCTGTTGTGGTTATGGAAGAGGGAGGACACTGGGATTCATCCCAGAGGTGCTGCTCCAGGAGGCAGCAGGTGATTTTCGTGTTCCCAGGGCTGCGACAGAGATCTCGCACGGAGCCCAGAGGTGTTGGTTGTGCCAGGGCTGTTCCCATGAACGTGTTGCTCTGGGTTAATGTACAGTGTGAGTAAAGATTGGACCTCTGGGAATTTCTGTTTGAGGCAATCTCTCCCTGCTTACCTTGAGGTGACCAGAAAATGACCCTTCTTGCATGAAAACAAGACTGTCTTTACTGAGATAATGGCCCTGGAAAGTTCTCTGTGTGCCATACAAAATCAAGTGAACACATGACAGGTGGGTAATTTCTCTCCTGCTGTTGCTTTCTCAGGTCCCTGCTGCAGGCCCTGCTGCAGGGTGGCTGGAGGAAGGCAGGAACGTCCTCATCCTCAGCTCTGCTCGAGGAGCTGTGCAGGGAGCAGGACCCACAGCAGGGTCCCTGGGGCAGGCAGTGCAGCTCTGGGGTCACACCTCGGGCTCCCACAGCTGCACAGCCCAGTGGTGACACCAGGAAGAGCCGGGAGTGGGGATGAGGCTGGGATGAGGGATGGAGCGAGCTCACCAGCACAGTGACATTAAACAGGAGCCTTTCTCTCTTCTAAAAATACCTTTTCCCTCTTGTTCCCCACAGCAGTGGAGGAGATGGTGTGCCAAATCCACCTGCTCCAGCAGCTTTTGGGACAGGAAAGAGGAAATCTTTTGGGTGATCTTGGGGAAATCTTGGTGCCTTGTGCAGATGTGGAGGGAGCAAAGCCCTGGGGAAAGGCTCTCCCTGGAGCCAGGGAGCAGTGGCAGCACTTTGTCACCATATTTACACTTCCACTGGCCCAACATGAAGCGTTTGGCTCTCCTCCACTTGCGGAAGGGATTAGCTACTTCATAACATCCAGACAAGATAATCTCTCCAATTTTGCCTGGAAGAAGTCCCTGACAAAGAGCAGCAAAGCAACAATAATGCCAGATGAAGCAGTAATTGAGTTTGCCTTCTTATTACTTTCTCGGCTAAGTTTGTGTTGGTTTGAATTTTATTTTTTTGTTGTTGTTGATACAGAACAGCAAAACACTGTCCCTGAGCTGATTCAGACCAGCAGAGTTCCATCTGTGGTGAACTGCAGCCACACAAGGAGGTGAGCAAAGAGGGGAGGGGGATGGCTGCATAAAGTTACGTGCAGTGTAAGAAATGTTAGACGCTCCATCCTGGCTGCAGCAGTGCTGCTCTGATGGTGCATCACACTAAAACCCCACGAGAGCCACGGGGCTTTAGTGCTGCATCAATCCAAAATGGCCTCAGCCAGGAAGAACAAATCCAGGAGCCTCTGCCCACTTCAGCTAAGTATTTTCCAGTTTCCCCAAGATCTTCCTTCCCTTGAAAGAGCACCCTAGTAAGAAATAGCAGGAAGAATAGCTGCTGGGCTGCTGTGGGCCTCCAGGCGTGGTTCCCCAATGATGCAGAGAATTTCATTTGCAAAGGTGAAGCTGAAGTGCTCTCAAGTGCCAGCGAGGCAAATGTCACCTCCTGGAGCGCTGCTGGACCGTGGGCTGGGCACGGCTGGTGGCTCAGCCCAGACAGCCCCAGCTCAGCACCTGCTCCTGCAAAATTGGGCAAGCAATGGTGCATGCAGGAGACGTTTGCTGGTACTGTGTTATCCCACAGTATTTTCAGGATAACATAAGAGGCTGCTGTCAATTCTGGCCTCCAAGCAAAACACGTCATCCTTGTTTCCTTTCTCTGCTCACTAAGTGATAGCCATGTATATTTTTAAGGGGATTGTCCTCTGGATTCTTTTTATTTGTCATCCAGTATCAAAGCTCTAAAGGTCACATTTTTCAAGTTCTTTCCTTGGAGCTTCAAAGACTATACATTTACTTTAAACAAAAACTAAAAACCCAGCAATTTTAGAAAACCACTCCACACCCAGGGACTCGGGAAAGCTCCAAATATCAGTGCCAAAGCTCAGTGCTCTCAGCTCAGCTTAAGAGCAGTCTGATTTTGCTGAACTGTAACCAGTCTGTAAGTGTATTTGCACTTACAAATTGCACATTTGTAACTGTGCCTGTTCATGAGCAAGTCATGACAAACAATTGTTGAGTCCCCAGTTCTAATTTCAGTCAGTTAAAGGTTTGGTCCTGCTCGGCCCATCTCCAGGCTCTGCACCACTCCCTGATCCCAGGGGAACACAAAGGCCCCAGGTGGAGCAGGGATGTCACCCCGGGGCTGTGGCAGTCACCCAGAGCACGCGCAGGCACCGGTGCCAGGCTGACCTGGCTGGGTGCCACCTCCAGGACAACACGTGGTGCCCAATCTGGCATCGAGGCAGAGGGGAGGGGGACTACGCCTGGCCCAGCTGAGAGGCTTAAGTGCAAAATTAACCCATCAATGTAATTTGGGTAAGTCTGAAGTGGCAGAGTGACTTCATTACAGTGCAGTGCTCCGTGGGATCCCAGCCTTTCTGCCTCCCATGTCTGGGGCCTGGAAGCCACTTCTGCTGGGCTGTCAGCTGGGCCTCACACAGGTTTTCATATAGGTCTCAGTGTGAGCATTAGGCAGGTGGATGAGTCTGGAAGGGAAATGAAGGACCTAAAGATCTGGATCCAGCTCAGAAGGAGCTAGGGGAGCACTGTTACAGACCTTGTCACCCAAAATCTCTCTTGGCTCTTACTGTCCTGACAAAGCCTGTTCTAATTATTTGCATAGCTTGATCTTGACATCAATGGAAACTCCAGCTGAACTTTGGCCAAGAAAGGACGGGTATGTCAGGGCCAGTTGTTTAATTATGTTTACAACTAAATTGCTGCAGTACATCCTCACTTCCTCGAAAGTGATTTTCCTCTGCTCTTTAATTTCATAGAACAATATGAAAGACATGAATCTTCATGAAACTCCTCTCCTAATGCAGCAGAGACTCCACAGTGTTTGCAGGCTTTGCTTTTCATCACAAGAGGTCCCAGGGGAGGTTCAAGGTAGGATCCTTGCCATCCCGGCTCAGCAATCACAGAAAGCCAAATAAATAAAGCAGGAAGTTGGCAAAGCCCTGATTCAGCAAAGGCAGAACCACAAGTTCAGCATTAACCTCTGCTTAAAATGATTTGGAACAGAAGAGTTAATCTCATGGCTGCCCAAAAGTCAGACCAGGAATCCAGGGCCTTGACAGTCGGCACATCAGTGCTTTAAATCTAATGGGAGAGGGTGCTTAAAGCTGAGGAACAGCTTAAATATGAGAAAAGCACCATCCCTGGTAGGAGGCAATAACTCAAACACTGGTTTTCGTTCCATGGCCAGACATCGTGGTCGGGTGTGATTTTGGCCAAGGCACTGATGCCCTGAGGGAGGCTGATATTGGATAGCAGCGGATGGATGATCCAGAGTTCTGCCCCTTGGGGTGCAGGGGTTTCACTGGACACTGGGTGGGAGCAGAGGGAGGGAGTGCAGGATGCCTCCTGGAGAGCTGGGTTTGCAGTTTAAATGTGTGAGACATCCCCTGAGGAGCGAGTGTGATGCTCCCCCAGCCCAAAACGTGCCCGACCCCGCGGGTGCCGGCGGGACGCGGCTGCCGCAGCCGGCGAAGCCCGGCTCCCTCGCTCTCCGTGCTTATCTGATCTGCACCTCCGTAATGATGTGGCTAGAATTGAATTATGGTGCTTTAATGTAGTTACAGCTACATTTCCCAGGCACATTTCTTCCTGACGTACAATGCTGGAATTTAGGATGTGGCCAGAGGCTGTGTGTGACTCCTTGTCTCCCGGGCTTGCTGCAGCCTTGCCACGTGCTGTGCCAGGCCCTGGCCGGAAAGGCAGCCTTAGGAGCTCAGTCCACATCTGCTGCTGGGAAATGAGTGAATTACGTGGAAAGCCAGGGAGTTACATTAAAGGTAACCCCAGGGCAACAGCCCCGTGTGCAGGGAGGGAGGCTCCTGCCTGCACACAGCCCTGCTGCTGCAGCAGGCTGGACAACAGCCCCTGCACGGACAGTGTCCCACAGCTGGCTCCCACAGCTGGCTCCCACAGCTGGGTCTGGCTCTGTCCTTGTTTTCCAGCTGCAGGAAAATACCTTCCGAGGTACGTGGATGGAGGGGTGATCTTTAGCCAATATCTGTGGCAGTGTGACCGTGAGGATGTTGTGCCCCTTGAAGATCTGTGCTGAGACAGTCTAAAGCCTCATGGAAACTTTCTTGCTCATGTCTCCTTTGATGTGAACTTATTGGTCATGGAAGTTGTTGTATCAGCAATGAGAATAATTTGATTAACTGGAAAGAAGCAAACGAAGTAGTTGACTCTAAAGTCAGGCAGGAAATGATGGGTTTGCCATTTCCACCATGCCAGGGGTGCAGGAATGCCCAAACTTCAAGATGTGAGGAATTCCCACCATCTACAGAGAGGGAGCTTTGCTTATCTACCTCTCTGGGTGTTTTCATCAATTCTGATCTGCCTGCTGTTAATTTAGAACGATGGTGTCCTCTGGGGAGTGACTTGTTTTTCCTACCCCTGATTCAGCTCCACACTTGTGAATTTTAAGTGCATGTGCATATATAAATGAGTGTCTGTATTTATCCAGATCCTGCCAGTGCACGTTTTGCAATAATTCTCCTTGGATGCTCTTGCTTTGTCCCGCAGTCGATTTTTTTGAATGACATGGAACTGATAATGGATGTGGTTTCAGTGTGATCGGGCTGACTCGTCTCATTCCACCTCTCCTGCTTTTGAGCAAGATTGTGAGGACTTGCTGTGTCTATTTTAGATTCCGTCATGAAAGGAATAATTGAGATTGAGATTCTTAGTCACTCAATGCGGAAGGTCAGGGAATTAATGCTGTGTTACACCAGACCATTCATTTACTGGGCCTCCTTTTTTTTTTCCCCTTAACTGTCTGTAGAGGAAAACAAATGTGGCTCAGAGAAGGTAACGCATCTCCAACACCGCGCAGAGCCCCAGCCTCTGATAATACACACTGTTTATCTTTATTTTGGGGGTGTTCCAGGGTAGTTTTATCATCATAATTGATTAGTGGCGACAGGGAGAAAAAAATCCAGGAGTAACAGGAAGAAATGATTCCAGTGAATCCATTGACTCAGTGGTAGCATTGATCTACTTCTGGGAATTATTTATAGGAGAAGATTCATAGTTAATAATATTAGTTTGGACTTTGGGAGCAGTTTATCAGAGGCTCTTAAAGGCCTTTGGTAAAAATTAATCAGGGAGAGAAATAAGGTAGACAGCCTGGTTTTGGGAGAGGGAAGGAAATGGGATTTCTGGCATAGCGCCATCCATCCCAGGGCAAGAGACACCACGAGGGGTGACTTGGGGTGCTTGGATATGTCCAAGCACAGGAGTGAGGGGCTGGATTTCCAGCTGCTGTATCAGACAGCAGAGCTGGGGAAAGGTCTTTGGAAAATTCCCCATTAACCCCCTCCTTCAGATGAAGCCAAGGTGCCCACAGAACAGTCACCCCCACCAGATCCAGCAGGGAGAGCTGCCCAGGGACAGCACAAGCCCTCCTCTTCCCCTGCCTCTCCTCCCCGCTTTGTTTTTGGCTTTAACTTAATTGATCTGTACCCTGCAATCCTACCCGCAGGAGGAATGACACATCTGAAAAAAAAGCAGGAGGATTTGTTTAAAGTGAGCTGCTTGGGTTTTTCGCCGTGTGTATATATAGAATTGCCTGGAAGTAGTAAATAGAATTAAACACTGTGGTTCTGAAAAACAAAATTCTCAGGGCTGTCTGTTGATTTCAAAGCTGATGAAAACAAAGCAGGCTTTGAAATCTTTCCTTGCAGAGCTTCCCCCTCCTCCCTTATCATATGATAGATGGGCCTGATAATATTTGGGTTTTATTCTTCTTTTGAAACAGTTGAAAAAACACCGTTTTCTCAGTTAAGATGAAAATCACGATGTTCTTAATAAGGTCAGTGTAATGTCTTCATTAGCAAACACTGAAATAATTTGATGCAGATCTGGAACTTGACGGGAAAAAGCTACAATGTCTACCCAAAATATAGAGCCACGTTTGCACCAGGTGTGAATCAGTACTGCTTCCCTAAAATTGCTGGTTCTGGGATAAACAATTCCGGTTTAGGGACTGGCTGCTGTGTTTTTAAGCAACTCCCTCCTGCGCAGCCAGACTCAGTGGGTTTTGTTTGTTTTCCTGCCTGGCCCCGGGCAGCGCTCATGGGCGTTGGGTTTGGTGGTTTCCTTTCAGGTGTTGGGGCAGGTGGAAACAAAGACAGGGGCTGGCACCGTGTGAGGAGGTGTAGAGCCCACCACGAGGAAACACAGGTGGATGTTAATGGATGGACAGCCTGAAATGGAATCAAAAATATCCAACCCAGCAAGTCTGCACTCTGTTGAAATTTTGTCCACAAATATCACAACCAAAGCTGCTGAGTGCTGTGCACTTTAAAGCCTCTGTTATGAATCCGAGGGACACGTAGGAAGTTTGCCCAGCTTTTTGGAGATGTGGGTGGTACCTAGAGAACCCTGACCAGGCTGACACCACAGACCCTGAAGACATCTCTTCAATCCCCTGTGCTGTGTCTCCTCCAAGGCAGGGTGGGCACAGCCCCTCTCCTGGTGGGGCTCTGTGGGGGGCTGCAGGCGCTGGGGTAACGCCCAAGGCAGAGATGCACCGAGAAGACCAATTGTTTGCAGTGACATATTCTGCATTTTAAATGATCTTTGACTTCCTGGCAGCTCCCCAGCATGTCACCCCCAGGAATTCTATCTAAATAACGTTTGTCAGGTGAAGCCACAGCTGGGCAGCAGGCAGGGCCCTGCTCCTCACCGGGGACCTCCGAAACCCACCGGCCGATCAATCTCCACAACCTGCTAAATGATAGATGGAATGTAATATAGGTCATTATTTCTTCCCTATGCGTGAAAATGAATTATTCAGTAAAGATTTAGATCCTTTTTATTATGACACTGAATTTATAGAGCATACAAAACATAAATGCAGATTTCTACAGCCCCAGATAGATGAACTCGATCTCCAGGCAGCATGAGGTGGGTGCAGCCCCTCGGCACCACTGCACAGCAAAGATGGGATGTCCAAGGCACATGGCTGCAGCCTGGGGGATTGTGACCTGCCACCTTCCTTACCTGGCACAGCATTCCCAGTCCATGCCCAGCTGGTTTAGGAGCCCAAGATCTCTTTGTTTCAGAAGTCAGGCTCTCAGGACCCATGTATCCTCAAGGAGATTTGGGGTCTCTTGTCACTTTGACCTTGTAAATGCTGATCTTAACAAACTCTGCATCTCAGTCTTTGATATGAAACGTGAGTTGTAAAAATTGAAGGGAAATTGGTGAGGATAAAACCTGCAAATGAGAGTAGGTGCTGTGTGGGTACATGGACAGATGTGATCGTCCCGAATTCGTCTGTCCTGCGGAGCCGCCGTGGAGGATCCGCGCTGGTTTGAATCAATAGCAGTAACTTCCCTTGTTATTGGCCTAAATGCTCCAACTTTTAATTGTGCAGCTGGGGAGAACGTTATCCCTGGCCAGCAGTTACAGATGTCAGCTTTGCAGTTCATTAGCTACTTCCCAAATTCCACTGGGAGTTTGGATTTTTAGCATGAACATTAGAGGCTGGCAAGGAGGAGAGCAGAGGGCAAGCCTGCAAATTCTCAGTGGGCTGGAGGAAAATCTGGGGCTGGGGCTGGAACAGCACCTTTGGGGCTGGGTGCTGTTGACTGCTGCCAAAGGAACAGGACAGCGGGTCCTGGTTTGTCACCCGTGGGCTTCAAGTGTTGAACGTGTCCCCAGAGCATCCCTGGTGCTGTGAGTTTGGCTTCTGCTGTGACAGCAGAGTTCTGAGAAAGAGCAAAACCAACTGAACAGATTGAAACTGGTCACCCCCCTGAACCCAGCCTGGGCTCTGGGGGAGGTGGAGAATGTACTGATAAAGTCTTCCCAAAGCCATTTGACCTGTAACGTTTGCTGATGGAGGGGATAACAGTGGAGATTTCCTTTTAATATACAGCAATCCAAATTTCTTTCTGGGCCATAAGCAGCTGTACTGAAGTTCCTTCTGTCCATCAGCAAAATCTGTCTTGTGCTTGTTCTGGAACCCCTTTAAAATTCTGCACCGCTGCCGGAGAGATTAAAGGGGTAATATAACCCCAGGAACCACTCTTCTGACTAGCAATTTACCGGTGATTATTACGAGAAGTAGCTAAGATCTAAAGGAGGCTCAAAGGGGGGAGAGGCTGTTCTTTAATCCCCCCCACCAGTTTCTTTTGCACATTGGTGCTGCTCACTCTGCTGGGGTAGGGCCAGGTCAGCCCCTTTTCCCTTCCCACTCTGGAGGAGCAGAGCCCTGCCCCACTGCTGAGCCAGAGTTCAGCACTTCATGGCAAAACAAGCCAAATAAAGGGAATTACATCCCATTTTACAGTGGTCAGCAGCACAGCCTAAAGAGGAGCGTTTCTCCAGTGGGCCTGACCTCCCAGCCCTGCACACATCCACTCATTCCCACCTTGTTCATTAGTCCCTGCTGGAAAGTACATCCACATGGTTCCCGCAGCCCCAGTAAAAAATATTATAATCCCTGAGCTGGAAATAGTTGGCAACCCCAAAATAGCTCTTGCAGGCTTGGCTGCTGAGCTTGGAGGTCTTTGGTTGGGAGACACCCGGTGCTGGGCAAGCGGAGGAACTCAAAATCCATGGATGTCTCTGAAAATGTAGGGCAACGCGGTTCAGTCCCACTGGGCAGGCGGCCCGTGCTCCCGCCAGCGCTCCTTAATTTAGGCGAACCTGATTGCTTTCGCCGTAGATAATTACAGCAATACCTGGCAGCCCCATCCCGCTCCCGCCTGACGCTGCAAAGCACTGGGCAAACGCCGAGCGGGAAATGCAGGAGCTGAGGGGCGCGGTGGACCCGGGTGGACAGTCCCGAGTGGACAGTCCCGGGTGTCACAGTCCCGGGTGGACAGTCTCGGATGGCCGGACCCGAGTGGACAGTCCCGGGTGTCACAGTCCCGGGTGGACAGTCTCGGATGGCCGGACCCGAGTGGACAGTACCGGGTGGACAGTCCCGGGTGGCCGGACCCGAGTGGACAGCACCGGGTGGACAGTCCCGGGTGGCCGGACCCGAGTGGACA
>VXAC01005366.1:162291-318926 GCA_013399225.1 Rhipidura dahli | reverse complement strand
CCCCCCGCCATCCCCTCGCTCTTTGTCTCTCGCAGAGGCTTCGGGTTCGTTACGTTCGCGGATCCGGCGAGTGTAGACAAAGTCCTGGCTCAGCCGCACCACGAGCTGGACTCCAAGACGGTAGGTGCTGCGTGGGGCTGCCCGGCCGCCCTTCCCGGCACGGCGGGGACGCGACCCGGGCGCTCCGAGCCCCGCTCGGGCCGGTGTCGCGGGCGGTGTCAGGCTGTCATTGAACCGGGACCTTGCATGGCTCGGCTTTTCCTTTATTTTTTTTTTCTAGACTCTGCCTTTTAACTTACCGAAAGCGGTAACTTTTTTTTTTCTTTTCTTTTTTTTTTTTTTCGAAATCCGAATTCGCCCATACCGACCGCTGGCTCCTCCCCCGGCCTTATATTTTATTGAGCGGTGACATTGAAAAAGCTGTGGAGTAAAATCCAACTTTTTTTTTGGTGTTGGGCTGCGGAATGCTTTCTGCAGGGAACTTTGTGCTTCTTTTGATTGATTATTTATGTATTGGTGAGCGCGTTTCAAGGTGGGAGTGACTTACTGTCAAACCGTGAAAGCTGCTGCTCGTGTCATTTCCCAAAGTCATTTTTTGGAGAGGTCTCCTCACCTGTGATGGTAGGGCCCCTGCGAAATGCACGCGGTAATTTATGGGAAGCTCTGCAAGAGCTGGAAAGTGGATGTGGTAGAGAAGCACAAGTCCTAATGTGTTGTTGTTTCTCCAGAGCTTTTTTGCTGCGCTCAGTCTCCAGTGCATAGCATAAGGAAAAAAATGCTGGTGAGATTCAGCTGATCTATTTTTTTTTTTAAATAAACATTACATTTCTTTGGTTTTTTTTAAACAAAATTTCCACACCTGAGTTTGCCCCCTGCCCAGATACGGTGTTTTCAGTGTTGGGTCAAACAAAAGATATCGGGCAAGTGCAGGTCTGGGCCCTGTTTTCTCCCTGTGATCAAGGCCATGCAAAAAGATGAAGTTTTGTGCCTCCTACTTTGTTGTAGTTTTCAGCTTCAGCCAAGCTGGTAGGGGAGGGGGGAAGGACACTGGTAGAGGTCATCAGAGCTCTGGTGCTGCTGGCTCTGGAGGGGGCTGTGTTTTGGGAAGGGAAGGCTCTCGTGCTGGTGGCACTGTCTGCAGAGACCTTCTGCTGGACAGATCGAGCGTGGTCCTTGCTGTCACTGGGGTTTATAGTCTGTGTTCTGGGGCTTGAGGGTTTTATTTTAACCTGAGCGTGGTGTTAGGGAGCAATCCTGTCTCGGTGCTGCAACATCTCATGGGTGCCTGTGTGTGTGAGACTATAGTTAAATGAAGAAAAGGAGAAGCAGGGAGCAAACATGAGGATATGGTTTTTTTAAAATGTAATTTATATGGAAACAAAAAGCACAAAGCTCTTGTAGAAGCAGGTGGAATCTAGTGTTTTAATTCGACCTACAGATTCTGCTGGGCTTGCCTGAACACGAAGCCCATGCTTTCACATGCCTTAATAATTTGATTTTAGGTTTAATCAGATATGGTAAGATAACTGATTCAGCCGTGCTCCTGAAATTAAACTCACTAGACTTTTCATGTACAGCTATATTCTCTATGTGTTTTTAAAGATAAATTTAGATAAGAAGAACAAAGGCAAACAGTATCTTGAACGAGGGTTTAAAAAAAAAAATCATGGGAGGACACCCTGTCATATTTCTGACTATAATTAGGTCCTCCCCCAGCTTTTTTCTTGTATCACAGTCTAGTCCCCGCAATGTATTAATTTGCTATTCTCTGGGGGAGGGGTGAAGAGCTTCACCAGGGCAAATCTGCCTCGGTTTTGGTTGTGTGATAATGGTTGAATCAATCCAAATAGAAAATTGACCTTAGAATCAGTAACGCAGCTCAAAAGTAAAGCACAGAGCCAGGCAGGTCCTTTCAGGCGTGTATTTGTAGAGTATTGTAGTAACTGTTGTGCAGTATAACAAGGCATTTGACTCTGTTTCAACGTTCAGCACAGGAGGCAGATCGGTTGGGTATTGGCATGGAAACGTCGCTCTTGTTTACAGTTACGTTAAAAGCTTTGTTTAGGTAATGGCCATTCATATCAGAAATAGTATTATAGTCATTTCCTAGAGGACTTGTAGATACAGTAAGTAGAATTGTATCTAACTAACTAATTTTTTTTGGTAGAACTTTGGTTTTTTGTTTTTTGTTTTTTTTTTTTTGGTTTGGTTTTTTTTTTTTTTTTGGTTTGGTTTTTTTTTTTTTTTTGGTTTGGTTTTTTTTTTCTTTTTGGTTGTTGTTTGAATAGTTGACAGGGTTATGCAAAAGGTATGGATTTGCCACGTTCATCGCTAGTGTTTCTCTTCAAAGGCTGGTGGTGTTTATCCAAAAGGTTTTGGGAGGGAAAATTCAGTTCTTTTAGAAGATCTGTCGCTGTGGTGCAAAGGACTCCATGCTCTTTGAACTGACCTTCAAAAATGAATGTGTTGCTTTGGAGTTTAATGGCTTTCCCAGCTTTTTACCAGCAGAACTTTGCAGTGATGTCCCTCTGGTGGGCCTGGTGTTCTTTGGTGGGAAAACTTGTAGTTTTGGAGCAAACATAGAAATGTGCATATTTTTCCACCTTTGGGTATTGCTGTGGAAAATCCGTACCTGTTGTATTTCCCCAGTAGACAAATGCCTAGTCAGTGCTGAATATATCTGTAGATAATGTTAATCTCTATGAAAAGGTTAGCTTTCTAGATAAATAATTTTACTTTCTATGCTTTTTGAACAATAAAGTGGCATGTAATCGCTCATTTCTCAGGTGTGTCCTAAAAAAGATATGATACTTGTATCCGATGGAGGCAAATCAGTTCATCAGTTTCACATCAAATGTCTGCGATATTTCCCATTTTGACAAATTAATTGAGCAAAACTGCTTTTTAGGAGAGGCCCGTGGTTATTTAGTAGTGACAGGAATATTTATCACCACAGGAATAATGATACCAAATGGAAACATCTCTTCCTCATCAGGGTTCGCTTGAGGGGGGGAAAACACAACAAAAGCCAAATCCAAACTCTAAAAGAAAGCTTGTCCTTCTGAATATGCTTAACACAATCAGCATTAGTGGCATCAGTTAGTTATATGGGCAAGGATAACACTGAAAGCAGTTGCAGGTTGCACAGTTCAGGTAGGATCTAGTACTTTAAAACATCCTTTTCCAGACTCTTTACGTAGAAGATGTCTGCGTGCAGGTGCTGCTGACAACCGGAAGTGAAACCAGCAGCACACAGGCATTTTTTTGTGCTTTAGAGGGGGCAGTTGTTAAAAGATCTGATGTTTTTGTTTACATCCAGCCTTCTGCCTTCGTGCTCCCTCCAAACGCCACTGGGTACCATTTTTTTGCATCTGTGGTGGTGTCTTTTTGGTTTCAAGTAGTTTTTGAATGGGAGAGGAGTCCCTTTTTAGAGATGACCCATGTGGAAGTTGTGTGTGAGGTTGCCGAATGAGCATTTTGGAATGCAGAGGGGATGTGCTAATTCATGCAGCGCAAGGGGAGCCAATGCTGCATCTTAAAACAGGGCAGGGGGTAAAGCAAGGATTTTTTTCCCCTCCCTTTCTTTTTGTCTCTGTTGATGTGCTTCATTCACGGGTAGTTCAAGTAACTCCTTAATGGAAAACCTTTTTAAGAAGTTGTTTTCTTCTGGTTTAAATGCCTGTATATTTTACATACGTGAAACTCATTTGTAACTTGCTCTCCTCCCTTCCCACCCCATCCCAAAAATAGCCCTTTGGAGTTTTCCATTGCTCCCATATTTTCTTTGAGAGTGAGTAAATAAGATCAATTTGGCATATTATTATAAAGGAGATCTAGTCCTTTGAATGTTTCAATTCTAATAATTGAAATGGGAATAATTTTACTTTAGTTTTGACTTTTCCTTTTTTGTGTGGTGTTGCTTGTCAGTTAACAAAGCAGAAAAAAGTAACCCCAAACCCAGCTACAGGAAGGTGCAGGTGTCAAAGCCACCATGTTAAGATGTTGGTTGGGAATGCTGGCCCTCTTTCTGTGCAACCTCCAGAGCACGCACATAATCCTCTGCATGCAGTTTTGGTGGTAGAGGCAGCACCCAGAGACTGATCCAGAGCTCCCCGAGCACCCACGGGGATTGCTGCCCAGAAGATGATGGAGGAGAAGTGCAGAAGAGATGTTTTCTTCCTTTCTTTCCATCTCTCTGCCCCTGCCAAACTCCCTAGACAAACTCAGACTGTGACCTATAGTTTCCAGAGTAGCTCTGAATGACCTGGTGTGCTGAATTACAAGCCTGAGAAATGAGGGATTAATAATTCAGTGATTTAAAATCAAATAATATAAAATGACAACCAAAGCTATCCTGTTGATTTCCCCTTTCTTTTTCCTCAGATTGACCCTAAAGTTGCGTTTCCCCGACGAGCACAGCCCAAGGTAAGTAGGAGGATCGATAATAGGATTTTAGGCACACAGAGAATCATTGTTGCCAGGCAGTTCGGGTTTCAGCCGGGGAATTGGCAATGAAAGCTTTTAAAGCCGAGTGCTGCTCTGGGGGGGATCAGTCTGTGGCTGTGGCCCAGGAGGCTGCTCTGTGTCCGTGCAGAGTTGGTCAGTTGGGCTGGACAGCGGGACCGGAGCCGCTGCCGCAGCCCCGCACAGCTGCTCTGTGCGGGGTGTTGTGCCTGGCGTTTATGGAGAATGTTTGAGTTAAGTGCAGGCTTCAGGCTTGTTTTGAGCTGAGCTTTTAGTTCTGTGGTTGTGATGGATGGGAATATATCTCTGCCTTCACTGTTTGCAGATTTTCTTTTGTGTAACTCGGGAGATGTGTGTAGAGTTGTGTGCAAGCTTTGGATGGGAAGTTTCTGACGAGGCTCTGAGCTCTGGGGGCCACAGGGTGTAGTTCTGCAAGAGCAGGGGAGCAGTGAGGTGTGAGCATCCGTGTGATCCATCGGTCAGGCTGGCCGGAGCAGTGGCCTGGCGATGGCGTGGCCGGTCCTCGCGGTGGCACAGGGATGGTGTAGGGACACAGATGCTTCTGCCTGTGCGCTCCCTTCAAATGCCACTGGGTGCCATTCCTCCTGGAGGAGCTGCTCATGGAATACAAGTGGCTGTTGCTCTTTAGGTTGTGCCTAATGAAAACAAATCAGTCTCAAAGCTGAACTTTTGCAGCGTGTGAATTTTGAAAGCCGGAGGCTGAAAGAAAACTTTTGTAATTGACTTTTTTTTAATTTGTTTTTGAGAGTCCTTTGGAAAAACTTAATTTAACTGATGTATGGCACTTGTGTACACACTTGTCATCTTGGGTTACTTCTGCTAAAAATGGGAGGAAAAGGCTGCAATGTTGTAGATGCAAGTCAGTAAGGAAAAGTTTAAAAGTTGTTGGTGGGAAACTACCTGACTGACTGCCTGAACTGTTACTGCATACAGCCCCTCATGAAAGCAAGCAGTGTAACTGTGTGTGTTGAACCATGATGTTAAATACTGCACAAAATAGGCATCTAGGAAGAACCCTGTGCCATTTAAAACTCCCAGGCATAGCACTGGAGAGGTGCTAGGGAGTTCTTTAAAACAAAAAAAAAAAAAAAAGAGAACAACCCTCCAATAGCCTACTCACAGAATTTTAAACCAGACTAATGTAGGCAAATGTTTAGAGGTTCTTTTCTTCCTAGGACATATCTAATAACGAACTGGTGAATAATAGTGTGCCTGGCTTGCTTCTGCACTAAACAAAAAGTTTATAGTGTGTGGGGCTTGTGGCTTCTGGATTATGTTGTTGGATTGATGCCGTCTGTAATATACAATTGAAAGTTACCAGGATTTGATCTTGTGCTTGATGTCCCTATCCCCCTTCCCAACACCTTTTAAAGATTAATTTACATTTTAAACTGTCTTCAGTGCCAGTTTCTACTGTTTCTGCAGTGTTACTTGGAGAAGTCTAATGCTTACAACAGAGCCGTTAAGCTATCCCATGTGATTTCTTCTCTAACAATTAAAAACAGGACATGTTTTACTTTGAGGATATTAGTGAGTTAAATTTTTGTGTTCAAGAATGCAAAATCAGGTCGTATTGACAAAGGAGATTTTGTTTTTCTACATGTAGGGTTTTTTTCCCCTTGGTTTTTGGTAACACATCTTTCAAGTGTGGGGTAAATGCTGGAATGGACGTCAAATTCCACTCTTAGCAGGAACTCGCTCTCTCTGGAGAGGTCAGCAGTGTCTGTTGCTACTTTTTACACATTTGCCCTTTCTAAAGTGTTGGGATTTCTACGGGGCACTTAAAAAAATTTGAAGATTGAAAACAGCCTAATTTGGAGACTGGAGAAAATCAGATGCAATAAAGAGCGGATTTTACATCAATTATGATGTATTATTGTGGCAAGCATTTCATAATCTGGATATTTTGTTTTCTGTTTTTTTAATTAGATACTGAATTAAGGTTTTGGACTTTAGTTGTTCATTTATCCCAGTTGAATAGAGAATGCTCAGCGTTAAAATGTGACTGTACTTTAGTGTAATTAACTAGCTAATGCTTGGGTCTGTGGAGATTAATGGCATTTAATGAAATGTCTCTGTCTCTCTCTAGGTGCAAGGGAAGAATTTGGTTTTTGTTTTGTTTTGTTTTGTTTTTCCCTGAGTAATCTTCCTTCCTGGTATGTTTAGCAAAATGGGGATTTGTTTTTTTGGTTTTTTTTTTTTTCCTTTTCCTGTGATTTTCCTGGCAGTGATGGGGGCTGAGGTGGAAGCAAGGCTGGGGATGCATTCCCCCTTATCGGGCGTCCTTCCATCCATCCCCGTCCTTCCTTGAGGAGCCCCTTTGCCCCTCCTCAGCACGATTAACTCCTCAGTGGGCACATCTGAGCTTTGCCTCTGTCTTTGCCAGCCCCTGTGCCCGTGCTGGTCCTGCGGGGCCACGATCACTTGTTCCTTCCCCTCCCGATCCCCGGTAATTACCCAGCCCTGCCCTTTCAAACCCCAGCCCTGTAAAACGCTTTCTTTCGGGCTTTTTAAACGGCATCTCCGTGGTTTGACACCTCTCTGGTGATGCAAATTGGTTCCTGAGCAAGCAGTGGCAGGTTGTAACAGCCCAGCATTCTTCCCTGATTTCCTTAGAATGACCCTCGCAGAAAATCCTCGCTGATTGCCTCCAGTGGATTACCGGGCTGAGTAATCCTGCTCTCCTTGGGAAGGCCAGGACGACTTGAAGCCATTGTTTTAGGAAATTTGCTGCAGGGTTTAACTCGTTGGGGTTCTGGTGAATATATATCTCCTTCCTTGGGGCTGCTGTTCCTTGATAAAAATCTGTCTTGCTTCCAAGTGCTGGAAGGCACTCTGTAAAAGGAGATCATTTATAACTCTGCTGACTAAAAAAACCTTAAAAAGCAGCAGTGACGGGGCGCCAGTAGTTTTGTACCCCCTTTTGAATATTGAAGACTACAATAATTTAGCTTTTTACTATACATAGCCTGCCATTTCTGATGTTACGTGCTCTGTTAGGTTGGAGAAGCCTTATCCAATTTAACATGTTCATTAGATATTTTCAAATGTAAGCAATTTCCTCCGTCATCCCTCTGCCTTAGGGATTTATTTAAAAAACAAAACAAAACAAAGCTGAAGAGCAAAAGGACAGCAACCCCGGTCAGTGAAGTAGCTCCTTGGCCACGAAATGTCTTTGTTTTAGGAATTTGGATGCTTTGTTGTGCAGAGCCATGTATGAAGCAGAGGCAGGTAAAACTTCGGCCAGAGTTTACATTCAGCGAGGCTGCCCACGGAGGTGTATTTTGTGCTCAGGTTCCTCCAGGGTGGGACTGAGGTGCTTGTTCTTCCTGTGCTTACTACAGGGGAATAACGCATGTGGTTGGGAATTGCTCCCAGTCCAACAAGCCGGAGCTGCCTGCAGTAAGGTGGCATAATGAGCAGTGTGGATGGGCTGTGGTCTGGAGCTTGCCTGGAATAAAAACGGCAGGGTGGCTGCTGCTGCTGCTGCTGGAGCTGCTCCTATGGGTCACTGGTGTGGTCTGGCACCAGGTGCAGGGTGTCTGGTGTCCTGTCTGCTGGTGACCCTGAGTGCAGGTGGCCACTGCCTATTTTAATTTGGGGTTTAGTTTGGGTATAGAACACTGGTGGCCATTTGGTCACAAAACGGCAGCAGGACTTAATTGGGTGAGGGAGGTATTTTGTCTGGTGATGGGCTGGGGATGCAGGACACTGATGTCTTTATTAGATGTGTTACTGTCACAGAGGTCAGTGCAGGACTGTCCTGGCCCCTCTGTGCCCCAGCCAGGCCCTGTATCCGCGTGGTGCCGGCCGTGCCCGTGGCCAAGCTGGTTTCCTGTCTGGCTGGGCACGTGGGCTCCAAGCAGTTGTGCACATCTGGTCCTTCTTCTTGGGCAAGAAGCAGTGTCAACAACTCTCCTTTCATGTGAGACGCTGCTGGTTAAAGCCATGTGAAGCTGCCTATTCCAGAGCAGCAAATGGAGGGCATGCCCTTTCGGAATAACACCCAGGCCAACCTAGGATTTTTTTTTAAAGCTAACCAGTGGATTTGGATGTCTGATTCCAGTTAAGTTAACTGTGGGTGGGGTGTCTGCGTCTCTTGGCTGTCTGATAAGCCTCAGCCAGAGTAGCAAGGAGAGATTTTATTCAAAGCAAATGATGGACCTTGAAAATGAAGAGTTCTGTTGGTTTCCTCCCCTGCTTCTGCCTGTAAACTCCTCCAGGTTAGTCCTACTATTTCCCATCTTATTGTAGGTATTAGGTAGACTTTGAAGTTTCTTTTTTTTCCCCCAAAAGAATGTGAACTGGACACAGTAGCAGAACCCAGGATTCTTCCTTCCCTGCCACCCTTCCTTCCCCACCAGACTGTAAAGAGCAGCAAGGTCAGTTCTTTCTCCTGATGATTTTTTAAAAATTCTTTCTAGATTCCCCTGCATTTGCAGGTGTGGGTGGAGTAAGAGAGGAAGTATTTCCTGCTCTTGGCATCAGGCACTGATGTGTAGCTTGATAATAATCGTGGTGTCACTTTGAAGTCCTTCCCAGATGGTGTGGGGGATTTCTTTGGGTGGTCCACGGCCACTGTTTGGGTGTCTTGTTCAACCAAACTTGATGTGAATCCCTTGTCCAGGGTAAGCTGCTCCTAGAATTTGCTTCCTTCTGGCATTGGATGGTCCAATGGAAAAGTTTCAGAGTGTGAGTCTTGGCTGATGAACCCAGCTCCAGGTAGTGGAGGATCAGGGTTTTAAAGCCCTCGTCCTTGGGCTGGGGTTTGTGCTCTCTGCGGTGTGGCTGAGGCACAGGGTGATCTCTGTCCTTGGATGCTGCAGCCAGAGGAAAATGGGGCTGTGCATGGCCTTCTGTGGAGTGCAGTGAGTTCTGTCAACAAGAGCTGAGCTGGATTTTTGTAACTGTTGTTTTCTGGAGATGTAAACATTTATTTCTTCTCCCCAATCACTCAGGTAGATTGTTCATGTTGTCCTGAATCCCCACAGACTGCCTTGTACTCGTTAAAATGTCTGTTTTTCCATTCTCATTGCCTAAGGACGTCTTTCATGTTAAGAATAGTCCTAATGTACTTTCCTTCCCTCTGACATCCTGCTAACTAAAAATTAAAATTGAACACTGTCTAACATGGGATTTTTTTAAGAGGAGGTTCCACACTGCCTGTGTTTTCCTGTGTTGTTGGATTATTGTTAATGGCATCTACCAGGTGACTTTTGTGCACTTGTATATGCCAGGAAAGATGCTGTGGTAGGGAGGTCAGGGAAATGGAAGGAGAGCAGCATGCTGACACCCCTGTGCATCCTTCTCTGCTTCCAGATTGAGTACATCTCCTCTGCAAAGTGCTGAGCCTTTATCAGCCCGGGGGTAGGTCTACTAATGACTGATCTAAAACCATCAAATTCATTTATTTGTCACTGCCAGTGACAGGCCAGTTAATGCTAATGGATTCTTTTTTTAGCCTGTTGACTCTGGTGATAGTCTCATAAATGTTGTGAAATCCAAAGCATTAAGGGAACTTGGAACTTATTTTTAGAGGAGAGCTACTGAAGCAGGGTAAGGTGGGGTGTGTGCATCAAGATGTGTGTTTTGCTGAGAAGGAAAAAAGAACAATTCTGGTTCATTAAGCTGTACTTTGAGTCTTTGCTGTTCCAAATAGTTACTTGACTTTACAGTTGTATTTCAGTGTTCTCTTTAAGCACGTTTTGGGTCATGCTATGAAGTGAAGAGCAGCTGTAAATAGTCAGTCATCTTAGGGAAAAATGGTTTGTTTCAGAAAATGGTTCATCTCAGGGCCTGAATCTTCTCTGCCCCTATTGTGTGAAAGCACTTAAGCATATACTTAAGTTGGCATAAGCATGTGGGTAAGTGCTTTGCTGAATCAGCATGGACTCAAAGCACGTTATTAAATGCTTTGTTGAACTGCGAAGCCTGTAGCAGAAAAAGATTAAAAGATTACTTTGTGTATTTGACAGTACTTTGTATATGGTCAGTTCCGTCACTTCTCCTTCAGAGATAGGCAGTTTCATCTCTCATATTCCGCCCCCCTCCACCACAGGGTCTCACTCACAAGAAAATACTAATCTGCTGTTTCCTCAAAAAACTGATTACAAGATCAGTGTAGCATCAGACTTTAAAAAAAAAATTCATTGTTGAAGCTTAATTTAGTCTCTAGCCCTGAAATCACACATTCTATTTGCCTTAGTCACTGGAATAATTCTGTAAACTACGTGAGTAGTGTTCAACGTGGCCTATGATTTTTACAATATTATTGCTGTAGAAATTGTGGTTTGCTGAGTAATTTGAAAGTTACTGTGAATCTTTGTAGTCAGATCAGCATGCGGTATTAATAAGTTACTTCTAAACTTTGGCATTTTACTGCTCTCCCGTTGAAAGTATTTCTTTTATTTTTTGAGTGCAGAGAAAATCTGAAGAATGTTGGGAAGTTGTTCTCCCCTGCTCAGTCATTCCCTGTGCTGGGACTTCTGCAGCTGGGTGCATTGTTGTGACTGAGGAGGCTTAAATTAAGATTGTACTTTGGGAACTTTGTATTATGAAGAAGGACCCTGCTAAGGCTTATGCAATTCTGCACATGGGGAATAGTCCCAGAGACCTCAGCGAGCACAGTGAAATGCAGACAAGGCTCCTTAATATGTTGGTGAAGTGTACGTGGCAGGAAGGGTGAAGGAAAAGAAGTATTGACAGCAGCAGAAAGCCTTGCTGCCTCTGCCCTGCCCTCCCCCAGCAAAGACTTGCATTAATTTCCCATTGACTCTGATGTACAATAGGGAAGGGGTTTCAAGCTGACTGAAGGGGCAAAGGTCCAAGAAAACTACTGTAGCAAGAACTGATGCAGAGTGACAGTAATGAGGTAGCCTGGCAGGTGGGAGGGAAAAATGGTGGGGTGGGGGAAAGAAACTAATATCTGGTGAATTAAGTAGTTCCCAGGGTTTGAAGTTGTTGAGTCCCCTTGGTTTTATTTTCCTTCGTGTGTGTGACTCAGCTCCGAGATGGGGCTGAGCAAGGCTCCTTGCTGAGCACGTGGGTCCTGGTGCCGCTCCAGTCCTCCTGGCTCAGGGCTGGGTCTCTGGGAGTGGTGGTGTGGCCCAGAGGGTACAGAATTCTTCTGTAGTGCTCCCAAACCTGTGCTGTGCTGTTTTAATCAGTGTTTTAGTATTCCTGACTCAGAGCTCATCTTTACATTGTTCTGTGGGTCAGTTTTGCATCAAAGAGAAGGTGAGGAGCACAGGGTGAAGAAGTGTTTTGAAGTTTTGATTTATTTAAAATAGGGACTGTGAAGTACTGACAAGATTTCCAACTTCTTGAGTGCTGGTGGAAAGAGAATGCCTGCTGGATAGAGAGTCTGGGAGGCTTTACCCAGTTGCTGAATAAACACTGTTCAGGAATCTTCCCAAAGGGTAATGTGGTGTGGTGTGAAAAGAGCTTGCAAGGAGCTGAGCATTTGTCTTAAGTGTCCATGAATCCCACTGGACTGGGAGATGTTGCTCAAGTCAGAGGCCTGGTTTGTGGCAAAAGCTTGCCAGCTGCAAGCCCTCAGCACTGGCAGGTTTGGTGTTTGTTGTGCTGCTGGAAGAAGTTGTTGCTGAAGGGGATGTTGCCAGAGATTCTTCTGCAGTGCTTGCTGAAAGAGTGAAACTCCTGTTTAGTTTTCCTTTTGGCTGTGTTATCAATCATTTATGTTCAGAGCTGTGTTGGTGCGATTCCCTGCTCCGAGCCCGAGATGTGTGCAGCGCTCAGTATGTACATGGAGCATTTATCCTTTTGCCAAAGGTTTGCAAAGTGGTGTAAATGAGTGTAAAGATGTTCCTTTGCTGGTGGAATTCGCCTACTTCTGCTGTTGTATTTGGCAGATCTACAGAGCCTATAGCAGCATGTTGTACTCAATGAACAGAAAACATTGAAAAGAAATCCAAAGGTAATGCTAAGATGGGAAATATTATAGGAATTTTCTGAGGACTTGGGGTATTGCCCTATGTTTTGGTCTGGGTCTGCTACCAGACATTGTGTTGGGTGGTGTCAGGTCTTGTTGACTGCCACGTCCTCAGGATCCCTGAGAGGTCCTGTGAGTACTGAGCAAGTCCTGAGACAGCCACAGCAAAAACTGTTGGCTTCCTGCAGCAGGAGCTCCCTCTCCTCAAAAAGTCTCTGCTGTAAAGTGTTTGGGGTTGTTTTGATCGATGTATTTGCACCAGACAACTCATCTTCCTGCCCAGTCACTTTCTGTAGGTCAGCTCTGAGACTGGCCCTGGATGAGTGGCCTGCTGAGAATACACACCAGCCATTTGAACTGTACTCTCTTCAAATGCTACCTAGTGAAAAAACCCTCGTAAAACCTGCTAGGAAAATGTCCCGGGCCCAATGTTGGCTGGGGTTGAGAGCTGAGGAAGCAGAGTTACTGTTGGTCAGACTCTGGTCTTGGCATATCATGTAAGAACCCAAATAAGGCCCTGGTGGGCCTGGTACCGAGTCTGCCTTTGAGCCTGGAGATGAAGGGTCAGAGAAAAAAGGGCATCAGGGGATTATCCAAAGATCTCAGCGTGGCAGAGAACGTAGCCGCTTCCTGGCACCTGGGTTTGATACCACAGTAAACGGCCGCCTCTGTGCGAAGGGGATGTTGGCAGCATCCCTGGCTGCTGGGGAGGAAGTGTGGGAGGCAGAGCAGCGTTGTACACTGCCAGCTCTTTATGTGACGTGTCTTTGAGGGGTTAAACTGGGATTGTTTTTGTTGTTTTTAACGACTTTTGACTGTAAAATTTATAAGGGCGGCTGTGACTGGAGTGGCAGCGCTCCGGTGGGCGGTGGAGGCTGTAACTGCTGAGGTTCCTGCCGTACGCCAGCACTTCCGAACTTTGGAGAGGGGGAAGCAAGATAAGGACGTGAGGCCACAGCATGTGAAAGGTAGCTGGTGGTGTGAATTATGGCTCACGCCGGTCTCATGGCTGCAAACCAGCACGGGGGCTGGGAGCAAGGGGGGAGCCTGGCAGAGGGTTGCAGTGGGCTCAGCAGCGCGTTGTGACACAGGGCTGCTCCTGGTGCCCTCAGTAACGGGAGGAGAGGGGGAAGCATGCTGGACTGCAGGTGTCCTGGAGGCCTCTGCCTCCAGATAAGCGTTGGCTTCTCTTCCCCGCAGCGCCGGGCGCTCGGCCGTGCTGGACGCTCCTCCGCCCCCGAGCCCCGGCTCCTGGGAGCTGGCTGGCTCTCTTGTGGGTGCCCGCTCCTCTCTGGGTGCCTGTCGTGCTCCCCGGTGCAGCTGGGAGGGATGGTGCCGTGGTGCCTCTGTCCTGTGCAGACGGGGAGTGTGTCCTGATGTGCTTGCACAGCTCTGGGGACAGGCTGCCCCAGGATCGAGAGCCTCTGTCCCCCCCTGTGCCTGCCTGGGTGGGTGGGTGAAAAGAACCTAATCTTCCATATCAAATACAATGATAGTTGAAAGTCTTCTACAGTTATGATTCCCCCAGAGTTTTGTGAGCATGGCTTTGATTTTGTGGTAGTCACAAGAAGTCAGTTTAGATTTCTGGGTTCTTTTTGTAGTTATTTCCAGTGGATATTTTAGTAGAAGCATTTGTCTTCTCTCTTGATTAAGCATGTATATGCAATAGGAAAAGAATAAAATACAAAAAAAAAAAAAAAAAAAACCAATTCTGTTACCAGTCCAAAAGCCTTAGTGCTAAAGAGCCATGAAGAAGCTTTATTGGAACTATAATTGCAGACATAAGCAGTGATTATCTGTCTTCGTGCCTTTATAGTCCCCATCACTGTTATCTGAACACATGAAGCTTATGATAGTGTGAGCAGAACATTATTCATCTGGTGCTGTGTAATCCTGATCTCTTGTACTATGTGGAAAGTAACATAAAGTGTCAGTTCATTTGAAAGTGATGGGGAGAGAAACAGGTAGGAGAGGACAAGTGTTGCAGAACACCTTAGTCACGAATCTTATTTTATCCTGGTTGCAGCTGTAGGAATGCAGGGACAGGTTAAACTCCTTACATGGACATGGTCAGACAAAATTTTGCTGTTTCTTAATTGTTCTTAGAGATCTTGGGCAGGTGCAACCCTTCATCGTTGAAGAGTGCCTTGGTGTATTTCACTGAAATGCTCTAAATTGGCTCCAGCTGAGAGAAGGGCAGCAGCACCTGTTTGTCTTGCATTCCTGAGAACTGGAGATTGTTGGATCAAGGCAGACAAATGGATGCTGCCAAGCACTTCTTGAGGTGGAACAGAGATCAGAGAGCAAGTCCTGAATTTCTTGGCTGATTATTGCTGCTGGTTATGCAGGTGAAAATGTGCTCTGGGCTGTGAAAAGGCAGAGGTAATAAGAGGTAGTTTGGTGGTTGGGCAGCCAAAGCGGTGGAAGGAGCAGCGTGTGCAGAGCTCTGGGTTTTGCCCTGAGATTGGCGAGCCCGAGATTGGGCACAGGTGGTTTGAGTTTACCTGATCAAGGCCAGTGTTAGGAGGGTCTGCTGATCTCGCCTGTCCGTTGCCCTCCTGCTGTGGTGCTGATTAGGCAGGTGTGAAACCTGAAACCTGTCTCCTGAAAGCAATTTTCAGGCCCCTAATTTTGATTGCAATCAGGTGCTCTGGGTGAAGGTGGTCAGTGGAAGAGGTGAGGTAGGAGCCAGAACTGCTGTGGTCTCTTCACAAGCAGTACAGGATGGTCCGGGGCTGCTTTGAGCCATAAGAAGGTAACTTTTGGGTATGATTTTTGGGTAGGGGAGGCACTTGTTGGATGGGGAGGCTGGTTGTGCTTTTTTCCTTCTTTTTTTTTCTGAAATTTTGAGGCAAAAGACTGCTATTTTAAAGGAGGAAACTAGATACAGGGGAATCCAAAACGTGTAAGCCTGCTTTTTTTATTTAGCATTGCACTGAACTAGGACCGGGTGAAAACCAGACCTGATCATGTATGTTTTTGATGGACTTGTCTTCATTTCTTAGTGATGATTGTCTTTGTTTTTGTTGGAGTTAGCAGGAATTATCCACTAACTTCTGTTAAGAGTAGCTCAAAGCAAGGCTTCTAAATTGCTTAATACACTCAAGGGCATTTTAAAAACAGAAGTCTTCTAGCAAAGTGCCTAGATAGGCAAAGAATAGGGAGTGCAGTTTTTGGAGGCGTGTGCCTGCCTGTTGACTATGGGAATGTAAAATGAGATAGTGATGGTTTGAAAGTTTCTGGTCTTGAGCTGAGTGAAAAACTGATTCTTGGAAAAGTTTTATTTCAAAATGTTAGTTGAAAGTCTGTGGGATGTACATTTCTGGAGACATCAGCATCCTACTTTCATGAAAGACTTCCGCGCTGAAATGACTTAAAACTATTTTAAGTGTGGCCCTTGTTCTTATCACACAGAGGTGAGGCGAGTGATTGTCATCACCCTTGTTTTGTGGGTGTGCAAAACAGAGGTGCTGCTCAAAATGGGGAATTGCTGGTGCCTTGGGAGAGGGTTATTCCAAAGCTAATGTGTGCTGGGGCTTCACCTGCTGGGCAGCAGGGATGCTCTGACCGGGCTCTGGGTGCCAGGCTGGGCAGCAGGGATGCTCCAGCCGGGCTCTGGGTCCCAGCCATGCCCGTGGCTGCGGCTCTGCTGGGAGCGCCGGGTGCTGGGCTTTGGGATCCTCTGGCAGTGGCGCTGCAGAAATGAGGAGTATCATTGTGTTTTATTGTGGCTTCTAAGAACGCAGCGTGTTTGTGCTTCGGGGAGCCCCAGGGGCTTTGTTTTTCACCAGGCCTGAACTATTCTTCAGCAGAGCCTTCCTGGAGCGTGAGCCAGTTCTGCCCATTAGGACCGAGAGACGGGCCTGACTGATTTCTGCTCCCTGCTGCATAATAAATCTGATACTAAAATTAGTGTTGGTCTCCCTAGGCCATAATTCTTGCTGAGATTATAGAGAATTGTGTGTGCAGAGAGGAACTGTGGTTGTGTGTGTTTAGGGGTTTTTTTATAACCTTGAGTGTCCAATTTCCAGGTTTTTTACTTAACCCCCCCTATCTTTTTCCCCTTTTCCTCTCTTTTGGGAAGTGCTTAGCCTTTCTGTGTATTTTGGCTATTTAAGCCTCTGTCACTGCAGGCAGATGAGTTCCTTGGGAGCTCTTCTGAAGGTTTTGTAATTGAGTCTTTTACCACGGCGACAGGATATTATTAACCTTCAGTAAAGCAATTTATTTCATACTCCTTTGTGGGGATAAGCCTTTTTTCCCCCAGGAAAATCTGTATGTGGAAAGGGTTTTACGTACAGAGGTAGCTGGACTTGCAGCAGTCATTACGATTTTAGAAAAATTAATAATTTACATGAAAAATAGGCAGTTATGTTTGCATCAGTTTAAAAGAAACCTTTGGTCCTGAATGATCCCACCCCTGCCCCAGTGTTTTATTTTCGAGAACAGACTTTTTGCCTCTTGGTGGCTTTGAAAAGAGGTTGTATTTTATTTTAGAGCTCTTGAAATTTAGCCTGTGTGAGCACTAAACGATTTTGTTGTCTTCTTTCAGATGACCTTAAAAATGACCTGAGAGCTGGAGGGAGGAGTTCCTTGAGGGGTCTCCCTCTGGGCATGGCCTTTGCCCTGAAATCAAATGCAGACTAGTCCAGAAGTCGTTAAAGATTGGGTAGCTCCTAGAATAGCAATTCCCAGCCAGCGGGGGGAATGCTGGATAAGTGGCCAGCCTGGCTGAATCCCTTGTGCTCTCTATTGAGTGCAGTGACAAAGGCACCGGTCTGGGATTCGAGGCATCTGGGCTCGGGTGTCACTGTATCTCCCTGCTCCCCGATTTTTATTTTAAAAAGAGGATCAGAATATGTCTTTCCCCATGTCTAGTTAGACTTTTTACTTCAGTATCCTGTTAAACGTAGAAAAATTAAATTAACAATGCACTTGTCCTGTCGGTCAAGACACTTGGAAACTCTGCTCTGTCAGAGTGCTGCTTTCGAAGGAGTTCACCACACCTTGCAGTAGGAATATGTTCTTTCAGCAATTATATTAGGTGAAGTAGGGGTATTATTCCCACATTATACAACGGAGATTGGATAAGAGGCAAAGTGCTTTGTCCAGAGCTTTACGTTTATTAACACTCTTGGCTCCTTGTGGAGGCTTTAATTGCAGAGTCATCATTTCCCCACGCTGCGCCTCTCCAGCTGAACGCTGCTGCCTGGGAGTGAAACGGGCATCCTGGGCAAGTGCTGTGTCTGTGGGACTTGTGGTGGCCTTCAGTAGGGCTGCAGAGCCACCCTCTCCCAGCTGTTCTTCCCGTGCTCAGCCACTTGATGCTTTTCTGGATGTGTTCTGTGATTTTGATACAAACTTCCCAGCGCCTCTTTGGTGGTTCCATCCCTTTTCCATCTGTGTCAGAAGGCTGTCTCTGTGGAGCTGGGGAGCACTCACCTGCTGCACCTTGGGGTGCAGGCTGCTGCTGGCAGGGGCTGCAGGTCTGCTGGGGCGTGTCTTGGGCCCAGGAGAGAGGATGGGCACACCTGGGCTACAGAAATGTGGTTTTTGGGAGGCAGTGAAAGCACAGGGAGCAGGCTGTCCTCCGGCCGCGGTGTGCGCGGGTTTGTGGGCTGCACCTGCCCCTTCCTCGGAGCTCGTGGGTGTTGCTGTGTTTTGTTGGTAGCAGTGAACTGGGACTTCTGAAAACACAGATAAACACCACGGCCTTGCTTTTATCCTGCAGCCTCCACACCCCCTCGGTGCTGCTGGCTTGCTGAGCAGGGTGTGATGGTGGTTGTGCTGCAGGGGGACAAAGGGGCTTCTCCAGAATCCCATCGGTGCCTCTCCCGGGCCTGGCCTCTGCTCAGCCCCGTGGGAAAGGGCTCTTTGCTGTGTGGTCCTGCAGCCTCTCCTAAAATTCCAGAGACACGCTACATGCAAGAAAATGTTTTTGTTACTGAAAGACTTCCTGGCCTCTTCACATGCTGGTTTTGTAAAACTTTGCAGCTGGTAGATTTATTCTCAAATCTTCAACCAGAGAATCTTTCTATTTTAAAAATACTAAAAATACATTTTTTCTCCCATTTTTACTCTGTTGTTGTAAATGAGCCCCACAATCTGAAATTTTTTTTTTCTTTAAAGCTTGTCCACCAGAGATTTAATTAAAATATTGTGAAAGGCAGTCATTGAAAATGAGAAACCTTTTGAGTGGAAGGCACCCTGATTTGCCTCTGCAGAGCTTTTTGTCACCATAGAGATGAAAAGAGAAGCTCAAAATTGCACTTTCCCCTTGTGTGTTGCTACTGAGGGGCCATGGCTGCAGGTAGCAGCTGCACTAAGATCAGCAGGGCTGGCTGGGGCTGAGGCTTTAACTCTTTGCAGGGCACAAGCACTGGGTTGGGATTTCCTTCCCTGGTGGAAGCATTTTTCTTATTGTATTATTCTGTTTTAATTTCCTGTACTTCAGGGCTGGAATTTTATCTGGGTTTGTGAAGGGAAGGAATGCAGGGGCCCATCCTTTTGTCTCCATAAAAGCATAACTCAGCACCTCTGAGCACAGCAGAGTCCACTGGGTCCGCTGCGAGCATCGCCACAGTGTCCTGAGGTGGTTGTGCACTGCTGAAGGAATGTTGTTGTAATCCCACTCGGCCTTCTTAATTTTCTATTTTTAAAATTTTTTTAGTGTATAAATCATAACTCCTCTTTATCATTCAAGCCTGTCTGATTCTCACTTAAAACAGCTAAATGTTGGGCTTTTTTGTTGGTTTTCTTTTTAAAATCAATGGGTTAATGGTGTTTTTTTTCCTTCTGCTAACCCCTCTGGAGGTGTGGGGATTACTAAATCAAAAATACATGCTGTTAGTGGTAAAACTGCTCTGCTACAGTTTCAAAGACAGTCCCACAAATTGAAGATTATTGGAGGGGACATGACACTGGGCAGTGTTATGCTTTTAATCATTTTAAAAACAAATTTTTCTCCCTAATCGAGTGAAGAGCAGGCTCAAGTGGATTCTTGGCACAAACATCTCAGACAAATGAAAGTAAAATGTATATTGAAGCTGTCTGGTGTTGTATATTTTATACCATACCTGTCTTGGTGACTGATCTCACATGGGTGCAGTGGTTTAATTTTAAGCTGAGTGAGACCTGTTGTGTTTAAACTTTCCAATAGAAAGTGAACACAACCCATGTAATGGCATTATTAATGGGGAGTACTACTAAATTGTAAGTTGCAAATTAATGGTTTAACGCTGAGACTAAATATACAGCTGTGTTCTTGTGTAACATTACAAGACAAAATTAGATCAAGTATTTAAAAACAGAAGGGCCTCATCCAAACCCAGTGGGTGTCTTCTCAGGGACTTCACTAAGCTTTTCCACCTTGCAGTGAGGGTGCAGACCTGTAACCTCAGCAGAGTCACTAAAATGAGTGTGTGCCCTCCACAGTGGGCTGTTAACTTCTAACTACCCAAGAAGCCCATGTATTTGGAGCAAAATAATAACAATAGTTGTTTCCATGGTGGTGGGTTCAGCTTGTACCTGATGGAAGCGATGCTGTTGTGTGTATGTATCTGAGTTCTGCAGGATTATGTATTAATTTTTAAATGAGACAGTATTTGGGAGCTTGGCTTGGCTCTGATGCAATTTGCCCTTGTGCTTTCCTTGACTGTTGCTAATAAGAAGTGCTGGCCTAAATCAGCGTCTTGAAGAATCATCGATTTGCTAATTGCAGATAATCAAGTCCCTGCTCCCTGTTCACGCTGAGACCACTTTTGTTTCCTGCCATTCTGCCGGGATTTGGGCAGCATCTCCCAGCCCTTGACGTTACCAACGAAATGGGTTGGGAGTGCTCGCGTTGTTCATTCTCAGAGGTGACAAAGTTATTGGTATTCAGACCTGATGAATGAGGAGCTGTGATACCACTGACCTTTCTGGCCAAAATGGGCTGTGGAGGTCAGAGCTGGGGGGCTGAGTTGGGGAAAGGGGTGTTCAGAGAGCTGTGGTGGCACGGCTTTGCAGCACTCACCTTGGTTAGTTCAGCCCTGGGCAGTGTCCATTGGCATCAGCCTCCTGAAATTGTTCTGAATATGTGTGGTAGTTGCTTCTTATTTTATTTTTTTTAATGTGCTTCTTCCCCTTCTGTGTTCAGCTAGGGAGGGTGTACTGTACACTTTGCAGAATGTTTAAAATGAAGCAGGGGCTGATGAAAATTTGTGATCCATGGTTAGCACAGTCAGGAGAGGTGAGGAGAGGAGGCTGCTGCTCTGCTGTGGCTTCTCCTGAGCATCCTGACCCGTGGGCATGACAGGTTGTGCATGGATGCTCTGTGTTCTCTCCATGTCCACTTGAGCTAGCCACACTTTGCCCATCAGGCATTTTTCATTCCTGGCTGGATCAAGTCTCACTGAAGGATGTGGAAAGGGATGATAACGGCTGGTGAGCTATTCTGGTGACTTTATGTAGAACAGCAGTTGATCCCAGACCGTGAGGAAACAGGAGGAAAGTTAAGAGCCTTTCTGAGGAAGATCCCATTAGCTGATGGGCTTTATCTTTGTGTAGGTGTTGGTCCTCTGGGTCAAGGAGAGCAGGGCAAACCCTCTGAAACCCCTTGCCTGGCAGATGAGGAGCTGGAGCATATTGCCTTGGCTGAAGCGTTTTGATGAAATAACGAGTTTTTCATGGTGTCCATCTGGCTGGGAGCTGATGCTGTGTGCAGGGCAGTCCATGCCTCAGAGGTGGAGAAACAGGTTTGCCTTCCCCAGTGCTGGCTGCAGGGATTTGCAGCAGGGATGGTGTTCAGATGGCAGAGCCCAGTGCCCTTGGCCCAACCCCGTGCTCTGGGGTTGTGTGTTAGAGGCTGTGGCCTGGGGGAGGGAATGCCGTGGAGGGGCTGGGGGTGCACAGAGGGGGATGGCAGAGCCCAGGAGTCACGGGGACACCAAACAAGGGGTCCCAGCTTGGGTCGCTGCTGGAGCCGGTGTCAGCCCTGCTGCCGCTTTAAAGCCACACCAGAGGAACAGATGATCACTGGACAGCTTAGGTTACATAATCTCTTTTGGGTTTAATGTCAGGCCTCCCTGAGCCCCATCCAGTGCCAGCTCCCAATCTGGCTCGTAATACTCCTGAATGTCCTTTTAATTTTTATTAATAGTTCTCTTACTGTAGTGTTCCCTCTGCCTGGCTTTGTGTGCTATGCGTGCCTCAGAGTTCATTGCTCTGCCCTAAGAGGCATCCACTGTCTGGGCTTCCTGCTCCTCCATCAGCCTGGAGCCATTCCCATGTGTTTTCTTTGCTAGTTCTAGAGGTATTTTTCAAAAAGCATTGTGGGGAAGGAAGCAGGAGGACTGTTCAGCATCACAGCCTGTGTGGATTTGGCTCTTCTCATTCATGAGCAAAGCTGGTGAGGCCTGGGAGAGCAGAGCCTGGTCAGAGCAGACCAGGAAAGTGGTGAAGTTGAGACAGCAGAGACCACAAGGCTCCACCTGAATGGGCTCCTACTCCTTGCAAGCACAGATCTGTCAGCTGGATTAACTTTTTTGAAGTTTAGCTTGTTCATGTCTAAATGATCTGGTTTGTTTCTGTATTGAGTTTTTATCTTTTGTAAACAAAGTTCAAGCTCTTCACTGTTTTTCTCTGATCACTTGGATGTAGTAAAGACCAGCAGTTCTGTGGAGATAGAGCAGCAGTGATTTTTGGATGCTGAACAGTTGTGTGAATCAGAATACCAGTGCTTTTTTCCTCATCCCTAACTCCATAAGTAGGTGCCTCTGCAGATATTCTCCACGCTTGCTAGGATTGGTGCTAATTCCCTGTGTGTCCCCTGATGGCTGATGTTTCTCTGAAAGCCACTGATTGTTTTTTTAGTATTTAAAAGAATAACATAATTAAAAAATATGCATACGTATACACAGAGGGGAGAAGGAACTGAGGTGTTATTTCAGATCTGAGTCTAGGAATGAAACAGAAATCACAGAATAGGTGTGGTTAGAGAGGACGTGGTTGAGCAGCAACATACGGCTCTTGGAATACTTCTGCATTCCCTTAGACAGCTTCCCTTGCATTAGCTCCTGCATGACATTCTGTGCCAGTTAAAGCAGTTGAAAAATATTACAGGGAAGATATTTAATTCATTGTGAACATCAGTGTGTTGTAGCAGCTGTTTAAAAAATGAATAATAAAGCCCCGAAGAGCAGAGTGCAGTACCCAGACTGCTCTGTGTGGCTGCTTTGGGAGTGTGCTGGACCAAGGCAGGATTCTGAGCTCCTGGAGTGTGCTTTACTCTCCCTCTCTGATTTAATTTTACTACTTTAAATGATTTCTTAGCTGGGAGGGAGGCAGGAGCTAGCTGAGGGGGGCAGGATTGATCTGTTTAGGTTCTTTGGAAACCTCAGCAAACATTGCCCTGGCCACCTTACATGCCAGTAACTGGTACTTCCTAAACTCTTCCTTAGAGTAAATCATGGAGCAGAACTGATAATGCCATCATGATCTTGACTGTGAGCCAAACTGTGCAAAATCCAGTAGCATGTCTGAATGGCTAAAAAAGCCCCAAATAAATCACAAAGTGCTGGTAATACAGTCACTGCTGCTGTTTGCCACCGGGGTGGATTGCGGTCTGTGATCCCTTGGTGAGTTAGTCTCTAAATTGTATTCAGGGATGGTGTGTGGCATAGCTGGAGTACCACAGCATCACTGCTGCGTAGCATCAGGGAACAACAATCCAGTGCTATTGTTTTATTTTGTTTAATTTTATTTTTTTTTAATGTACTTTTTGGGCCGTGTCATTTTGCTAGTAGATACGTGCAAATGAAAGTCGAGACCAAGCTGTGTGGGGAACATTAATTTTATTTTATCTATAAATATATGTATGAACACACACATAATGGGTGCCAGAATCTCTTACATATTCGTGTTTGTTCAAGTGTACAAGAAATGTGATTGACACCACTGAAAAGGGAGAAGGAAAATGAAATGAGTTACAGCTTTTGGTCCCTAAACTGCCATTTCTTAGTGTATCCTAGAAGAGCCTTCACCCTAATGATGCTGAGCAATAAATAACACGGGGAAGAGTAATAGCTGCCTATGGTAGCAAATTATAGTTGATTTATTGCACATAATATATACAGGTGCAGCTAATTTAATTAAACACAAGACCTTTTAAATGCTGTAAAGGCATTGCTCTCTAAAGCCAATCAGCACTGTGGTGCTGTAATAGGGCTTTAAGTGAAATAAGCAGCATTACAAGCACAGCTCTATTGGTCTGATCAGCCTTGTGTGTGTTTGAGGGAGGGAGTATTTTTCCATAACCATTAGAGCCACTTTAAGTCAACTTATGCCATAACAAAGTCCAATTTAATGTACTGATGCAAGTTACCCCATTTCTGCCTCATCATGGAACAGCAGCTCCCATGAACCAGCATATGTAGCTTGTTATTTTCTTGGCCAACTGAAAGGTGCTGTGCAGGGGTGGAGGCTTGGATGGTGTGGGATCTCACCCTGGGAATGGGAACAAATAACAAACAAGTGGTTCCCTGGAGCCTCTCTGCTTGCTAGTGGGTTGTCTTCTATTCATCCCCCATCTGAGATGGGAAAAAGGGGATTGTGGTGAAAGAAACTCTTGTAGAAGAGCTCATAGGTCATAGGATCCTGAAAAGGTTTGGGATGGAAGGGGCATTAAAGATCATCCAGTTCCACCCCTCTGCCATGGGCAGGGATGCCACTCCCTACATCAGGTTGCTCAGGACCCTGTCCAACCTGGCCTGAACATGTCCAGGGGTGGGGCAGCCACAGCTTCTGTGGGCACCCTGTGCCAGGGCCTCCCCAGCCTCACAGGGAACAATTTCTTCCACCATCCCTTCTAACCCTGCCTTCTGCCAGGGTAAAGCCACCGCCACACAGGTGAGCACAGGCAGCACTCTGGGTTACCTCATCTGTGTATTCACTTTTCTGGGATTTTTATCCCCTTGTGCTCCTTTTTTCAAATCAGAAGTTGCAGTGGGGGCGTGTGTGTGTGTGCATAGAAATGCACCTTTAGCCTGGCTCGGTGCTGCTCCCTCTGCTCCCTGCTGCTGTAATTTCCCCGGAGCAGGGCTGGTGCCTGCCCTGCAGTGCTGCCTCCCTCGGCTCATCACGATGCCGAGCTGAATCCCCACCCTGGGATAATGGGGGAGATGCTCCACGATACTTTGCCACCATTACTTGATTATTTGTGAAAGCGTAAAAGGCTCAAGTAGCTGATTGATTAATTTTTCTCTAAGTTTTTCTTCCCTCTGCTGCCTTCATTTGGAACATGTAATCAGGGAAGGAAGATGCATTAGGAATAGATGGGTATGCATATGAATGCTTAATTTTTTCTAATTCAGGCATTCATGTGGGCACATGTATCCCGCTGCACGCTGTGCTAAACAAACCTCTCCCAGCGCTTCTGGGGGCAGATGAGTGAGTTTGGTGTGGTTTTCTCCTTCAGAGCTGGAGTTTCTCTGCTCTGAAGCAGCTGCTGTTCTGGCAGCTTGAGGAGTGTGAGGAGCGTCCCTGGGCACGACTGGGGGCGGGTGCGTGCAAGGCTTGGTATCTCAGAGCACAAATCAAACATCTACTTGACCTTTTTATCCCTCACCATTGGGAAGAAGGCCAGAAGCTCTGCTGTAAATCTTTCTGGTCCAATGCTCCGGTCAGTCGCAGTTGGGGCTTCCAGTTGTGGGTTTGAAAAGGTGTTTCTTGTCAGGAGCTGCTGGGGAAAGTGTGGAGGGAGACAAGAGCATCCTGAGGTTGGGAAGGGAGCAGGACGTGGTTCCATGTAACCCTGAGTAGCTGCAGCCACCTGGTAGAGGGTTTGGTGTAGAGGCAGTGGCTGTGCTCAGTGTGGGTGGAGAGTGAGTTATCTGTGAATTAAGGTGTAGTAGGCAGAAAAGCCCTGGATAGCTGCTTTGCAATTTGGTAAAATGAGTTATTATAATTATTTTGCCAAAATAAGTAGAATTCCTAAGCAAAAGAAAACTAAAATGAAAGCATCTTCTGTGTTGGTTGATGTGGTGGCTCAATCGAAAGAAAATATTGAATTTCTTTTATTTCTTCTTTCAAAATTCTTTTTCTGAATAGTCCTGTGTGTCTGTGGGTACTTTCTGGACGAGGATCTCCATGCCTCAGTTTCTTATCTGTTTAATGGGTAGAGTAACAATTAATCTCACTTCTCAAGGATTCTGTTGTGAAGTGCTTTTGAGAAATCTGGCCTGAAATGTCACATTTGATAAGGCTGCTTGAGAGCTTCCCTAAAAACTGCTTTTAATCCAAATTATGTTTGATGATAAAATATTGCGAAATAGATTGCTCCCTCTCCAGGCTCACTTTCTGTGTTAGGATGTAGAAGGGAGCTGAGATCTTGGAGCCAAAACCGGAGCATATTTTGAAACCTGTAGTTTATTTCACGGTTTGGGCAGAGGGGAGAAAATTGTCGGAACATTGCCCTGAGAGTGAGAATACTAACTTCATGTTTTAATTTCCCTTGGAAAAAAAATAACACTGTGTTCTAAGTAGGTCCAGTATTTGCCCTTCTGTGCTGTACTAATTCTCTTCTTGTACTTGTAGTTCTGATTATGTTCCCTCAGCTGGTACTTCAGGAAACGTGTTTGTCTTTGAGCATGTCTGGTGACTCAGACACGTCTCCATAGCATCTGGTGAGCGTAATTGTCATTATTAATCTGCCCCATGCCAATCTGTCCTCGGAGCAGCGGTGGGAGGAAGGGAAGGTGCTGCATGACTGGGTGTGTTCTGCAGAGATGGGGCTTGGGAGAAAGGTTAGAGACAGCCTGGGCTGAGGTTCTTTTGCTTCCTGTCACTGCCTCCAGAACCATTAGAAATGACAGTCGGAGCCTCGGCTCAGGTGGGGCTTCCTTGGCTCCCAAGGGAGAGCCCCTGGCTGAAGTGGCTGGAATCAGTGTCCTGCCCGCTCAGACATCGCTGGCCACTGCACCCCTGTTCTGATTATGTAATGCTGCTATTTCCAAAGTGGTGGGTAAGTGTGTTGTAAGGTAATACTTGACTTTAGAGTTCAGAGATTCACTGGAACCAGATACAGCTTGGCATAATCTCTGGTGCTTTGTGCATTTTCCATTTTAAACACAGTTGAATGAAGTCTCCCACAATAAAGTCTCTTCTTCCCTTTCTGGCTCATGTCAGGGCTCTGTTGCCCTGTGCCCTAACCACAAGGTGAGCCATACATTAGTTTTAAAATGATTTTTTTCCCTGGGCCTGGACACTCTCTGTCCTTACAGGAAGGCTCTAAATGCTCTTTTTGCTCTCTGTCTTCAGTGCTGGAACTCTCACTTCCCAGTTCACCTAATCACAGGCTTTTCCTTCATTCCTGTTGTTAATCAAACTTGACTGCCTGCTTAATGCCTTTTTTTCCTTTTTTTTTCTGATATGGTGATTTTTGTTGCTTCCATAACAGCATTTCATTGCCTTTGGCTTCACAATAAATTGGGGAAATAAATAGTGTATGATTGAGAGTGCCTACTTTAAAATAAGTTAAATGAGAAATAGATATTTTTTATTACTATTAAAAACACCTTTTTTGTCAGTCCTTTTGTTTTGAGCAAAGGGCACATTCTGCTTTAACTATTTTATCGTATGTGTGCTGTTGTAATTTACATAAATGAATTTTAAATACAGTTATAAGCTGTGGGAAGATGTTATTGTCTCTGCACAATGAATGTGGAGATTTTATGCTGTGCATACATCTTGTGTTACATTAACATTTGTTCCCTCGTCTCTGTTGGATAGTGTCATGATGGAGCCTTGAAATCTTTACACAGGTACTTCTCATGCTTATTTCAAACCTCATCTGAATTACTCTTCTTCCAGTCCATTCATTTCATGTAAATATGCCTTTGGATATTTGACTCAAATCTGATGACATTGACAGAAATAATAAAACTTTTGTTAGGAGATGGGAGCTGTTGCTGTGCCCTCCCACCTCCTAAATATCAAGCAATTCCCATTTTTCCAGGGTTTGTGTGTGTGGAATTCAACCCCTTGATCTGTTGCAGTGAAGTTGGTCCAGCCATGTGCTTAAACTTTGGTTGCTCTGCCAGGTTGGGACCTTTCTCGCAGACATTTTCTGCAGTGTCTGTCTTTTGTCCAAGGCTGGTGACAGGAGTTGGATGGGCTCCTGCCAGGATTATTACAGCCCTCAGCTGTAGTGCCTGTGACCTGGAAGGTGCTGGGTGTGCACATCCCTCTTTGGAAGGAAACCTGTGGATGCGCTCTGTGTGTCCCAGGGGGAGGTGATGGCAGGGTTGGGAGTGGAATTACAGCAATTTGGATTGAGGACCTGCTCTCTTCCCACCCTTGCCAGTTCTTGCTTTTTCTCCAAGGGGAAAACAACCTGAAAATGTCAGTTTGCAAATTCTGCAAATCCTTTTTCAGGGGGATGTGCAGGTGAAGTTAGGGAAGGGAAGCACACCATGGAAGAGGGGCTTCTTCCTGCTGGAGCTCTGGGCTTGGCCAGGAGGGCTGCACGTGCCAGGATGAGTAAGAGAACCTTTGAAACACGTCTGGAGAGTGAAGCTGTTGAGCTGCAGCAGGGCTGCTTGCTGACTTGCCAAATACAAGCCTCTGGTAAATGCTCTTGTGGGGGCACTTAGCCTGTGTGTTGTGGGGGAGGAGAATAACAATTTGACTTGGGGCTGGTGATTATTCTGTGGCTGTGGTTGAATTTCTCTCAGCTGTAGTGGTGTTTTGAGTTCTGGGGACAATTACCAGCTCTTCTAGATGTCTCTTTATTTCCTCAGCTTAAAAATGGCCATTTGGGGCAGATCCACCTGAATGACGTGCCTTTCTTCAAGGCTGCCTATTGAATTGCGACTATCAAGCGTCAGATTTTACTTCTTCCCTGTCAAGTGAGGGCCTGTTGCTGGGAGCTGGGCTGGAGTGTATGCACAGACAGGCAGAGGGGTGTGAGGAATCCTGAGTCCCAGTCAAACATTCCCGCCCCAGAGCCCGTGATGTGGGTATATGGAGCTGCCAAAGCGAGTGGCAGCGGTGGTGTTCCGTCACAGCTTTGCTTTCCTGCCAGCTGGAGTCCGTTCCCATTGTGATTGAGAGCATTATACTTACCATAAATGTTTCTTCTTAAAATAAAAATTAAAACAAGGAAAGCAGAGCAGCGTGGGGCTGTGCCGGAGGGCTCGGTGGCGCTGGCCAGTGGCCGGCTCCGTGCCGGTCACCTCCTGGGAGCTCTGGGGGCTCGGGTGGCCTCCCTGGCGCTGGCCACGCTCCAGGGCTGTCAGCACCGGGAGCGGCAGCCGGGCTGGGCTGGGCTGGGACAGGCAACCAGGGCTGTGTCTGGTCCCTGTCTGTGAATGGCACAGGCTCAGTGAGCACCGCGTCCCCGGCGTGGGCACCACGTCCCTGGTGTGCGCCCGCTGCCATCAGGGCTGTGACATGGGGACGTCTGGTCTGGCTTGGCTTGGCTTGGCCGGCTGGGCTCGGCCTCTGGGTGTGCCAGAGGTTCTGTTTTTCACAGGGTCTGGGGCAGGGATGTGCGGGAACAGGCTCTGCTCCCTGCAACCTGAATTCTCTTAGCAGGCTCTGCAGGGAAGCGCTGCCAGCCCTGCTTAGAGAGGGAAGCAGTGTTCTGCAAAGCCATGATTTTAATTTTTCCAGTTGTTTAGAAGGATGGGGGATGAGAGAGTAAAACTGCAGCTGAAAAAGGGGAAAAAACTATATAAATAATCTGCGTATTTTTTGTTCTTGCTGCTTTTCTGTTTAAAAAGGAGTTTATTTGTTACAGGTCTGAGTAATGACTGGTTATCTGTGAAGCAAATTTTTTAGGAGATTGTGGAAAACATAAAAGGTTTGGATTTCAAGGGATAGGTTGTTTTGGTTTTTTTTTTTAAATCTCGGCTGAATGAATTCTGCTTCTAAAAATGTATGTGCATGTTTCAGTGAGGTTTGGGGGTTTTTTTGTATTATCTAGTTGCTACAGCAAGAGTTTTTGATGCTTTAAACTTGCATTGTTGTTCTCTCTCTCCTCGCTTTTGGTGTTGCCTCTCATGTCCCAGGAATGCTCCAGTCTTTAATTTCTTGCTTTTGGGCTGTTATTAGCTTCTGTGGGAAAGGCATGAATAATGCTTATTGTTAGGTAAATACAGGTGCTGTGTGGTTTTCCATAGCAACATGCTCACCTGGAGGTGGTTTCAGACCTCTGAGGACTCCCTGGAGGATTTGGTGAATTAATCCATCAGGAGATGTCCTGCTGGGCAGATGTGGTCAGGTTCTTGTGGTGTCCCTGTGATGTCACCTCAGCCAGGGGAAGTAACTAATTGGTGGTGTGTGAGCTGCAGTGTTTTACCTTGAGGTGTCTGTTACTCTTGCAGAGGTTGGCTCTGTGGTGCGGGGTGTCTGTTCCAGCTTTTCCTCAGGTTAAGCCCTTTGCTCACTGAGGCCCCTGAAGGAAGGCAGCTCTGACAACAAGTTCCTAGGCCAGAGTTGCAGCCATTTACATATGACAGTGGTGATTATGCTGCTGAAGAATAAGTGCCAGAGAAGATGGTCCCTGCCTCGACCTCCTGGATTCATCACAGAAGCACAAGGAAGTAACTGTTTGGAGTCAGAAGCCTTATCTTAGGAGACAAGGATTGTGTGAGCCTTGCCACAGAGGCACAGCACAGACTGTGAGGTCAGAGTTGGGATTATTCATAGAATCCCAGAGTGATTTGGGTTGGAAGGGACCTCAAAGCCCAGCTAGTTCCAAACCCCTGCCATGGTAAGGTGGCTATTGCTGAGGTGGGTGCTGTGAAGAACGGAATAATTGGAGGGTGTGGGATTAAGAGATGGCAGCTGCACTTGTAGTGTCTTAAGTTTCCAAAGCAGTGTGCAGTCATTGAACCCTCCACTGGGAAATATCCCTGCATGTTCCATGGATGTAGGAAACTAAGGCACGGAGCTGGGCAGATGGGGACAGAGCCTGACAGTTGATGCTGGAGCTGTATTTAAAGGAGTGCCTGGTTTTGAAATCCAAGTTGAGTTAAATAGACTTTATCATAATGGCTTGAGCTAATCAAAGCTGTGGTGGGCCTGCTGCAAACCATCCAGTGGTCTCTTGTTTTCTTTTCAGCTCTGTTACTGACTGTGACAGCAGCACAATACTTTAAAGTTCAGGAATAGTTAAATTGAAACCAAAGAGCTGCTTTCTGCTCAGAGAGGGACCAGCTGGAAGCCACTGCTGCTGGAGCTTGAGACCAGTGCTGTGGCTGAATTCAGGCAAACCACCTTCTCTCCCTCCCCCTCACCTATAAATTCATGTTCCATAACACTTTTTGCCGAAATTCCAACCTGGATAGTTGAAGCTGAAATGTTCTAATGCACAGCAGAATATCTTGGGCATCCCCAGGTTGACCTTACTTCCCTGTCTGATGGCTGAGGGAATGGCTGAGCCTTCAAGTCGATGCAGAAATTATGTTTTGCAAGCTGTTTTGTCTTTGCTGTCTTTGAAGGATCCAGCTGGTGTTTCTGGCCAGCCTCACCCATCCCTTGGGAGAAAACATGAGGTCATTCAGCCTCCATTTGCAAGGGCACCGAGCAGGGCAGAAGACTGGGGTTATTTTAAGCTTCTACTGACCAGTGCAGGATTTTAGGCAATAAAAAATACTTGTGTCCTGCTGCCTGCTACCTTCAGCTGCTCATAGTCAAGATTTTATATTGTCTGTGTGCAAGTTGCTATGCAGGAGGAAAAGATTCGGCATGGGAGTATGTTTGTGCAGTTCTGTATTTTTGGTAGGTGTTTTTATATCCTTGGGAGAACTTGGCTGTGACAGCTGTGTGGGGTAATGCAGTGTAGTGACAGCCTTGGGTTGTGCTGAAGCTCTGCTAGCGAGAGAGCTGCGGCGTGTTCTCCCTCTCACTTGGAGTGCTGCTGTGGGATTTTGTGTGTGTTCATTTATGGAGCTGGACCAGGGCAGGCTCAGGTTGGAGATCAGGAAAGGCTCTTCCTCCCGAGGGTGCTGGGCACTGCCCAGGCTCTCCAGGGAATGGCACGGCCCTGAGGCTGCCAGAGCTCCAGGAGCGTTTGGGCAGCGCTGCCAGGGGTGCCCAGGGAGGGCTGTTGGCTACTTTGCAGAGAAGACTGAATTATCTAAGGTGGGCCTAAGCACTAAAGAGCAGCTGGAGTCGGTGGTCAGCCTGCTGTGCTGGGCATCCAGCCTCTGCTCAGCTCCTCCTCCTGCGGGAGCTGGGGCTTGTTGTGCATCCTCTTGGTGACTCCAGTGCTTTCCTGTCTCTGTTTATCTTGTCTGCTCTCCCCTGAGCTTCCTGGAGCACGAGAGGAGGGACTCCTGCTCTGTCTCCACGCGGTGCCCTACTCAGGGAAGGGCCCTGATCTCCCCTGAACTTCTGTGGGTGCTGCTGTAACATCAGGAGAATAACACTGCTGTTGAAAGTGTCCTTAAATGCCATTTGACACGTACACAACTCACATTCCGCTTATCCCAGAGGAAAATATGGTAGGCAGTTTAATCTGTAATGCAAGAAAATGGCAGGGAGTTTTAAAATACTGTAGTAAAGAGCTGCTGGTGTATGGAGATGTTGGGATGGAGAGAGGTTGGATGTACTTTGATTCGCATCTTTCTTTGTTTGGGCTTTGTTTGTTTCTTTTGGGGGGTTGTTTAGGACATCTCCTGATGTCATTTCAGGTTTTAGAAGAGCCTTGTTGATCCAGGAGTGGAAGTTAAAGGTAGAGAAGGGAATGTTTGCAATTAGCTGCTTACAAGATAAACATATATATCATAGTGACTGATCTATCTATCATAATATGATTTCCATCACTTTGATGTATTTGGGTGATACTGAGGGGAGAGGGAAGCTTGCTTTCCCTGAAAAATGAATCCGAAGCTCATGTTGATGTTGTTTTCTGTCCTTCCAGTCTCCTCCCTGACAGAGTGTAAAGTTTGTGAGGCAAAGTAGCTTTAATGTCATCACTGTCATTCCTCTGCGTCTTGAAACGTTGCTTGCAGCTGCCGTCCTACAGATAAAAACTTGTTTCCTGAGCCAGCAGGACTGCTGTTGGAAAATATGATGCATTCCCTTTTCCAGGCCCTGAGAAGCTGTCTTTCCCTGTGGCTGAGGGTCGGGGACCCTTTGGGTGGTGGTTGTGGCTCCAGGCCCTGTGTGCCTGTGCAGTGCTTTTGGCACGGCCGAGTATTCCATGTGAGAGGCAAGTGCTGACTATTGAGAGAGTCCCTCCGTGAGGGGGAAGGTGCATTTTGACTTCCCAGAGGAGTTCCATGGAGGAATGCTGGTGATGCAGGGTGAGGTGCATTGCCTGGATGCAGCTGGGGCTGGGGGTAACTTGCAGACCCTCACTTCAGAGCTGCTGAAGACTGTCAGCAGATGTAATCAAGTGGCTGAATTCTGGAAGCTCAACCTGCGGAATTTCAGATGTGCCTTGATGGGTGAGAAGGTTCAGAGACACTGAGTTCCATCTCCCAGAGGGGGGAGCGTGGCTGGGCAGTGCCGTGGGCAGGCAGCCCTGCAGGGCTCCGAGAGCTGCTGCCTTGTGTGGGTGATGTTAAGCAAATAACTTCTCCTCCGCTCACTGTTTTTTATGGCTTTTCCCTTGTTTAAGAATGGATGCTTGAACCACATGTTTACTGAAATCCTGTTTTGCTGGGAGATCTGAATGTTTGCCAAAATCTAAACACGAGTGACCTTGGGATTTGGAGCCCTTATGCAAGGATCCAGGAAGGACAAGGTCTCTGCTGAGATGTTGCCTGTGATTGTGCGTGGCAGCGTGTGCAGCAGGGAAGCTCTGCCAGAGCTCTGTGCCACACAAGCTTTGGGATCCTGCTCAGCTGCTTAAGGATGCTCCTTGGTACACGAGGCTGTGTAGTCCAAAGGAGGGAAGTTTGCCTCCTGGATCAGGAGGGGAATATTGTTGAACAAGTTGCAGCCTAAAGGCCGTCTCTTGTTAATGAAATTTGAAGGGAAGTTCTTACTGGAAGGAATCTCTTGATCTTGTTTTAATGAAAAGTGAGGAGTGATTGAGTGTGTTCTTTAGCAGGGAGAGCTGGGCGGCAGGACCAGTGAGAGTGTACTTTGAGGCCTTAGTGTAAAGTCTCCTCTCTCCTGTTCCTGCCCATCCTCAGCCACCTCAGTGGTGTGTGATTGTTCTTGCTGCAGCCTTGTTTGCACAGCACCAGAGTCTCACCAGCAGAGCTGGTGCACCGCCAGATTGGGGCTTCTGCACACATCGCTAACGACGAGGAGATCCAGCCCTACCCAGCGTGAGATGGAGGAGACTGAATCCATTCTTCTTCCCTACCCCATAAAACGAGTATTTTCTTTTCTGTCATGAGAACCTGGGTGATGTTTCCCTTGTGTTGACTTCTATAAATCTGCGTCTGCACAAGCAGCGGTCTCCTCCTCTGCCATAGATAAGCCTTTGATCATTGGTTTTGCTTCGCAGCAAAGTGCCTCCATTGCAGCAGGAGGGCGGCTGGCAGCAAGGACTGATCGATACTGACTTTTTTAACATTTCTAGTTTCAAAGATTAAATATTGTACTAGACTTTATGATTTGAGGTCATTTTAACCTCCTACCTCTGGGCTAAGACAGCTCATCTGCCTCTCATTTTTCAGGCTTTGTTACATATGTATTTGAAGCCATATGTAGAATAGTAAAAGCTTGTAGCTCTCTTCTGGTAGCATTTAAAAACGGGAGGGAGCAGTGTGAGAGCCACAGGCTGTGTGACAGCTAATACTCCCCCAGCTTCTGATTGGAATTCAAAGTGGGTTTGCACCATTTGCCTTCTGTCTTATTTCCCTGCATTAGTGGTTAACCTCAGCAGGACACTCCCATATTATTATTATTTTCTTGCAGGAAAATTGCCCAAAGAAAATTAAGTTCAAGTCATATCAGGCAGATTTTTTTTCTAAGCCTGTGAGGGGAATTCCTTCTGAATGGGGCACTTGTGGGGAAGGAGAGAGGCAGAAGCCTTATTTAAGAGAAGTCATTCAGGACATTTGTCTCTTCCCACAGCCTGCCGAGTCTGGGAGATGTGATGGTGAAAGTGGTTGATACTTGTCCTCCTTTTCTTCTTGTGCATCTCCTGATGACATTAGCCAGAGGAGATAAGTGAATAATATTAATTCTGGTGCCACTGAAGTGTGATCCTAAGATGTAAGGGGGCCCTGGCACTGAAAACTCAGGCTGCCTCTCTTCCTCTCTTTACTTTTTCAGTAGAATAATCTGCCTCCTTGAAATTCTTCCTCTATGTCTTTTCTTTCTGGTTGTTTGGGTTCTCATTAAAGCAGTGGTTGTGTTTTGCTTTGGGGATGATTGTGTAGCTCTGATCATGCTGTATCCGATACGTTTATTCACTTTGGAAAGCAAGTGGGATCCTTAAGGATTAAAAGCCCGCATGAATGAATGGGATTTTCTGGTTTTGTGCGTGTGTGTGTGTATACTTGTGTGTGTAATCTGGTCTATTTTTGTGCTTTGGTTTTTTAGCATGCATACAGCATGGTTTCCAGCTTTTTTTAGGGGGCATTTCAGAGAGCGAGGCTGATGTTGGGAGTGCGCTGCAGGTCTGTGCCCTGGTCCTTCTCCAGGGGGTGTTTAGCATTCCAGCAGCAGGCTGTTGTGGGTGCTACCAGCCAAACCTGGAATGCTGCTCAGAGGTGCAGGTGGTTTGTATCGATAGGTATTTCCATTACTCTTAAGCTGGATTCCGATTTCAGCAGTCGGGTTTCCATGTCCTGAATTGGTTTTGGTGATGGAAATGCTTACTAGAAAAAGTGATTTGCTGTGCACTTCTCTTCCCCCTAAAGGAACGTTGTCAAGAATTGCAGGGGAAGATTAAACACTTAAGTCTTGCTCTCCTAATCTGAATTGTTCTGTGAAAGCTTAATTTAAAGAGTATGCTCCTGATTCAACTTTGCTGCTCCCCACTGGCAGTCAGCTCTGAGAGCGTATCTAAAACACACAGGATGGTGAGGGGGAGGCATTTTAACCTCTGCCAAGAGGAAAACACAACAGTTGGGAGAGGCACAATGTAATGGTAAATATTTTATTGACATGTTCCAAACATATTGGATGTAAATTTAAACACTCTCTGAGATTTGTTACGTTTCCTTGTTTGAATTTTTTACGTTCCCGTAAATCCTGCTTCATTAATTGGCTGTAAAGTAACGAACATCTGAGGCAGTGCTTTGCCAGCAAGGAGGGCTGTGTTAGCCGTGGTGGGTGGTGGTGACCCCCTGCCACGGCAGAGCCCCCCAAGCAGCCCTGCTGCGTGCTCAGCTCACACCTTGGGAGGCCCTGGCGTGGCAGGGAGTGCTTGGAAACCCTCCTGCCTTGGTTGTCCTCCAAGAGGCAGGGGAGATAAACCCACACTTGTGTGAGTGATGGGGCAGGAAGTGTAGAACGGGATTTTCTGGCTGCTAAAGAGGGTATTGGGGTCTCTCCAGAAATGGCAAGTCCTGTTTAGAGTTAATAAAGATAATAAAACCTTTAAAACTGGTATCTTCAGGCATTGCCACCATCTTGTTTCCCTTACCAGTCAGCCCTGATGTGGCTACTGGCCAGTGACTTGTGAGGAATGACTCTGATTTTGGGGGAAGGCTCAGTTCTTCAGTGGCTGAGAAGAAGCACAGCAGCCTGCAGGAGGAGCAGGCATGGATCCCTCTGCCCCGTGTCCCCAGGCTTGTGGGATTCTTCCCTGTGTTTCCTTGTGTAGGACAAGAGCAGAAAACCTGGGGGAGGAGGATTTGAGAATTCCCATGTTCCCACTTCCATGGGGTGGGGATGTGGTGAGGTGACCTTGGTTGGTGGAACACTTCCTGGGAAATATCATCCTCCAACACCAAGCCCTTGATAAGGACTGGAGATGGAATTGTCCCTCTGTGGCTCTAGAACTTTAATGGTTGTCCAAAAAGCAAAGAGTAGAAGAATTTTGATCAGGTCTGCAGCTTGCTGTGAATGTTGCACTGAAATGGGATTTTACAGAGATGCATCCCACTGCCTTTTATCAGCACCCTCATGAATTGAAGGTTCTTCATTAGATGTGCAATAAAAGATTTTACTCTGGTAACATTCTGAAAATGTTTCTGTTACCTACCCTTGAATGTTGGCTTTCTAATGGGTGATCAATAAAAAGAAAAATAAATCCAGTTTTGGATATACAGTTTGGCTCCAAAAGGCAGCATTTATTTCAGTGCAGTTCTTCTAAAATTCCTTTGCTGGAATATTTTGAGGCTTTTTTTTTTTGATTTTTAGTCTAGCTAATTAGATTTCTGGGGCTCAGAGGACTTGGCTGGCTTTGTCTGATGCTGTGGGGAATCCAGAGACAATGATGATGTGTGTGTTTCAGCTGTTAACTGCAGTGGTTTGCAGGAATCAGTGACTCTGAAGCTTTGGCTTTCCATCCAGAGGTGGCCTGGTTGTAGCTGTTGCTCTCTTAAGTTCATTGTAATGTTGGGGTGGGATATGTGTTTGTGTTTGTTCCTTTCATAGACTTCCCAGGAGTCAAACCTTCCATTCAGAACCAAGGCTGAGAAAGCAGCTTTTTAAAAATAAGTAGAATAGGCTTATCTGCTTTAGTGAGTCTCCCTTTTTGGAGCCTCAAAATAACTGAGTCGTTACTAAATTTTTTTGAAAGATGTGTCTTTAGAAATTGGGAGCTTGGTCATGTGAATAAATTCCTGGCAGTGAGGTGCCTTAATGTGGTGCAGCACGTGCACACACAGGGCTCTCTCTGGCTGTTAAACCAACCCCTGCTGCAGCCACACCTTCCAAATACCGAATCCACAGACTTGTCTGACCCCTCCAGAGCAAGACTTGAAGGATTAAGACTTCAGCAGGGCTTCTGAGAGGGTGTTTACAGGCCAGAACACCTGTTCTGGTTCAAATTTAGGTGCTGATTTGTTCAGCGTGAATTTTCTGATGTTTATTGAATTGTCACAGGAGGCAGGCAGGAAACGTGTGTGAACGTGTCTCTTACCCTTCATTTAGTGGCATCTCATGCATAGAGGTGCTCAGTGATACCCATTTGCTCAGAGTTTACTCTGGAGCTTTTTTTGAGCAAATGTTTTGGAGACTTGCCCTCTGCTGCTGCTCTTTACCTGCCCTCCCTTGGTTCAGTTTCCCCATTATCTCCTGTTAGATGGGTTGCTGAATTAGATGTTAATGATTACAGGCTCCCTGCTGGAAGGAGGACTTGTGGGTAATCACAGAGAGAACAAAGCTGTAAAACTTGCCAATAGCCATAGGAAATGTTGCTTGAAGGAAACAGGAAACACAAGGCATCTATTATTATTATTTTACCTACAACCTTGATGAGAAATCTGTGCATCCTACAGTGTCCTCCTCTGTACCCACCTGGGATCTTACAGAGTCCTGCTGAGGACACAAGTCCGTGCATTAACATCTAGGAATGTGGATCACAGCCAGATCTGTGGCTCACCAAAGAAAATGACTTAGAGAATTCTGTTGAGGAGGATGAAGGGAAGGATCAAAAGGAGCCAACCTTTTGTAATCTTCTAACAAGCAAAGCACTCTTGTCAAACATTAGTTATGGAGATGTTCCTTTTGCAGAAAGAAGAGTGGTCCTCCCAGCATTGTGTGTTGAATCTGTGCTTGACCTTAACACAGCAAGTCTTCTTACACATGGACTTCTTTTTTCACCTGCATCTGCTTTTATCTTGCCTTAGCTCTCCTGGCTCGAGTGGTGTGCGCAGATGTGCCAGTGCAGATGTGATGGGACTTGAAGGGAGTTGTCAGATTAGCTGAGCAATGCTTTTTTTTTTTCATTTTGCCATTTTAATCTTGGTTAAACCTCTTAGTCAGAGGGTGATTTCCATTTCATCTTATGTTGGGCTTCCATGCTCATTTCAGGCTATAGCTTGCCTCCTTAAACTTCTGATGTAACCCCTGTAACTGCATTGCCCATGGCTGTGAGGAGCCGTACCTACTCCTGGGTATATAAATATTTTCTGTTTTTTGTCTTCGTTTGTCAGGCGTTTGGGTTTGGTATGAGCAGGAATGGAAAAGTTTATGCTTGTTTTAGGGGGAAGGCAACAAATGTTTATCTGAATGATCAAAGCAGAATTTATGAGGAAATACAATGGAAACTATTCCAGGCTGTTTAGAAGCTGATGTACAGGGGTAAGCCAAGGGGAACAGAAATGAGAAGAAAAAGTGAACTGAGTACACTCAAGTCAGACTTCTCCTGGGCCTGAACTGCAGTGTGTTTCCACTAAGCAAATGCTTTATCTTCACATGTATTTAATACTCACTATGGATTTAGGGTGTGTAACAAGAAGAGCGATGGCTCTACTTGTGAAGTGCTACCTCAGTGAAGCCACAGAAAATGGTATTTTTATTCTGAAATATTTCTGAAATACTTATTATTATTTGACTACTTTTCACCTCCCTCCTTACCTGGCCTGGCTGTTGACCAGCATGTGCTGCAGGGTCAGAGCAAACTTGGTTCTTGTGGGCAGGCCAGGTCTGGTGCTGTGGTTGCTCTGCTGCATTCCAGGTTAATGAGCCTAAACTTGTATTCTCAGGCCTCCATTTTGTGTCTCATCCAAAGCCTGCTCTTCCTGGGATGAGGACAGCATGCTGAGCTCGCTTGACCAAGCTGTGGTCACTGCAGCCAGGCTGCTGATCTCGTTAAGGTGACTCTAATGAGGTGTGACAGCCTGACGAGTTCAGGCACCGGCTGCTGGAAGGGAGCTGGGGCTGGACCAAGTAGGGGCTCCAGCATTTGTGTTACCTGGCTTTAGCAAATGGATTTCAGCACTGTAAAACATGACAGCCAGGCTAAGGGGCCTGATGGGCGACACACTTGACAGGAAGTTGGAGTATGTCTGCTTTAATGTGCATGTCACTACGTTGTACCTGCCTCTGCTTTCTCAAATAGTCTTCCTGCAAGTTCTTAATTTTGTTCATTAATCCTGTGGATATGGATACTCCCCTGCTTGCCCTAGGCAGGATCACTTAGGGAATAGTTTCTCTCTTATTCCTTGCAATGGCAGCTTCAGGCTGTTGCTGAACCTTCATTCTTTAGATGGAAATCAATGCAGTTAATGTCATGCCAGCTACAGCTATGCTGATACTAGCGGACTGCATGCTTGAAAATTGAAAATCTTTGGAGTTCAAATGCTTCTGTTGCTTTCTTCAAATTCTGACTTGGTTTAGGCACTTCTTAGTGAACAAAATGGGTGGTTGTATCTATCCATAGTCCTTGTGCCTCAGAAAAAACAGGTTCTGACTCTTGCATCTGTGATGAAGCTGCTCTGAATTGGTGAGTCTGGCAGCAGTTGTCTGCTCTGTCTCTTTTCTGCTCGCAGAGGTGGCGTGGAGAGGATTGTCCTGGTTTAGGAGTGCTTTCAGAGACAGGAATCTTCAGAAGGCTGTGGGAGGTGGGAAGGTGCTGTTCCAGCTTCTCAGATAGGTAAACTGAGCCCTGGCACTGTGACTTGGGCAGAGCTGCCAGGGGCCATCCAGGGATTGCTTCTTACACTCAAACAAGCTTCTGTGTTTCTATTAAGGTGTATTTAGAATACCTCCCTTTGAGAGGGCTCTCCAGGCTGTCTGCTGTGGATTTATACTACAGGTCATGAATGTGAGCTGGGCGACTCCTCTTGGAGTTTTTAAGTTCCTTTTGGAGTTTTATGATGCATAACTGAGTCTGAAGTTCCTTTTTTGCCAGTAACCAAGTACTAAACAACCATCTCTTGCCATGAGGGGAAGGAGCTATGTACCTTCTTCAGGGCTGCCCAACGTGTGTAGCATTAAAGTCATGTTGCACATAACATAGTGTTAAGCATGTTGGTTGCCACAGGTTGTGTTTTAAATGGAATCTTCGTTGCCTCCTTGCAGCAGTAAGATTAATTAAAGGCCATTCCTTCTGCTTTAAGCATGGGCTTAGGCCAAGGCTGTGAAACTGGTAAGGCATTGTCTTGTCTGCTTGTCATGGCAGCGTTGGGAGGGGCTCATGGAGCCCACCTGTCCTTGTGCTCTGTGCAGGGTGGGAGCAGAGCTGCCACCAAAGGAAACCGGTGAAGGAGTAGCTGCTGGGAGTAAAGAAAAGGGATAAAACTTGCCAGCTGAGTTATGTGACTGGTCTGCCCTCCACCTCCTCTTGAGTTGTTTGTTAACAAAGGTACTCACAGCTTGGGGAGTGCACCATAATCCTTACAAGTCATTTAAAGCAGTGTAGGCAGTTAAAGATTAATTTTGCATGCAGTGACCTCTTTATTTTTAACTGCTTTGGCTCCTGCATCTTCAGAAATAACAAACAAATGCTCCAAACATACCAACCCCCTTGGAAGACAATGATTTCATTGTGGCTGTGAACATGACATACATTACATAAATATTGGTGCTTACATGCCTGCTGATTCTTTGTCCTTGGATGCCGAGTCTTCCAGCCCCGCTGGTCATGTTTCATAAGAGCTTGGGAGGAAGCACAGCAGTGCAAGACACTGACGTTAGTGGTTGGTCCAGGCTGCTTTTCTAGCTCAGGCTGCTTTGCAAGGTGGATATTTTTCTGTTAATGTGATCAGACTGGTTTATCTGTCACTTCTGTTGAGCAGGCCACAGCTGCTGTGGCACTTCTGTGCATTTATCTTGAGCTTTGGAGATGTCTTTATGCTGGTTATTGCAGGATGCAGAAGAGCTTTACGCACAGCCCTGTGTCATCTCTGGAAGAGGAGCAGCAAGGCCTGATGCCTGTGAAGGCAGGGGAGGCAGAGGGATGATGCACAGGGTGCCTGTCCTTGCAGCACGCTGTGCAGTGTGTCGGGTTCTGCCCCTTCTCCCACGTGGGGCTCTTCAGGGCAGCACCGTCCTCCCACAGCCACGCTGCTCTTTTAGCTCCATCGTGGGGTTTTGTGTTAAGGAGCTGCAAATCTGGGCTTTCAAACCCTGCTGATGACTGGTGCTACAAGTAGTTTTAATTTCCTGAGGGCTACATATAACTCCAGTGGAGCTATGAGTTGCTCTCTGCTTGTTTCTGTAGCTACGCCACACTTGCTTGCAGAGAATGAAATCTAAATCTCTACATGATCTAACAGTAGTTTCCTAAAATATGAACAAAATCAAAGAATGAAGAATGTGTGTTGTACAGAGCAGCTTGAGAGGCTGAAATACTGACTGAAGTAGCTGAGAGAAAACAAAGTAGGGGGTTTATGGGGTTTTTCTCGATTGTTTAATGCGTTAAATTAATCTTTGTAGCAAAGCCTTTTAAATTAAGTCAGAAGTAATTGTGTATATGTGCTCCTGTAATTGTAAGGTCACTGCCTTGATACAGGCAACAGAGAGGATAATTTTGGTTCAGTATCTCACTGCGTGCATCAAAGATACTTTATCAGACCGAGATAGTTGTGTGAGAGAGAACTCGGAGCCTGGGTGGGAGCAGAGCGTGGTCAGCTTGTTTAACCTTTGAATGCCTCTTGGCTCAATGGCCCTTGGATACTGCTACTTCATGGAAAAAGTTCTAAATATAGTACTCGTTTGTTGTTGAATAATGACTTTAGAGCGTGGATGCTGGGGTTTCCAGCTCCTTGCAGAGCCTAAGCTGTGCACAAGCAAGATACTGGAAATGAGACCAGGAATGAGGATTCGGTCCAGTAATACTGCCGAGCACTGATGCAGCTTGTTGATTTGTGGAATGTTCTGATGATAGTCTGTTTGTCAAAAAAACTCCCTGAGGTTAAACCTGAGGATCCTTTTTAACCCATTTTGTTGACTTTTCATTCCCTTTTGTACCTGGTATGGTCAGCTGCCAGGCACAGGCTCTGTTCATAGGTCAGGTTGTAAAGGGGAGAAGATTTTGAAGGTAAATAGAATGAGCAGGAAATGTTTTGGGGATAGAGATCAACAAGACCATCTTCCTCTGGAAGAGGGAGAGATGAAATCCAGGGAAAGGTGAAGAAATTTGCCTGAAGTCCCCCCAGAGGCCAGTGATGAAGCTGGGTTCTGAAACTCTTGTCAGTCCTTAAACTAAGATGTCATCCTTTACTGGAAGTCCAGAAAACCTCTTGGTTTCAACCACCAGTGAGTGAATCTTCTTCCTCTCTGGCTCTGTTTTCCCAGAGCTTTTACCTCAGAAGACCCTACCATCTTGAACAATTTCCCTGTGTAATGCTTGCTTCATTGCTGTTTCATTTCACTAACTTTCACTTGAAAATCAGATGCTTCCCTATCTTTTCTTTTTACTTCCTTATACAGCTTTTCCCTGTTGCTGCAGCTCATTAAATCCTGCAGCTGTGTGTTATTTAACATCATAAAGTGGTTAGAGATATCATTCATATAAAAGGATACAAAATGAATGTGCATTGTAATTCTAGTCTCGAGGTAGGAAACTTCTCTGTGGAGTTGTGACTTAACTTATGGCTTTGTAAAAGCTTTTACTTGCCTTTATTTAGCTCTTTTCTGATTCTTAATGATTTGTGTGTAGGTAAATACATTTATCATGCAGTTATTAAGTAATCTGTATAATTGTGTACATTAATCTAGGTATGAAGTGTGTTGAAAACGTCAGTTCTTTCTCCTGCCCCGAGTTCAGCACAGGCAGGTGCTGAGCTGCACTGCTGCCCGCTGGCACCGTGCCCTGTGAGTGCCCTGACCTGTGGTCACAGGGTTCCTGTTCTGCTGAAAACTCGTGCAAATAAAGCCATGCACCAAACCCTCTGGGGAGGCAGGTCTGCAGGTGCCAGGGACCAGCCTCCCAGGAAGAGGAGAAGGTGGCAAAGCTTTGCTTTTCATTTATTTGGTAATGAGAATCTCGCTGGCAAACATTTGGCACAGGGATTTGTTGCAGCCGTGGCAGTCCTGGTGCACTGGATTGGTGTTCATGGCTCATGGCTGGAGTTTAGCTGGCTCTCAGCTCTTCTTTCTTCTTTTTTTGTTTTTTCAAAGCAGTTTCCCTAGAATTTCTGTGCCTATCTTTTCAATTCCAGAGGTCATGTATTTCCACTCCAGGAACATGGCGAGACTTGATGGGTGTCACTCACACAGGAAGCCAGGGCTGATAGGATCTGCTCTGCCTGTATCTGATTTTCTGGATGGTTTTGTGTGTGTGTGTGTGGTTTGTTGTTGTGTGGGCTTTTCTGTTTGTTTGTTGTTTTTAAATCCAAGCGCTCATTTTGGGACCTAATTGCCATTGTTTCTGTGTGCATTCTGGCTCTGTGTCAGGGAGTTTGGTAGCTCTGCAGAGCCTTTCTGAGCGCGGGAGCTCTCCTCTCTGCAGCACAGGGAAGCACAGGGACAGCCAGGCGTGCAATGTGCCCTGCTCCGGGGGAGCTGCAGCTCTCCTGGCGGGATGGCAAACCCCGGGCTGCCTCCCCGTCGGCGCTGCCCGTGTTGGCAGGGACGGTCTGTGAGCCCGTGGGCTGCAGGAGTGCATCCCACGGGGCACAGTGCTCTGCCCCCCTGGCACTGCCGAGGAACGTGTGCCTGCCTGTGTCTCCACGGGGCTGGCTCGCAGCTCCTGGCGTGACCTCCCGAGCCGTGGGACGTGGATCTCCCTGCCCAGCTCTCCCGCGTGCGTGCAAACCTGGCTGTGCCTGGCAGAGTGGCAGTAGGATGCCTCTAGGACTGTCCTTGTGCCTCGCAGAACATCTAGTAATGCCTTTCACATACTCCCTTGAATAATCATTAAAAGCATTTTATCCTCTTTTTTTTTTTTTTTTCTTCTCTTTTTTTTAAGTATCCTGGCCAGAGCAAATAGGATAAGGAATTAGAGCAAGCTGAGGCTGGTATAATATACTAAACCATGACTCTAACAGCAATTAACGCAAAGGAACGAACATTTACAGTGCCCTGCAGTTATCCTTAGTGCTCAGTGGTAAACTGAAATAAGCCTGGTGTCTATGGGCTCGCTAGACTAACTGCCATTTTTATTACATTACATGGATTATTGCTCATTTTTCCTTCCATTTTCAGGCTTCTCTCAGGCTACCCTCCTTCCCCTTAACAGTGACCCCAAAAGAGGAGTGTTATACTTAGTGCAGCTGATGTTTGACACAGTCGAGAGTGTGGAGTCTCCCTCGCTGGAGATACTCCAGAACTGTCTGGCTGCAGTCCTGTGCCCTGTGCCAGGGCTGGCCCTGGCTGAGCAGGGAGGGGGCACCAGGTGAGCCCCTGTGCTCCCTTCCTGCCTGACCCGTTCTGGGATTCCACGATTCTGTCCTGTTGAAAAGGTTCTGGTTGTACCCTGCCACTCCCACACGCTTTGCCTCGGGCTCTTGGACTTATGGGGCAGAAACTGAGCAAAAAAGAGCTTGCTGGGGAGGTTGGTTTGGTGGTGGACACATGACACAGCCATGAGCTGCTAGTGCTTCCCAATTGAGGTTACCACGTCTTCACCACTTTGTTGGGAGGAGAGAAAGACTGGGGAGAGACCCTGAGCTACAGCAAGTTGCTGCACATGTATAATACTGGTGTATGAAGAACATCTGTGTGAAATACACGCTTGGGGCAAGAAAAAGAATGTGTAATGTAAGAAAACACTGTTACTTAATACAGTTTTTGCTCAGAGGCTGCAGTCAACACATGCTGTAATACTTCTCGCTCGTGTGATACAGTAGCAGCATGACACTTCAGATTTATTACTTTTGGTTTCTCTTTAAAGAAATCCTGAATCTGGAATCAGAAGAATGCTTTTTTTCCTCTTGAGCTACAGAAGGGAACATGTTTCAAAATGTCATAAATCAAAAATATATTAAAGGCCAACAAACCAGATGAAAACTTTTTTGGAAGATTGTATATAATGTTTGGCAGAAGAGACTAATGCGCTGTGGTTTTTGGCTGAATTTAGAAATGTGAAATACTCTAGGGTCCACCTCCTTGAAATGAGCTATTTTTATGTATTTTGTCTGTCTATATATTAAAACAACACCAGAGGTGGTTATGTGTGTATAATGTAAGTATTAGCGTGTGTGATTTATGTTAAGTATATTTCATGTATTGTATAAATTCAATTATACTTTGATATAGAACATTCAATTACAAAATGATTTCTGTAGTGCAAACACTCACTGGATACCTTGATCATAGCCAACAAATCCTATATCCTTGTTGACTGCAGGGCTGGCAATACATCATTTTTTATGTAGACTCGTTTCTCTCGGATCCATATATCTGCAGGCTTTACAGCAGGTGTGTTCCTGTCTGTGTGTGTGCTCTCTTTTTCTGATAACTCAGAGGTGCAGCAGGCACTGGAGGGAAGCTGTGGCCCAGGTTCACCTCGTGCTGTGGAGCAGCCAGCTGGAAGCATTCAGCTCTGGTGGGTCTGAATGAGTTGGCTTCGTGTGTGTTTGCTCTTCAGTAAACTTTTAATGACATGTTCCTTCCCCTTTTAATGGGTTTTCAAGTTGAGTTCTGTGGTTGTGCTCAGTGTAACCGAGTTGCTGAGCAGATGACGTGGTGTGGGACGATCAGTTAAAGCCACTGCTTCCTCCTCTGCTGCTTGGCCTTCTGCCGCCGATTTCGAGGATGTTTCTGGCATTTCAAACAAGGACAGTCACTCTCGAGACTCTGCTAGTTGGATTTTAATCTAGGGAGGCTGTTTCAAGTCCAAAGTTTGTACAGTCCTTTCTCCTGCTGGGAATCTGATACCACCAGTGCCCCGTGATACATGTGCTACATGGATGGGTTCCCTTTTTCTCCCTCAACAGGGACTGCAGCTGTTCAGGGATGAGCTTTGAATCCTCGCTCCCTGGTCCCGTCAGCGATGCTGTGTGGCACAGTGTGCACTCCTAAACACAACTGCGCACTTAGGGCTCAGGTCACCTTACAGAGATCTACAAATTCCCAGTGGTAAAAGTACATCTTCTCGTGTAGAATTTCTTGTAAGCCCCGTGTAGGTACCAGAAGGCTGCTGTGAGGTGTCCCTGAAAATAACAGAGGCTTCCCTTAAACCTCTTAGGGTCAGATGCAGCCGGGATGGTTGATAGAGGCGGAGCGAGGGCTGAGCCCACACCTGACTGACAGGGACCGAGCCCTTCCCAGGGTGCTCCGAGTGGTGAAAAGCAACACAAACCCTGCAGCTCTTCACATCTCCTTCCCTTCCTGCTGCAGCTCTTCCCTCGCTGTGGTGATGCCCATAATGCTCCCGAGTTTTGCTGTTTGCAGTGGGGACGTAACAACTCAAAGCTACATGTAAACAGCTTTGTTGGCTACTTTTCCTTTCCTTGCTTATATTGTACACCTTAAATGTGCTATTTCTTTTGGCATAATGGCAAAATCACTGCTTATGGGAACTGCCGTAGATAATACAAAAAGCTCTTTGAAAAGAGCTTTATCAGAGTACAAAGTACTTGGAATTGAAAGCCCCTAGAGGGTTGCTTTATTTTCCCCCTTCATTCAAACTTGTAGTGGTGCAGGATCGAGATACATCATGCCCTATTTTCAGCTGATTTGCATGTTAGAGAGAACGGAGTAATTGGTGTTTAACCAGAACAAAAGAGGATCTGTTTGCTAAAAGAAAAAGAATTCTTGAAGTAGACCCTAATACATATACTGCCTTTGTCTCTCCTCTCATTAAGAATTGAATAGGATGGCCTAGTAATTAGAATGTGGAAGGCATTGCTTTGGTGTTGATGCTTTTTGAGCTAATTGGTTTGAAAATTATATTTGATGTAGCTCTAAGGGATGTTGGCACAACACCTTCTTGGGACAGGGACATCCTGTACTCCCATTTTGCTGCAGAAATGGGCACTGTGAGGCAGGGTTTTGTCTTCTGGTTTGGTTTTTTAAAATTTTATTTATTAAACCCGTGTTTGCCTTCCCAATTGAACACACAGGATGCATTGTTACACGTAAATAATAATTCTCTCGCTGGTATGAAAACCTTGAAATGACCTTGGAAGGAGCTTAGCCCTCTTTTCCCAAGTAAGAGTGTAGTTCAGCCTTTACTAAAGTAGAGATTTGAGCTAAACTGGGTTTGGATTTGTGCCCTTCTGCATTCTTGGAAAGGTTTTGTTGTTGTTGCTTGTTCGGTTGGCTTTTTGTTTCATTTTTGTTTTGACAAAAAGATTAAAACAAATGTTGTTCTTGAGCAAACTGAAATAAGACCGGTCTGGAATTGTGCAGGAGGCTTTCTTTGGTCAGTGTTTGTGCTCATCTTCAGCCATCTCTGGTGGTGACAGCGCTGGGGTGGGATGATGGTTGCCTCCACAGATACTTCCTTTGGATCCTGAAATTGAGTTGCTTTAGTGTGAAAACCTTGAAAAGTCAGAAACATTTTTTGTATCTCTTGAGTTGCAAGAGGGAGCCTTGCTTTGGGACAAGCCTTTTGAATGGTGTCCCCCGAGCAGGCAGTGGATTTAGGGTGGGTTGGAGGTACCAGGGAATTCACAGGAGGAAGGTGCAGTTCTTAGACTGGGAGATAACTGTAACAGTAAAGATTCAGCTAAAGAGAACTTAAGGGTGTTTTATTTGCTAATGCTGTTGTTCTGTGGAACAAGAAGTCTCAAGCCTGTTGTTGGTTCTCTGCAGAGCTCTATCCAATCACCTTAATAAAGTATTGCACTGTGGAGGAGTCATTACGAGGATGAAATGAACTTCTGAAATTTCCCCCCAGGTTTCAGTGATAAAAAGAACAGTTTTAGAAACGACTTTAGGTTCTGGGGAGTATGTATTTAGCAGTGTATTCGTAATTTAAATGGATTCAGTCTTGCAATGAGCCAACAGCTTGTTTTCTGTGCTTTCCAGGGGTGTCTTTCCTCCCTTCTCCTGGTGGGTGGGCACGTGCCTGCCCTTCCTCAGTGGTTTTGTTTGGCTGCTCACCAGGGTGTGCGAATCAATGTCGAGTCTGGTCCTACTTTAAGATCTGTGTGTTTATTGTACTGCAGCTTCAATGCCCTTTAGTGTCATAAAGCTTTAGCTTTAGATAGCGTGGGTATCTGAATGTCTTAGATACCTTATCTTTAGATATCAGTAGGTGACACTAAACAGTGTAAAACCCAGGGTGAGGCCCAGGGTGATGTGTTAGGATGATTTTCCTAACCCAGACTCAAAGATGCTGGATGCTGCTGAGCACCCGCCTCTGCTCCCTCCCATCTGTGCGTTGAGATCTTCAACAAACTTGAATTTTTTCCCTTCCTGCATTTTCCATGTTTAAAAGTGGCCCTGAAAGGCAAAAGGTTTAAAAGGGGTTAAATAAACTGAAAAACCTGCAGTGTATTTCCGCTCAGAGTTGAAACAAGATGTTGTGGATTGACTCAAAATGAAATTTTTCTTTTTTTTTTTTTTCTTTTAAGTTTTGCCAACAAAATGAAAACATGCTTGTTTAATCATAGGCAAATTCATCCTTCTGGTTTTTTGGTTCTGTTTTGTTTTCAGTTTAGCCAGCAAATTGAGAAATGAAACTGTTCTGACAGCACTGCTTCCAGTTCAGATTGCTCTGAGGAAGCCGGGTGAATCTCCCCCTTGCACACTTTATCTAGGAACCATCAGAATTCCGCTGATTAATACCTTGGAAATTATAAATTAACCATATGGAACTACTTCAGTTTAACTAACTTGTCTCTTCTGGTGAGAGCTAATCCCCTTAAAGCGTGGTTTTAATGACCAGTTTGTTTTCACCTGAGGTCATTAATGCTCTAAAACCAGCTGTTAACTGCACCATAGAGGTTTTTCCCGCCCAGGGAGGAGTGCTGCTGGGTACCCCCTTTAATGGTCTAATAATGCTTTATTTCTGCCCTACCTTCCGGACATACTGGCTGTTTTTAATGGCTGTGTTGGAAAAAACCTGTTTGTTTTCTGTCTATGAAGGACTGATGCTGCAGCCAGCTGGGGGAGTGGTGTGGGGGATGCAGGGCACTGGGGCAGGAGTGTGAGCATGTAAAAAGTGGAAGTATGAACCTACAAAGCCATTGCTTTGGGCTCAGGGCATGTGGGGAGGGAAGGGGTGCACAGCCCACTGCCTGCTCCTGTGGCTCTGCCAGACTGGGAATCATAAAGTCGTTAGGAATATTAAAACTTCAGACAATGGGCTGTAGTAATTCTCCTGCTCCTTCTGCTTAATTTTTGTGCTAATTTATTGCTCCTCTCTGTTCTTACTTCTGTCACCTAAATGCAAATGCCCTGGCAGCCTGCTTTATGGATAACACTTAAAAAATAATGGTGCAATAATGAGTGGTGAATTGCAGCAGGGATCCTGCTGAAGTGCCTGCAATATCTGCATTAATTCCAAATGAATTAATTGCAGTTAATACTATTGTATTTAAAACCTGTCAGAAGCCATAACAATGATTAGGGTGTAAGAGTAAAATGTTATTTCAGAGCACCATCAACATGTTTTAAAATAGCAACAGAAGGTATTAAAGTGTGTCTGACCTAATGGCCATCATCATCAGCAGCTTTTGTTTGAAGCCAGTCAGAACAGATGAATCAGAGGCATCTGAGGAATGAGGGCCCCTAAACCCATTTATTTTTCCTCTTGGTTGGGAGCAAGCAGCTTCTTTGCCCTAGTGCTGTAGGTAAGAGCAGAGGTGGGATGAAGGAGGGCTTTTATCTGTCAGGGCTGTGCATCCCATTGATCTCTGCTGCTGAACCTCATCTGTCACCAGGGCCTGGTTCCAGGGGAAGGTGGGAACAGCCTGTGTGGAGCTGTGAGAGAAGCGTTTCTTTAATGTTTATTTCCAGTCCTTCAGAGCAAGTTAGTGCTGTGGCAAGTAGATTATTCAGTAGTTAATACTTGTAAAGTAAAAGCATCCCAGAGCCTTTCACTGGAGTCCTTGGTGATGCCTTGAGCATCCCCAGCAGATCTGGGAGCTTTCCCGTGTGCCCCATGGCCCAGTTTGAGCACTCTGAGAGCTGAGGAGGTGCCTCACGATGATGGAGCTCCACAGGAGCTGCAGGGTCACCTTTCTGCTGACCTGTTCAAGGAGCTGGTGGTGGTGTCACCTGAGTGGGAACCTCCTGTCACTGTGCCCCCCAGGACTGCCCTGCTGGCATCTTCATCCCTGATGAAATCCCTCCCCATCCATGTCCTGGGAGGAGGATCAGGGACCTTGAAAGTGGGCAGTTAAGGTCAAAAAATAAGTCTTTGAAGGTGAGGTGAGTGTGAATGGAGCTTTACTTAGAGCTTCCCTTGGTGTAAGAGGCTGGACCCAGGACGTGGTGGGGGCACAGGGACAGAAGCTGCAGCCGTGGGCACCTGGAGAGGCAGAGTGCAGGTGGACAGAGCCCAGTTCTGCTTCACAGGCCCCTGTGCTCCTGCCATCACAGAGGCTCCACGTCCTCACACCTGGCCTGGGGAAACAGGCAGAAACTTCTTTCAGTTTAGCCACTCGTATTGGTATTTTAGTTCCTAGTGTCTGGCTTGGAGGAGCTCTACACCTGCAGTTTGTCTGCTGATAGTGGGAAGCACAGAATATAATCTGGCAGATGAAGACAGCTGCATTCTGTTCCTCTCAACCATGAGTTCTGCTTGACGATTTGTAGATACAGTTTCCATCTGACACAAAGGCAGGGACTGATTCTGGCATGTGTGGGACTGATAAGATTTCAGACCAGATCTTTCTTCAGAAAAAAAGAAAAAAAAAAAAAAGAAGAAAAACCTCTTGATTTGTTACACAGAGCAGTAATCAGTTTCCAGGTTCTTTAATTAGATCTGTGCTTTAGCTGATTTAGCTGCATGTCTCAATACAGAAATGATTTATAAAGGAAAAAAGAAGTATGTGTTAATCTTGAGTGAGTGATAGTCTGCTCTGTTTGTATTACATACTCTACAGCATTTAGGCTTTCCTTTAACATGGAATTGGACTTAATTTCATAAAAGAAATTACAGAGCTTTACAGTTGTATTGTTAACAGCTTTTTATTGATGTAGGTTTGTACGTGTGTTTACACTTATATGTAAATGTAATTATTTAGTGAGGATTAGCTGTCAGTGAGGCCCTCTCTTTCCATTTCGTGTGTTACCAGTCATTTGCAAATTCATTTCAGTGTAGGTCAGAAATTATGGTTGCTATTATATTTAATGCATGAACTATCCTGGATTCAGCATTTCCTTGGACAAGCAGCCCTTGTGCTGCAAATCCTACCTGATTTCTTTCAAAAGCAGCAGAGAGTTCATCAGAGTCTCTCGAGCTCTTAAATGCCATAGGGGGGTGGATTTGGAAGCCACTTGCTGGTGGTGAGATCTGGGCTGTGGAAGCTGTTGAACACACAGCTGAATGTTTGGTGAATGAACTGGTGCTGGGGACACTGGGATGGTGTCAGTGTGAGCCCTGGGTGCTGGGCAGGGCAGTGGGGGCTGTGTGGGGGCTGTGGCTCTGTCCCATGGTGATTCTGTGATCGGAGAGCCCTGCTGAGCTCTCTGTGTGCTGCTCCCCTTCAGCCTCTGCCAGCGTCCTTCCTGGCCTTGGTCCACCTGCTGCTGCTCCAGGAATGAGCAGAACAATTCTGCTTTCTCCCTTCTCTGGAGTTAGAATTTGGGGCCTGAGGGTATCCTGGCTCCCTCTTGTGATTGCATCATTCCCACTATTAACTAAAGAGAGCAGATTCTTTTTTTAATAAAAGCTTCCTTATATGCGTTCTTGAGTGTTGTTTTAGTTTGCAGCTACTCACGTTGGAATGCATCCAGACGCCAAGTCCTTATGTTTCCTCCACATCCCCAAACTCTCTTCTGGGTAATTTGCATTTCAGCACTGCTCAGATGTACTTTGCTCAGTTTGAGGGAGGGAAGGGCTGGGCGGTAGCATATGCTGATTTGCATATGCTAATTGTAACATGGACGCTTTGCTTCCTTCTGGCAACCAGACCAGGATATTTTTGTTGTAATATCCTGTTGGTTTAAGGTGAGAGGTAAATCAGAGCTTGCTCTGCTTGATTTACAGCTGGAGTCTTGATCTGAGGTTTGGTGGTAAAGGTCTGAGATGCTTGGAGGATGTGATCAAAAATCAGGGAGCTGAAGGGTGTGACTTAAGAGTTGTTGCAAAAACTTAGGAAAACAAACTTTGTGGTTCACTAACAGGGAATAATAAAGGAAGGGAAGGAGGACTACAGGGCACTGCTGGGTAGCAGCATGACACGTCATTTGATGCTTCAGCCTTCAGCAAACTACATCTGCAGCACTCTGCTGCACAGGGTCAGATTCCACAGGTTTGGTTTGGTGAAAAGGTGCAAGTTCCCAGGTATCTGAAAGGCTCTGGGAGTTTGTGAGATTGAGACCTGCCCGGTGAGCCAGCCCAGGTATGAGCTCTCTGCTTCGTGGTTGCATTAGATGTGAACGATTCTGAAGCCTCCCCTGAAAAAGTGTTCCTTGATTAGCTTTGGATTTGGGGTTCCCTTTGAGAGCTCGTGGGGTGTCAGGGAGAACTGGCAATTGCCATGAAATAGAGCAGAAATGCACATAAAATATGGCAGAAAAGGCTGTGTGTGTCACTGATAATTGCCCTGTTACTCTCAACAAACAAACTGGCTGCAGTGCTGGCTGGATTTACATTCAGGATCCTCAGAGCAGCAAAAAGGTTTTGTGTGCTCTGACTCACGAAGCTGATTTTAAAGAAAATGGGCATTTTTAAAATCCTATTTTCCTTCCATTTTCAGCCTCCTTTGATGAAGACAGTTGAAACACCTTTTTAACTCTACGTTTTAAATGCTTTTTTATAGCCATGAAATATACCCTTGTGTGGTTTTCAGGTCTTTTTAATTTTTAAAAGCCCTCCTTATTGCTGCTGCATAAGGAGAAATTTTTAGATTATGGAGAGAAGCAAATGTGACATTCTGTTCCATATTAAAAGTTAATTTGGGGCAGAACTGCAGACCAAGAAAAGTGTCTTTTCTTTTCCTATACCTCCTTGTAATGTAATTGACCCCTAATACCTCTGCAAGATCTGGCACTCAGACTGAGGGAACCAACTGCCCAGGGGCACAGTGTGAACACAGCGGGAGGAATTTACCCAACTGGAATCAAACTTGTGGTATTTGAGGGTTTTAAAGCGTGTTGCAGCATGTTTTTGTCTAAAGCAGAGCTTGTAGGTAGCAGGTTTGGGCAGCAGTGAGGTGATGATGTTGCTACCTGGGAGGGCAGAGCAGGAAGGTGTCAGGTCCAGACGGGTGAGTTGGGCTCCAGCCTAGATCCAGATTCCAAATCTGGCCCTGGTGAGTCTTGATGTAAATGGGCACCAGGCTGTGAGGACCTGGAGGTTTTCCAGGTGCCCGTTTACATCAGGCCTGAATGCAGACCCTGATTTTGGTTCCTGGGAGCTGTAACAAACTGCTGTGCCCGGCGCCGCTGGCTCCCCTTGGCACATGGGGTGACGTGTGGTGCCAGGGGCAGAGCCCAGTGCCCGTGTGAGCCCTGAGTTGATTTGGGTGTGGGAATGCCTCACTCCCCGCTGACTTCGGGCACAGCAGGTTAATAATGACGAGTTAATTCGGATTGTGGTCATGCAAACGAGGTTTTCCCCTGGACAGCTCTTGTCATGGCTGTGACTGATAAAAAGCCTTTGATACGTTCTCCCCGAGAGAGAGCAGATTTGTGTAAACATCCAGGTGGGTCACAGCCTTGTAGAAGACAAAATTGCAAGTTTGTGTGAAGGAGAACCTCTTGTCAAGTCTTTTTGAAGCCTGAGGCAGCCACAGGCATCCTGCATCCCTCCGAGCCCAGGGATGGAGGGGCAGCACGGCCACATCCCTGGCACCGAGTCAGCTGAGTGTTCCTCATCAGAGGTAGCAACTGGAGGGTTGCTACTGAGACTTAATTATGCAACTATAATTTTCTATAAAATGCACCATAAAACCTATTCATGCCTTGTATTGGCATGGAAGAGTTACTCCAGCCTCGCTGGCTGTGGAATGCCCGCTTTAGGAAATTGCCTAAATCTGTATTTTTCTTGGAGCGGTGCTAGTCAGCCCCACAGGTTGCTAATGAATATTTCATGATTCTTCTATGAAGGATTGTGAAAATAATTTGAATATCTAAATGACTGGTTCTCCTTGGCCTAAGCAGAGCCCAGAAGCAGGTTCTTGTTCATTTCTCTGACCTCTTTTGGCATGCCATCAGAATGCCCAAAATTGTAGCCCCTACATAAACACTGTCTTGTTCTTACTGGCTTTGAATTTGTTTTGCCATTAAATCTGATTTTTATTTTTTTTAGCTCTAGTGGGTAAAATACATTTTTGTACTTCCACACCACTTAGAGTGAAGGATGTAAAAATATCTCACATGCATTGATTTAGCAGAAACTCCTTCGTCAGGGCTGAGGAACCGCTTTTCACTATTTCACAGTCAGAAGGGTGGGAGGAGAACCCGTTTCCACCTGCCTCAATCCTTGCAGTTTTTATCCGTCCCATACAACAAAAAAAGAAATTAGAAGGGGAAGAGCGGCTGACACAGCAGTCATCGTAGCTGAGAAAGTGGGCATACATGCCTCAGATTTCCTACAATTTTTAATGTTTTTTGTGAACCTTCACCAATCGAATACACGTAAAGACGTTTCACCCCTGGAAAAGGCAATGCCCCTGAGGAGTGCCTGACACTGCTGTGCTGTGGCAGGGCTGCCTGGAGCACAGAAGCCCCAGAGCAGTTGCAGGAGTCAGTTGTGTGCTCGGAGGCTGGAGCCCAGGCCTGGGAAGAGGGATGTTTGTGGTGGCCATGCGGGATCTCTTGGGAGGTCCGGCCCTATGGGGGTGAGACGCTGCCTGAGATACTTGGGCAGCCCGGCTCCTCTTCACACTGGGGTTACTCACAGCAGCGAGTTGGATGCTTGATGATATTTGTAGGCTTTTAGGGCTCTTCACTCTGCTAATTTGACATTATTGAAGTTCTATTTCCCCAACTGTGCTGTGGGCTAAAGCGAGAGTGACAGCTTGCTCGTTATTTGTGTGTGCAATATTTATATATGTAAATGACTGGTGTGTTTGCCTTTATCCCTCCATATAAATACAAGGGATGTATACAAATATAATGAGGAGGTACAGGAAGCTCATTTTGTTTAAGCAAAACGCAGTGCATTAAGCCGTCATGCCCTGACACTTGTTCCGTGCTGGAAGACAAAAAGGGAAGCGTCTGGCTTTTGTTGGGAGACGTGAAAGTTGCTGCTGCTTTCCATGTTGGGTATTATGGCTTCAGCACGCCAGAATCATTGGGGTTTTTATTACTATTATTTTTCCTTTTGGTGAAGACTGAGAAAAGACAAAGACTAAAAATAAAACCCATAATTTTTGATACAACTGTGGAAACATGGTTAGTTCTAGCACAGCAGGTGGCTAAGGGACTCGATCGGCAGAAACCAGCAGTGCTTTCAGTGCAATCAAAGTTAAGTGCAGAAATTTAATTAAATGGTAGCAAGGCTGGCAGAAACTTTGTAAAGCAGCAGTGCATTGTCAAATCTAACAATTATTCCAAGGAACACAATCCACAGATGGCGTCTAATTGATAAATTAAGGTTCTGGTGCCTGATTCCGCTTACACTTAAAGGTTCTCTTTTCTTAAACAAAACCTTAAAATTTTAAGGCTGCATCACTGTTCTGAAAACATAACAAGCTGGGCTGGGTTTTTTGGCCTGAGAAATGCAGGCTTTGTGCTAAATGGAGAAGGGGTTTGGCTTCTATTTTCCTTGTCTGACTTTGATTCTGGAGAAGATGTGGCACGTTGCTGGTCAGGTGCTTACCTGGAATCTCAGGTATTTAGACTTCCTGTAGCTACTGGGCCAGGAAGTCACATAATCTCTCACAGCTTTTACAAGCTTTTCCCTTTGCCTGTGTGCCTCTTGAAGCTGTCTCTCGACATTTGGGCATCATTATCAGCAGTGCAAACCCTTTGGACCTCCATACCGTGCCTGACAAGTCCTTTGCAGTGCTAGGCTGGTGACCCTGGAGGACCAGGCCTGGAAGACAGTGGCTCACATCTCATTCCTGGGGTCACACTGCACATTCTTTTGGAAGGGGTTCTGAGCTGCTTTTCTGTTTTTCCCTCGCCTGGCTGTTGGTGAGAGCTCCCAGTGCTTCGTGTTGGTGTGAGGGGACCCAGATTGTGTCTGCCAGGCCCTGCAGCAGCCCGAGAACAGCTCCAGGTGAGGGCCTGGCTGCCTGCAGAGTTTAGTAAAACAAACAAACAGGCTTTATTTTCCCTGTTTCTGAACTACAGATACATCAGGGATATTTTGTCTCTGTGTGTTTTTGATTTCCATGTGTAAATACAGTTCACTTCCCAGGGTTTAGCATAGCACTTCAGAGAAGGGGCAGGAAAGATTGAATCCAGCTCTTCAAATACACTTGGCATGTTGTCCTCTAGTGCTGGAGAGGGTCTTTTCCCCTAAGCTAGTGGCACTTTCCCTGCCAGAGTAGTGTTTTGAACAAGGATGGGAGTTGAAAGGGCATCAGAGCACATAATAGCCTTGTGGAGTGTGGAGATATACACGCACCTGTGTGCACAATAAATGTTTGTCCTTTGCTGAAAAAGGAAGAAAATTGTTCACCTTCCAATTCAGTATTTTCTTCTTTATTTAAGCAATTTTAGAAGATGGATGCAAGAGGGAAATGATCGTTTCATTGTATTTGTCGTAAACCCAGGGCACAGATGCCCTAATTGCTCTTGTGAGGTTTTTATGTGTGTTTTTTGGCATTGCCCTTGTGGTAGTAAATTCTCCATTAGCAGGATTCTCTGTGCTAGAACCGAGGCCGTTCTGAAATGGAGCTGAATCAGTGCTTGTTATTTTTGGTTACTAACAGTATACTCGAATTCAGGAACTCGCCCGCTCCCTTCCCCCTTTCTCCCCTCCTGTGCCTAAATATATCCCACCAGTCAATCAGCACTGGCAGGCATCAATGCTATGGCTGTCAGATTGAGTTAGCTGTGGAGAGCCAGAGCTACTGGCTTGGGTTTTTGGGCTTGAAAATGTATTCAAATAGTGGCATTGTCATTTGACTTGCAAATAAGTATAGTCTGGTAATGGGGCCCTTGTATGGAAAGAATGATGCAGCACTTCAGACAAATCTATGTCTTCTTCCCATGAAGCAGATTAGCAGTAATACAATCCATGCTGGTGTTTATGGCTGCACGCTCAGTGAACACAGACATTTCTGAATTTTCATTAATGGTGGATTTGTAGTTTTTAATGGAACAAAGAAAAAACACTGGAAATCAAAGAAATGCTAATGCCTTCCTGAGAAACTTAGACAACATTTGGTTTAGAGGCAGATCTGCTCCGGTTGGCATTTTTCCTCGTAATTCTTCTCCCCTTATCTGGGCTTGTTGGGTGGTTGGTTGCTGGAGAGCAGCACTTAAGTGAACACATTATCTTTGTTGCTACTCCTTCCCAAAGCGAAGGGACTGGCCTTTGGTGACGGCATAGCGATTGCCACAGCAACCAGGCAGGATGTCACAGATTCAGAAGTGTGATTTTACATTCAGAACAGCAGCAGGAGCAGATGGATATTGGAAACAAAATCCCCACCCCCTCCCTGTGCCTCCTTGCACTCCTTCGGGAAGCAGTACCAGCCCTTCTCAGCACGGCTCTTTGTGGCTGTTCCTGCGTGATTCCCGGGGTGGTTTGTGCCGTGCAGGGGGAGCAGGGAGGGCTGGGCTGCAGCGTGGTCCCCGTGCTGCTGGCAGCACTGCCCCGGTGCTGTCGGGGCTCAGAGTCGCTGTGCCTGCTTCTGGCTTTGGGACTGATGGGGGGAGAACACACTCACTTGGGAGCTTGGGCTCGGGCTGAGCTTGGGTGTTGTTTCATCGACTTTGGTAGTGGCTCTATTCTTTTAATCCTGAGCTTAGCAGAGTGAGCAAACCAACCCTCACCGTGGGTAGTCAGACACATTTGGGAGCTGTCGTGCACAGAAGTTGATCGTAACACCCACCCACCGTGTGGGCAACAGCCTCAGGAACATATGCTCAGTCTGTTTTCCCAAAAAAGACAATATTGGAAACAGATGCAGGAAGGGTTTTGCACTCAGTAAAATTTGAGGTCAGGGCCTCTGGTTTGAAGCACAGGGATCTTGTTCAGCATCCCAGCTGAAGGGTCTCCATTCAGGCTGCCGAGTTACCATGAGGTGGGCACGCACCAAGTGCAGGGGGTGCGGGAGAACCCCAAACTCGCTGGTGCCTTGCCAGGGCCACCTCTGGCTTTGCCTTTCCTCCCCTTGTCCCCTGACCCTGTCAGTTCTCTGTGGGCCTGGCTGATGTGCTGGTACTGCAGCTCACAGCCCCGGGTTCTGGCGAGTGTGGCAGAGCCCTGCAGGTGTCCGGGGGTGCTTCTGGGTGTCCCCTCGGGGCCAGGCCAGGTGAACCCTGATCTGCCTCAGCTGACTTCCCTGAGCAGAGCCTTCTGTGGGACTCACACTGAGCAAACACTTTGGACTCCTGTGTGCTGTGGCCACTTCGGTGCTGACTCAAGAGCGAAGCAAAACTCTGAGAGCCCTGGAGCATGGGTGACTTGCCCAGACCTGGCCAGCTCTCCTTGGAGACTCCTTGTTCTGCTGAAAATTGTATGCTCTGGTCTAGTGGGCTGAGGCACTCTGAAATTATGCTCAAGTTTAAAGTTTCAAAGGAGTTAGGTGTCAAATTTGCACTGACTTGGATTTCACTAAGAGCAGAGTATCTATTTTTGTCTTGCAGCAGTAGGGTTGCAGACCAAGATCCCCTTGTATTTTTATTTTATTTGACTTTGAAAATACCAGCTGTGATCCTCTATACAGTTACTGGTATGAAGCACATGAAATTTTAATTAGCTTGGGTGAAGGGAAGGGAAGTTCTGGTAATTGATTTAATATATAAATGCCCCTCTGCTTTCTTTAGTTTGTGTGCTGGAAAGATTGTATTAGAAATTTTCCTATTACAGGGGAGATTTAAATGAGTTTTTAGGACTGTCTGGAAATCAGAAAGTGAAGTGCATCTAAACTATTTAGATGAAAGGTATTATTGATATTCCACTATTTCAGATAAAAGTAGATGATATCTTTATTATTATTTCTGTTATTTTTACTATGAGTATCTCAATGGAACCAGTCGGTGACTGCTGAGAAGTGAACAGAGGAGCATTAGTGCTGTATATCCAGACTGATCAGACTGTGCTGGTGTCACTGGTCACGGGAGATCACGCGAATTTCCCTTGGTTGAGGCTCACCACCTTTGCCTTTTCCAACGTGCTGCCCTCTCTGTTCACCTGTCCCTCGGGTGCCCCAAAGGCTGCAGGCAGATTCCTCCTGCTTCAAAGGGAAAACCCCGGGCATGTGATGGCAGCGAGTGTTGTGTCTCCTTTATCCCAAAGGCCAGGCTTCCTGTCTCAGCTCAGACCCTGCTGCTGGCACCAGGACTTCTCTGCTCACCTCTTCAGAGCTTTTGGCCCTCCCTTCTACCTCTGTCCCTGCACACAGTTTCTGGTTTTCTTCTCGCCAATCTTTTGTGCTTCTTAATGAAACAGTGAAAGAGAAAATCCCTCCCAGCTCTCCAGGTGGCTCGGTAAAAAGTACAGTGACACTGATATTAATACCTGCTTGACCTGGGAGAGGCTTTTGGTGCTGGGAATGATCTCGGTGCTCCCCCAGTATTTTACAGACACGCACTGAAAAGCGTCTTTATTCAGTTTGACTGTTGCTATTATGTGGCGAGGCATTCAATAAAAGTTGTGATTTATGAGATGTGTGTGGCCGTTGTTGTTTTTTGCTCTGTCATCTATCAGGGAGAGAAAAGCCAGGCCTGATAATTCTTGGCACATAGCTTTTTCAGTTAAGAATGTCAGCTGTCAGGCTGTCAAGAGAAGTTATTTCTCTGGGTTTTTTTTTTTAAATAGGCAGAGATCCTGCTTCATACTGTGCTGGGTTGATAAGGGAGTGCTTTCTGTACTGCTGAAAAGTGTGTCCCATGGTAAGGCCCTTGGTGTGTGCCCACTTAAACTTCAGTGCTTTGTGTTTTCAGTGTGTGACAGCACTTGATTGCTTAATATACAAATGCATTCACTTTCTTTTTTTGCAGCTTTTATGTGGTTTTTTTTCCTCCTCTCCCTTTCTCTCCTCCTGAATGGAATGGGTTTTTTTCTCCCTTCTCTGTGACTAGGTATTTAAAAAGTGCTCTTTTGCAAAATATGTGCACATTAGATAATCTGGTGTTGCATAAAAGCTCTTTCATATTTTGGGGGCTTCACGCATGCATAAAACAGGCCTAATTGAAGATAGAGGCTGTTTGTCACGAATGGGAATATAAGAATAGGGGACAGAGGGGAAGAATTATGTTAAATACCAGGGTGATGTGGTTTTTTTCTCTTTTCCCTATTAGTTATTTGCAAAAATGTATCAAAAAGTCATTTTGATGCAGTGCACAATAGTATCACAAACTTGTGCTTTGCATCCTAAGTGCCTGGTTAGAGCACAGTTAGAAGCTGAAATCATTCCTCGATTAGTCCCTGGAGTCCTGTATAAGTCTTTAACTCTCAGCGTGTGGTCTGTGATTTAACAGTGGATGAAGGATTGCTGAGCTGCAGCTGTGTGGAGAACCTCAAGTTTTCCAATGTGCAGCCCCTCCTCTTCCTCCTTCTCCCCTTCTTCCTGCAGAGGAGCCATCAAAACTTTGCCACAGCTAGCAGCGTGTTTGCCTTTGGGGCAGAACTCTGGAGCTGGCAAGAGTGGCAGACTCTGGTTCAAAACAATGGGTAGCAAATTGCTGTCAAAAAGAGGCAAGAGAGGTGTCTGGTGGGCTCCTGGGTGCTGGGTTGTGGTTCTGGCCTGCAGCTGTCATCATGTGGCTGCAGGTACAGCTTGTGGAGACCTCCTTGTTTTGGTGAGTCAGTCTCCATGGAAAAGGAAAACATTTCCTGTGTGTGATTCAGTCTGGAGAGCTCGCTTACATCCTTTATATCACGTTAAAGCTCCGAGGCTGAGGAGATGGGATGGAAGGTGTGGTTGTTAACCTGTACGAGCTGTGTCAATGTACAGCACTCTGTGTGTGGCTTATAGATGCTCCCGTGGTTCGTAGGCTCTTACAAATATTTCAGTCCTGTGTCTGTCTGCTCAAGTCAAGGCACAGGACTTCTAGACTTCAATTAAAATTCCCAGTGCAGTTATACAGACCTTGCAGCTCTTGGGAGGATCTCCAGATAGCCAGGTGTGCAGCGTGGGTGCAGCTGTGGGTTCAGGCCAAGGTGGGTTTGTTGCTGCAGTGCCAGCAGCACCTCTGGCTCGGGGCTCTGCTGGCAGGGTGCTGCTGCTCCCTGCGGCACCGCTCCCGAGACGCCGCAGCCCCAGGAGCTCAGCCCCCGTGCATCGCACAGGAGGCAGATGTTAACAGTGCTCACATTTGGCTTGAGTCACACTACACAAGTGGCTGTTCATGGGAAGTTGTCCCAGCTTTTCATGTCCTGCCAGACCTGGAAATCCAGTCATCTCAGTGACTTGGCCTTTTTATGTGACATTTTTGGCAGTGTTGTAATGATCTAGGTACTTGAAAGTCTGTGAGCGTATTGAGCTGTGATAGGCTTTGATACTGGCAGAGTTCTTGTGCTGGGGAAGATAGGGAAGGAGTGCATATCCAGCCAAATGTTTATTTTCAGTGACATCATTATTATTAGAGACCTGTTGGTATTATAGATCAGGTAAGAATGAGTCCCTCCATCCTAGCTGGTGTTGCCCTGTGAGCCAGTCCGGCACCTGCACAGCACTTCTGAGCTGCTCACCTTGAACAGGGGGCTGTGGTGGGGCATCCTGAAGATCAGCTGTTGATGTTTAAGCTTGGTTGGTAGCACAGAGCTTGGCTGTGCCTGCTGGGGGGCTGGGGGTGGGCTCCCAGCATGTGCCTCAGGCTGGCATGGGCTTAGTTCTCTCTTGGTTTTCAAGTCCCTGAGCTGCTGTGGGGAAGCCCAAGCCTGTGACAGTGCTGGTTGTCTTGGCACAGCTCCCAGTGTGAAATGGGAAAGGAGCACGAGAGGCAGCCTGTTGTGGTGGATAGGCAAACCTGAAGCCATCAAGGTCTTGCTCAGAGCTGGTTTCCTTCCACCCTGGCTGCTGAGTGTGTCTTGCCCCCAAACGTGATGCACAAGCACATCCGTTCTCGCAGAACTCCTGCCAAGTGCTCAGGTTTACAGTGTTAACAGCTTTAAATAAATTCTTCCTGGAGATAACTGATTTATTAGGCTCCTACCCTTCTGAAGGCAAAGCTAGTCACAATTAACAAACAAAGCAGCGTGAGGCAGTTATCATTGTGGGTAATAAATCTTTTGATGTTGGGTATCGCTGGCTGATGGGCTCGGAGAGCAGAACTCCAGGCAGAGCATGTCTTCAGCACGGGCCAGTGGCAGCTGTGACAGGAGCTAATGTGACACATTAATGATTCCATTTGTGTACCCAGGTGTGTGTTGGAGGTGGACCGTGGCCTTGTGCTGGGCAAGGGGCAGCCGTGCCCGTGTCCCTCCTGGCCCCGTTGCTGGTGTTGGTGGTGCGTGGGCAGCACGTTGGGCTGTGCTTCACATGGTGGGTTCACAGTGTGTCTGCACACCTTGTTCTTAGCAGGACATAGACGTGCAGAAACCAGTGATGTGTCAGCTTATCCAGCCAGGAGAAGGGCCCTGTGCTGGGATCCAGCTCCTCTTTCAGCCTGGCATCCCTCTCTGGCTCTCAGTTTGATGGTGCATGGCTGAGAAATGAGCCCTCCAAGTTTTGGTGGGTAGATATTGTTGTTCCCTGGTGGCATCTCTGTTTGAATAAACACTTGGTCCCAGAGCTGGTGGCGTGGTTTCCGGTGCTGGGGAGAGATTTCTTGCCGGGTTTGTAAAAATGATCTAAATGGATCCGACATTGTGGCTATAAAACATCTGTAACATTACACATTTAGTTATGTTACTAGAGACTTGAGTTCATTTTGATGGGTAGTATTTTATCTGGTACTTTTCCCCTTCTGAAAGCAAAGCTTTCTGTAGAGGAGGATTTATAGAAATATATTTCTAGCACAAAAAAACTCATGCACATTAAGATGTTGGAGTAAAGGAGAAATAATGTCTTTTTTTGGAGACCTTGGCTGATTTATCTCTTGCTTGGTAGTTTGATATGGCCTTCCTAGCTAGGAACAATATTTTTTTATTCTTCCTTTAATAACAATAATGTCAGTAACAATGTCTTGCACTATTCCAGCATCTTCACATCAGACTTTCAGCGGGTTAGGCATTTAATGAGTGAAACCTCACAGGCTCCATTGAGCTGTGGGGATATATTTCTGTTCTTTTTGTGGAAATCAAGGCACATAGCACTCGATTGTGCAACGTAGTCAACCTAATGAGGCTTCCCCAAATGCTGCGAGTTCAAATGTGTGCTTAAATGCTGAGCCCTGCAGTCTCCAGCTGAGCTTCTCCCAAAACTCTTTGATACATCAGTGCTGTGGAGACTGAAATGACTTGCCCTGTGGTCACTGAGTGAGTAAACATCACACAAGGGAGACAAGCTCTTGTAGCTGTGAGGTGCTGCCTTCCTTTGGAAAAAGTATGGATGTTTTCTCTTGCTTTGCTTCCACTCTTCATTCATGGTGCAGCTCCTCAAGGGCCTTTTTATTCCTAGTCAAGGGTTATTTGATCTGCTTTAGAGTGACAACGATGTTGCTTTAATAGTGGCTGGTGGGTTCCCTCCCCGGCAAGGGAAGCATCTCCCCTTTGTGAGCTGGAGGTGGGAGTGCTGCAATTCTTGCAATTCACCAGCCCATCTGTGTGTGTGGGGGGGAAAAGGATAAAAGCAAACACAGCATTTCATAAAACTGTGAAAGTATTTCAACAGCAGTAATAGGCAGATCTGGGCATCTTGCAAGATTGTAGTGGTCTCGCATCAGAGGGAAAGCTCACCCTTGTGCAAAAGCCAGGCAGCGCCTTGCAGCTCCATGGGCTTGACTCAGCAGATGAAGTCAAACCTGCTCATCAGTAACTGATTGCCATGTGCATCTAGATTATGTAGATGAAATTAATCAAGGCTAAGGGTTAAAGTTTCCATTTGTTCTTTTCAGAGAAATCATCTGGAGTATGTTGGGAAGGAGGTAAATTGCTTTACACATTTCTTATCCCTTCCTGTGAATTTTTCTTGTTTTAGCAGATTATCTAGAATCTTAACAGAGAGCTCTCATCACTGATTTGACAGGGTTATCATGAAAAATTAGTTGATACTAACTTACAAGCATTTAAATTATGCCATGCTCTCTGCACTGTAGAGGCCATAAACTTTTTTGGACTGGCCTCAGTGTTTGGAGCTGGAAGAATTTACAAACTCTGGCAGAAACCTCTTCGTCTCCAGTTCAGAGCGTGTCGTTGGATTTTGTTGAACACTGAGTTCAGAGACTTTTCCTGAGCTTCCTTTTGTCCCTCACCCTGGGGCAGGCTGGAGATGTCAGCGAGTCTCTCCTGGCCCAGCTTCCCGCTCCTCTGTACAGGAATGTGCCCTTCACTGCTGTCCTGCACACCCCTCCTGCCTTTGGGAGAGCAGGCACAGCCAGGGGCTTTCTCCTTGTATTGTTCCAGGTTAAAAAATAAGGACTTTGGTTGTCTTTTGGGAAGCTGATTAGCTTGGTTCCCCGCTTTGGTCCATCCTGCTTCACCTGTAGAGCCCTACTACAAATCGACCTTGAACATGCCCTTGGAAACATTGGCTGTCACAATTTTATGTCCTGTTGGAGGACAAGGGTTTTCTGGTTGTATTTTGGACATGGCACGAGATGTTTCCTTTGGGAAGGTAGTATAACATAGGTGAGGGATTGATGAACATGGTAATGGTCAGTAAATCTGTGTTCCCACTGAGTACTGCTGCCATGGCTTCCACAGTGAGGTCCCTGGGCAGAATGCCATCTCCCCCTTCCTTCCACTCCCTTTTTTCCTTCCTCCTTCCCTCCCTCTCTGCCTGCACAAGGTGAAGTTTTGCCAGTAGCCTGTAGATTTAGGACCAGAGACTTAATTGCTTCCCACTGGGGCCTTTGTCCCTCATTACTTGGGCATTGCAAAAATCCCCCCTCCCCGTCACATTGGGCAGGGCTCTCCAGTAGCCCTGAGATGTATTAATTTAAAAATAATTATCTTCATTTAAACTTATTAATGCAGTTTTTAAGCACTGCTGGACAGTAATCAGGCCGGCAGGTTGGATAAGTTGTCTGCACTCAGTGAATATTGGGAGTTACCTTCCTATCACACTGTGCATGAGTAGCTGAAGCAACCAGGGGGATTTAAATAGGTTTGCTCTGCTCCCCTCCTCTTGCCTGTGCTCCTGTAACCTGTAAAAGAGTTAACTGGAGCACAGGAGGTGGGAGCAGCCCTCAGGGATGTGATATAACTGGTTATAGAGAGGCTGTGGGGCCAGGAGCTATTCCTGGGCTCTGGATGGGGGGGAATGCTGGCTCTGGTGAATTTTACTGTATCTTTTGATATGAAGCTTGAAGCCAGATTTTGTTCAAAAAACCTGCTGAGCTCTCACAGCTGGGGCTAATTTTGAGGCTTGGATCTCCCATGCAGGGAGCTCTGCGTGGTGGTGCAGGTAAAGGTGCTGCTGTGCCTAGAGAGCTCAGGGCGGCTCAGAGGGGAGTATGGGATGCTCCTGCCTGGACAGCAAACCCTTCTTTTGGGAAGGGCCCCTTGCTGGGGGGTGGCCATGGCCTGTGGCAGGCTGCCATCACTCACTGTACCTGCGGGTGGAGGAGTGAGGGACTGGTCCTCCCAGATGGGCTGAAGAGGGAGTTAAATCCAGTAGCAGCTGGGAACATGGACCAGGAAGGGCTTTGCTTGGCCCCTGGCCAGGTTTGCTTGTGAAACTCCAAGGATGGTTTTGGCAATTGCTGCCAGTTCAATCTGTCTTGGAAAAAAAATCACTTTATGTGTTCTGCCTCCTGCTGATGCCACAGCCATGGAGGGAGGGAAATGCACCACCCACCAACACCCCACCCTCCCAGCAGTAACAGCAGAACACAAGGCAGCCAAAAACCAGGAATACAGCAGGGACCAGGTTAAGAGTTTAGTTTCCAAATGAGCTGGGAGAATATAACCCATCTGTATTTTCCCAGAAACGAGGGGAACTGATTTACCCTGCTGGGAATCTGTGCCGGTTGTTTGGATTAAAGAGCTCTTTCATTCCCACGTACCTTCTATAGCTCGAGCAGTTCTCACAGGATGACATGAGCTTACACGGGGGTCAGGCACAAGGTATTTGCACCGTTTAAGTCTTGCTGAAATCCTATTTTGAATACTTAAGCATGCTGTACGTGGCACGTAAAGCCGCGCTGCCTTTGCACGGGATCGAGCTCCGCTGGCTCCGGTGGAGCTTGGAGTCAGAGCTCTGCTTCACATGGAACAGGGTGCTCAGCACTGCACCTCCATCACTTGTCAGCTGCACAGAAACACCTGGGGAGAGGATGATTCTGGGGTGTTCTCTGTGAACAGAGAGCGGTTGGCAGCTTTCACCAAATCCTGCCTTTTTCGTCATGTCTTTGCATCACATTTCAGTTGAGTTTTTAATAGCTTTTTGGAACTTCCTAGGAGGATCCCAGAGGCAAAAAACTAAAAAAAGACCTGGAGAATTCTTATGGTGTGTGCTCTGCCAAAGAAGTCTGGTTGTTCTGTTAACAAGATCACTTCCCCTGTTACATTAATTATTGTTGTTTTTAATTATAAGTAATGCTGTAGTTTGAATGTACAGCACAATGGGGTATAAAATGCAGTTCAGCACAGATACCAAAGCTGTTTTTTCCAATTATAAACCTGTTTAGGAGGTGGATACTCTAGAAATGAGGAAAACCAGGAAGGTTTTCTTCCTGCTCCTGCACCTCCTGAAGTGTTTGCTCAGTTTCAGAGCACAAAGGCGATTATATTTTTCAAAAGCCAAGCCAATAAAGAGAATGTAACCTTGAATGCCTCCTCGCAGGAGTAGTCACATGTGTTTTGATTAACTCAGCACCAGCACCGTATACAAACAGCAATTCTGTGGTGCTCACAATTAATGGCCTCGCACCAGCCTCGGATCTGCCTCTCCCGGCGATTCCTTCCGCAGCGAGAGAGAGACACCTTCAGTACACAAACCCTCCAAAACCAGCTCGTGGCCACAGTTCGCAGAGCCCTGCAGCAGCCAGGGATGGATATATTACGCTGCAAATGAAATCCAAAGACACGGAGCTGGAAGTGTTGTGGTTTCCAGAGTGACCCAGACCTCTTGGAGTCGTTAATAAAACATGAACTTGCGATTGATTCACACAAATCGCTTCCTGTTACCCAAACCCTGCCGTTCCACCCCGGGGGAGGGCGGATGGAGCTGCTGTCAGAGCATCCAAACCCGCCGGTGCGTCCGTGCCTCCATCCCTGCTGGGGGTGTCCCTGGTGTGAGCAACCTCCGGAAGGCAGATTCGGAATTTACTCACAGGAAAAGACCGAGATCCTCAGTGACTTTCACTGGAGGAGCTTCAGGCTGGCCCGGCGTGCCCCGAGCCCCCGGGCTGTGTGTGCAGCGCCCGGCTCCGCTCCCCGAGCCGCGTTCTCCGCGCCTTTCCCTGGGGAAGCCTTGCCCTGCCTCATGTTTGGCTGCTGAGGGAGGATGCTCGGGTTAGAGCAGGATCAGAGGCTGTTTCCAGCTGCTCCCAGTCCCACACGGTGTCTAATGACTGAGAGGCGGTGAGGCCACACCAGCACAGACACCTCAGGTGTGCAGGGCAGCTCACCTGGGGCAGGAACGGGGCGATTCCAGTGCCAATCCCAGCGCCTGTGCCGGGGCCGGAGCCCAGCGGAGCGTGGGCAGCTCTCGTGCCTCCGTGGTGAGGGGCTTCCCCTAGCCCCGAGTGGCAGCAGGCTGCTCCTGGTGCCAGCCGCCCGTGTCCCGCAGGGTCCCGCAGCCGCGTCCCCAGGGCCACCGGGGCTCCGCGGCTGGGGCCGGGCGAGGCCGCGCTGCCTTGTGCCCCAGGGGCAGAGAGGCAGCCAAACCTGCTGCTGAGGCTCGTTTTCTGTTCTGCTGCTGGGGGGAGTGTGGTAACAAAGCAATTGAACCGTCTCTTCGGGGAAATGCGGATTGTAAAAGCAGACTTAATTTTGTGCTTCGCTTTGGTACTAAAGAGCTGATTTCTGAAACCATTTCCCAGCTCGCAACACATCTCTAGGCATTAAAATGTTGTGAATTTGCTTGTCATTACCAATATTTTCTTTGACTGAAGCTATTGAAACAAAGTGGTCTTTTTTTTTTCCCCTATAACCTTCCATCTTGCTTCTAAAAGCAGTAGCTCTCTTTTTCTTTCTTTCTTGGTCAAATATAAAAATGATGATAATTTCGAATACTGCTTTAGAATAATTGCTTTCCTCCCTCTTTTGTATGACAACAGAAGCTTGGCCTGATCTTAAATCAGATGCTGGCAGGCAGAGGGCTCTTGACAGCCCTGCAAAATCCTTTAGTTACAAGTCGGCTTTAGCCAATTCTTTATTTGTAAATGACAATTTTCTACAGAAAAATATATGCTTGGGCTTCAATTTCGGAGCCCTAGATTGCAGCCAGGAAAAAATAATTGAATTTTTACACATTTTTTTTTTCCTTCTCTTTTTTTCTTCCTAACTTAAAAAAAAAACCCCAAACAGAACAAGTGAGGCTGTGTAAGGTGTGATTGGAGCTGATGGAGGGGAGTACCTGCCCTGGTTGCTGTGCATGGCTATGGGGGCAGGAGTGATGATGAATTTGTTCTGTGCTGGGAGGAGTTGGGGCCGTTCCAAGCTTTGTGTCCAGTGCCTCAGCCCCGTGGAGGCTTCGCCCATGGCCACTGTGGGGTGGTGGGTCAGGGTGACCCTCGGTGTGGAGCAGGCCTGGGCTGTCCTCAGGAGCCCTCATAAAAGGCATCTTCAGAGCCTTTAGAGAAAAAATAAGAAAGTGATAAAGCATTGAGGCGCCAGGGTCGCTCCCTGCGCTTCTGTTTGCTGGCCTGTGTTTTACCAGGCAGGTCCTGGCTCTGGAGTCAGGGGCGTTTTTCCCTTCAGTCTCTGCAAGTTGGCTGCTTCCCCCAGTTTCCAGAGAAAATGCATTTCAATGCCCAGATCTGTTCCTGAGGTGTTGGTTGGTTTCCTGAGTTGGTCAGTGTTGACTCCAACACCTCTCCAGGGTGGGTTGGCTGCTGCTGAGCTGGCTCCAGCTCTGGGGCTGTCTCCAGCTCTGAGCCCTCCCCAGACCCCTGCAGAGGATGCTGGCAGCACTGTCCTGCAGCTGCCTGGATCACAGGGGCCCACAAGGATGGGGTGGTTTGGGATCAGCCCACCAAAGACACCTTGGGGTTTGTGTCCCTGGGCTGATCCTGCCCTTCCTCGAGGGCTGCAGGTTACGGGTGATGGGTTGTGCTGTAGTGTGTTCTCCCTAGGGAATCCAGCACCATTCCTTTGCCTTGTTGGACCAAACTCAGGCGTACCTGGGGCAGCAGGAAGAGCTGGGTGCTCAGCCAGGGTCAGGGGAGCACAGATAGGTTCCTGGAGGGGCTGATGCAGCCCTGGTGATTCCGTGAGCACGGGCTGTGGTAGCTGGAGGATGCTGCGTGGGCAGCTCTCTGGCTGTCTTTGACATTTGATTATTTTAAAAGTAACTGTGCAAGTTCCTTTTAAACTGACCCATGGAAACTTAATAACACATCGCTTCGATTTGATGTAATTGCCTTTTGCCTGCCAAAGAGCATTCAGCCTGTCTGTAGGAAAAGGAGGGGCAAAGGCACCTCTCTTTTGAAACAGTAGCTATGAAGAGACGATGTTCGGACTCCTTTTTCACTTCTATTTGCATTGAGAAGCACAATAAAAATCATTTATTAAAAAAAAATATCCAGGGGCTAGAGTTGTTATTGAGAGTCTTTACTCAGCCATCTCTCAAATAAAAACAAAACAAGACAGAGAAAGAAGTATCTAATCAAATCGAATTGAAATTGCTTTTGTAAAGAAGTATTCTCATTATCTGGGTTAGGAATGGGATCTGAAGAATAGTTCTTTTTCCATGTATTGTTTGAAATAATCTGGTTAAACCATATGCTTGTCTTGTAATTTCTTACAGATGGTCACAAGAACAAAGAAAATATTTGTAGGTGGATTATCAGCTAATACAGTAGTGGAAGATGTGAAGCAATACTTTGAACAGTTTGGCAAGGTAAGTTCTGCTCAAGTGAGCACTACATAGTTCTTCTTTGCTCCTTTTCTTTTTAAAGTGTGTTTTCAAAAACAAAAGCGCATTGAGGACTGAGCTCAAAGGAGGGCCAAGTTTTTGCTTTCTGTGTCATTTCTTGAAGCCTCTGAAATTCCTTTTCTGTTTGTTGCTTGTGTGTGTACAACATTGCCAACACTGTTTACTTCCTATAAAGAAAAAAAGCATCACTGGGAGGTGAATTTGTGTCTGTTCAGGAAGAATCTGACCCTTAGCTGAATGATTACACAGTTGTCTTCTCCATAAAATCAGCCTTCTGTTAGCCCCGATTCCAGTGGCAAAAAGGGCACATAGACGTATTGGAGAGCTCATTAAGTTGTGAAAATGCCTGAAGGAACCACGTGAAAAGCAAGAGTAATGTGGAAGTCACTAGAATATCCACCTTATTTCTTACTAGCAAATCCTTCTGCAAGTATATGTAAAATGCTGGCATCATTAAAAAAAAACAACAAAAACCCAAAACACAACAAAAAAAACCCCACCAAAATCCCAAAACAAACAAGTTTATGCAGACAAGGAGATCTGAACCTTGCCAGGATAGTCTTTGGTGTGATGTAACAGCTGAAACCCCACTGTCCAGGCTCTGGCTGGAGCTTAGTGTCTCTGACTTCCCTGGAGCTTCCTGGATCCCCACGGCTTCTGGACGTTTGCTCAGGAGTGCCACGGGTGACAAGCTCACAGAGCTGCCTGCTCTGAGAGCAGTCTGTGTACCACCTTCAAGGGGGACTCCTGCCAGCCCCACTGTCCACGGGACTCCATGGATTCCAGCTCCATGGATTCCAGCCCAACAGCTCGATTCCTGTCTTTTGGAGTGCAGCAATTGATGTTTTAGATGCAAGATGGTGTGAGGACACAGCGGGGTATCCCAGAGCAAAGCAGCCCCCATTCCTTGTAGTTAGTTTATGTTTCTTTCATCTTCCCTGAAAAGCCTGAGCCAGGCAGGATTTTGTTGAGGGCTGAGGAGGCGAGTTTATAAATGGTTCCTGTGCTGGATTGATAGTTGTTTTGCAAACCAGTCATTTTATTTTCAATAATAATCTTCGATTCCGGCAGGATGTTTACAGCCTGCTGAGCCTTTTATTAAAGGATTACATGAGCTTTTGGATGTTTCTTCTGTAGTTACTTCTAATTGTAGAACTCCACTAACCTGTATTTTTCAAGTTAATAATAGTTTCAATATAAGTGCTTTGCATATTGTCTGGATGTTGTCTTAATATAGTCATTTTAATTTCACCATCTGGTAGTTTCATGCTTGCAATTTTACAGTCCCTGAGAACGCAGCAGCCAGGCTGTGTCTTGGGAGTGACTGGGGATTCGGGATGCTTTGGTTCTGCTTTCATGCTCTGCCATTCTTGAGACAGCTTAGCAGAGGTTTGCCTTTCCAGAGGCACTACTTTGGAAAATTCAAGTGGTTTTTTTCAAGTGTCTTAATTTGTCAGGCTAAAAAATTAAGGAGCTGAAAATTGCACGAGTTGGGATCAAGACAATGGGCAGTCGTGGTTCAGCTCGTTAGAAGACTCGTTAACACGCTGTGGGCAGTGGGACGCTGCGTTCAGATACAGTGACCCAGGGCTGGTGCTGCAGGACCTTGCAGGAGTCACATCCTTCTCCATCCCTGCCCCTCCAGGACCTCCTTGCTGAGGTCCCCAGCCCCCTGAGGCAGGGCCTGTGCTCAGCACACAGCCTGGCTGTCCAGTCGGGCCATTACCATGCAAACAGTGATCCACATCGATTGGTGAGCTCTGCCATTGCTCAGAGCTTCCTTAAAATAAAGCAAATTGCATTACATAATTAACGTGCGAGGAGCCGCCCGTGTTTGATAAGAGCATCTCAGGTGATTTGCTCTTTGAAATGCTGAGCTTATTTATTGGCGTGGAAAAAATTGCTTACTGACAGCTGCGATTCCTGAAATCCTGTTTGTACTTGCTGTGGAGGGGAGCTCTGCAGCCAGGGGAGGTTGTTCTGGTAACTGGAGGTAGCTCTCAGAACACAGGACGTGGAGACAGCAGCCACCAGCTTTGGGTCTGGGAGGGCTCACTGGTGTGAATGGAGTTGGCAGGAAAGGGATAAAGTGTTGAATTTGTAACTGCATCTTTTTGAAAAGTTAGTGCTGGAACCTTTGTCTCCAAGAAAAGGAAAAGCTTTAATAAACCCTCTTCCCTTCTTCACCAGTGCAAGTGCCGGATGATACAGCACCAAAGTTTGTGGTAATGGTAATTCCTAAAATTTGGCTTGTGAGATTTCTCATAGGGATTATTTTTGCTTTCCAAAAAAGCCCAGTAGTCACAGATTTCCTTTTGGGAAGGTGGGCATCCTTAGCTGCCGTAAGCTGTGGAGGAAAACTGGGAAAAATTACCATGTTAATCCAAAAGCCGTCACAGTCTAATGCAGCTGTTTGTGGGATCCACCCTTGTTTCAGTCAAAGGTGTTCCAAACATTCTTACAAACAAAATTAATTCACTGTCCATGTTGGCCCCTCTGGGCTCTGCAGCATCGCCCTGGTGCTGGGTGTGAAAAGCTGCTGAGGCCAGGCTTTAAAAGAATTTAAATGAGAAGTGTTAGAGCTGAGGAGATCCAGGGGGAGCTCGGTGGGGCTGGCATTCCTGCCCTCTGGAGAAGCCCTGGGCAGCGCTGGGGCTGCAGATCTGCCTGTTTCCTGGGAGGGTAGGAGCTGTGGAGCTGAGATCGGGACATGTTGGAGCATTTAAGGCATCAGGCATCACTGAAAAAAGGAAAAAACCGCAGCAGACTCCTAGAGCCTCTCCTGGAACTGTGTGAGCAGCAGAGGAGAGCTCTGGGTGCTCGTGAGTTGCGCTGCTCAGGACCTGCGTGTTGTGCACCTCGGGAGCTGCAGGCGCTGGCCACGAGGGCAGGCAGGGCTCCTGTTTCCCAGGTGCTGCTCCCTGCCCAGAGCTCCTGGGAGAGCAGCCCCGGCCTTTGCCTGTGCCTTGCAATTATACTTCACATGGCGAACTGTGTAATTAGTTTGGAAGACTTATGCCTAGTCATTGGTTTATCCTAATCGGCTTTGGCTTTTCCCAACAACAAAGTGAGCTTATTTTCCTAAGCTGAAACAACTCTGCTCCCTTTGTTCCTCTCTTTTATTGTCTCATTCCTTTCATTCTGTTTTACTGCCAAAGTTTTGTTTCATTAGGCCTACAAGTCATTTCCAATCCAGTGGGCTGCTACAATAAGGCCTTTATAACTCAGCTGCCCTGGTTCCCATGTCCCTTCTGGTCCAGAGCCAGGACTTGCTGTTTGACATGGGATTTTAACCCTTTGGCTGCCCAGCTGCTGTCTCCCCCTGGGTGGAGATGGGGTTGGCAGGACCACAGTGAGCTCACGGATCCTAATGATTGCGTGCGGCCATTAATTGATGGGATAATGGGCTCCAGGTAACGCGTTCGGGCCCAATTATGGAAACAGAGTTCTGAGCAAAAACCTCCTCGCTGTAATGAGTTGTGGTGGGAACAGTCCTTGGAATGAAAAGGCCACTGTGTCCTTCTAGCAGGGTGGGAACAGAGTTCTGGTGAAGGTATGTTCAGTTGTCCCGAGCTATTAGATTAGCCCATGTAGGACTGTTCTTGTAGGAAAATCATGTTTTCTTGTGTAGCAGAGAACACAAATTTAAATTTATGCTTTTTTGAATCAGAATGGTGAGGTCTGAAGGAGATCTGTGATTCTGTGGACAAACAATACTTTTCCATATTGCTGTTTCACACTGCTGGAAGAGCAGTCAGTGCTGGTAGTGATGGCCCCAGATGTTTTACTTTCAATGTCAGAGCATTGGCTCTTGAATTTTCCTTTCACAGTAATCCTAAAGTGACTTTCAGGGAAGGGGGCACTTGTTTTTTATTTTACATTTCCAGATGAAATTGGACTAGTGTGCGTTTATTTTGATTTCTGTCCTGGCTTGCCACTAAGTCCCTCAAACCTATTGTAGACATGTTTCAGCTTCACTTGGAATATGTTGTTTCCTCAGAACGGCTTTCAAGATTTGGAAATTTTGAGACAAGACAGGATTTCTGAATTACCTGTGGATCTGAAATGTTTTGTACAGTCACTTGTTACTTCCTGTGAGACACAGAACAGACCAGTGGAATAATAATAATAATATCTGGATTCTGAGTTGTTTGGGTTTTTTTTTTCTGTGAAACTGTTGGGCTTTTGAAAACATGTAATTTTCTCATCACTCCCTTCTGTAGCCTTAATGTCTTAGTTAAGTGAGAGAAGGTGCCTTCTCACACCTGTCCTGGCTCCAGGCACACCTCCACAGCCCCGTGGTGCTGCCTCACAAGCAGCTAAAGCTGGAAGCTGTGAACCGCAAAATGTGAGAATGAGAATTTCCTCCTTCGGTTGTACCCTGCCCTGCATTGTAACCTGGACCCTGGTGCAAATAACAGCCAGTTAACCTTTTGAAAAAATAACCCTTGTGATGAAGTCCCTCTGCTGTCTCTGTGCAAGTGTGTGAGGAGGGAAGGAGGTGGGATCCACACGAGGATTTCAGCCTAATCGGGTGGTTTACATAAATCGCTTCCTCCATGCTCTCCTCCCTGACAGCTGTGAAAATATAAATCAGGAAAACAGGAGAGAAAACTCCTCCTTGTTTGGCCAGGCTGTCTGGGTGTGAACGAGTTAATGCACTGCTGTGGTATTAAGCACTCCAGTGGTTTACTTTTCCCGGAGACCTCGAGTATGGCCTCTGAAGATGTTTTTACAATAAAGTTGTTAGCATGAGAAAAGGTGGTTTTCTCACCATGGGTTCATTTTGGGGGGATTTGGAAGTCTGTGCGGAGCTGGGGCTAAGGCCAGAGTCAGGAGGTGCAAGGAATTCTGCTTGTATGAAAGTGAAAGCTTAGTTAATTTAGCCTTGGCAGAGAGTTTGAATTGTATTGTCACCTCAGTTGGACATTGATATGTAGATTTAACGGTCAATAGGAGACATGGATGGGCTTTCCTTAAAGCATTTTGCTTTGCAGAAAAGTCATTTTTTGGTTTGACAGATTGTTAGCCTTTCACATTTTCAGCACTGTATTTCCCCGTTCAGTACTTGGGAATTGGTTATGTTTTATGAAAGGAAGGGACAAATTTGGCCTCTTACTTGCATTGTAGTCTCTAATAGCCAGAGTTCCCAAAACATTTGTAATATGCAGTAAAACAGAGAACATGATGGCTTTTTTTTTTCCCTACTGCTGCTGTCAGTGTTCTCTACCAGAGCAACTCCAAGCTCCAGGCCTGCTGTGGAGCAGTTCAGAGCTCATCCTGCTCTTGTTTCTGAGTTATCTGCATGCACCTTGGCAGAAGTTGCTTAATTTGAATCGCTCATCTCCTTAAAACACAGCCAGCAATAAACAAACACGTCATTGTTTGCAGCTCCTGATAAGTTTGGGAGAAGGAAAAGCAGAGTTTTTGGGGGCACGGAGCAGCATCCACCTCCTACACACCGCTGCCTGTGCCCCGTGCTCGTGCTTTAAATTCCACTGCTTTCACATTTCCTTCTTTCCATGTTATGTCCGTGATGTGCCGAAGGATAATGAATGCTCCTTTAAATTATAGCTTTGGAATGTGATATGAGGGATCTGGGATATAGGGGTCCCTCATGGCCTAAAGCACTTTTTATTATTTCTTCTCCCTCCCACACATGCTTTTTTTTTTTTCCCCTCCTTTTTTTTTTTACAAACAAATGGAGAAACTTGATCGTTACTTAAAAAGCAGCCACTGTTTTCATCCTGCCAGTGAGAGGCTGTACACAGGAAGTCAGTTTTTAGGTGGTCTGTAATAAGTCACATGCTATGTGGAAGTGGTTTTGTTATAAATTAGATGTTGGTTTCTACCTGGGTTTTATGAAAAGAGGAAATGTTAAGGCAGGATTTGTGGGCACGAAGGCGGTATCAGAGCCCAGCAGAAGTCTGAAGTACAGTTTTATTTCCTTTTCTCCTCTAGTTGATGAGGTGCTGAGGAGGCTTCGTGCTGTAGCCCCGCAGCCCGTGGGAGATGAGTGAAATCAATCATTATTCAGGGGCTGTGTTTGGGGAGAGAAAAGCTCTATGAAAATACTCAGGTTTCCTCCTCTAACATGCCTGTGAATTGTTTTTGTGTGTGTCCTTTCGTCAGTCTCACAACCGAGCCAAACCCATGGAAATGATCTGTATCCTTTCTGAGACCCCAAGGAAGTCAATTTTGTTTTTCACTCCTGCTTTTATTTGATACAAACGCAATAGGCTGTATAAAATCCCTAACAAATTGAGTTAATCCTGTCTGGTAACATCTTTACATTATCCCTGGTGCGTTCTTGGATTCAGCCCCAGTGAGTGGGGCTGTAGATGTAGAACTTTGCTGGAAGGAGATGATTTGGGTTTGCAGTGCTGTGGTGGCATCTCCGAGCCCTCTTTGGGCCCGTGGGTGTGGCTGGAGCTCTGCCCCAGCAGGCTGGGCTGAAAGTAGAAGATGGTGGTGTTAATGCCCAGCACCAGGAACCAGGTAAAATATCTGATGGACATTTTCAATATCTGCTGTGAAATTGCATCAGATTCCACTTTGGCGCTTGTCTGGAAGCGCAGCCTCCCGGATGCTCCAGAGGTTATTTATAGGTGTGGGTGCTGCTCCTGCCATCCCTCCAGGGCACGACTGCTCTTTGGGGAGCTGCAGCTGAGGGGCCCAAAGCTTGGCTTTGGGAAAACTTATGTTTTAGCACTGTTTCTCTAATGAAAAAACAGCAGCAGTTATTTAAGCTTGGTGTGGTTTAATTGAAACCCGTCCTGTCCTTGCTGCTCGCAGGTTTGGGGGAGGCTCACGGCCCAAGTGAGCTGGTTAAAGCATAATTGATTGGAGAGTCAGCGTTTGATCAGGGCCATCATCCCACATAATGGATACCCCGGCACTGAGTGATGGGATGGGAAACGTGAGCGGGTTTCAAATGCAGCTCCCAGCCTGGGCCACAAAGAAAAGGGCTTTTTAAAGTACCCAGGAGGAACTTTGGAGAAATTGTTCCAAATGTGGAGAAGAGCACACGTTAGTGGGAACAGGCGTAATAATGGTTTTTCCACGTGAAAATGAATGGCCATATTGGTCAGTCTTAGTGAGTTTTGCTCACACATGGAATATCGAGATGAGACCAGTTTAATTAAACTTAATTCTGCAGGAGTAGAATATGAAATTCATTTGACATCCATCGTGGACATGTCTATCTCTGTTAGGAATACTTAATACGTTATTTTCTTGAGGGAAAAAAAAGTGCCTGCACATATTTGGGTAGAAGTGGAGTGGTGGGCAAGCATGAATCACATCAGTCCTATCAATAATTACCAGTCCCGGTACCTGCCAGCCCAGAGAGGGAGAGAGTGGTACAGTATATGTATTTATAAATATGACTGCAGAAATGGGGACAAGGGCAAAGTAGCTCAAATGAAGAGCCAGTTAAGATAATCTAAGCAGAATGAGGATTAACTGCCTCTTAATCTGAAAGGTGCCCAAAATGCATGCAGCCGGTTTAGATCAAACAAAGTGTTGTTCTGTGTCAGGGACATCCATGAGCCTGTTGGCTCATGCTGGGTGTTTTTTGGGAGGCAGGGGGTGCCCGGACCCCGCTGGCCGTGGGACCCCGCTGGCCATGGGACCCTGCTGGCCGTGGGACCCTGCTGGCCGTGCCCCGGTGGCTCTGCAGGTGAAGGTGCCTGTGTTGACTCTCTCACTCTGCTGAGTGGTTTAGCGAGTTCAGATCCGTGCCATGTTAATTGTCAGGACTGGGAGGGTGGGAGCAGATTTCACCGGGGGCAATGGAAGAGATCCAATGAATTTCCACTCTGTTTCACTGCTTGGCAAACCAGCACTTACTGTCACTTTGCATAAATAGGTTTATTTCAGAGGGTCAGCCGGCACCACTCCCCCCTTCCCCTGCCGGCCCACCCTCCCCTGAAGGAGAGGAGGCCGACGAGCATTTAATTTCCCCAGCAGCAGGTGCTTGTCATCCATCTGAAGAAAGCTGCCAACATCTGGTGCAATTGCCTAGGCAAACGCAGTAACAAGGCGCCTGCAGTTCAAACGCAGAGAGAGCATTGCCTCTTTAATGATAACAAGCTGTTGGCTTCCCCTCTGAGATGAATTCATCTCACAGATGTTTGTCTAGTTTTGGCAATCTTATCACTATAGCTTTGGTGATTATGCTCAACTGGAGACTATTACTATAAAAGAAGTTTGAACTTGTTCCATTTTTGCATTATTTATTTATTTAGCCATTTATTTCTCTGCTTTCTGGATATAATTTGTATCAACAACTGTACTGTTGGTCCCATTACCCAAGTACCCTCACGATTTCTATTGCATCTGCTGAACAGTAGCTCTCTACTTGACTCCCATCGCTGGCAAATGTCTTTCAGCCACGCTGACGTTTTTAACATTCCCCATCAACAGCTTTGTGGTTTGAACCCTCTATTTAACACTACGTTTTCTGGGATTACTTGGCGCTCGCTCTGTCTATTCTCTCTAATAACTGCAATATACTCACCATTTCTGCAAAGTGTGAGGCGCCAAGAGTACTCAGGATATTCCGTTTGGATATTCTGTTTGGATGCTCTGTTTGGACGGCAGCGCTCTGCTGACCTTGGCAGGGCTTTGTAATGACAACGCACGGCCGTCTTCATTGTTGGATCTTCAACGTTTCCAGCCTCAGCGGGATCCTACAGAGCACGGGGACCTGCAGGCTGAGAGCTCCAGCGCCTGTTTGCTCTTGTTTGCTTCTCTAACACGCCTGGGTTTTTTTTAAGGAGACGATTTCTCCCCAAACATGTGGAATTTAATTCTGGTAAATAGGATTTATTTTTGGAAACGTGCTTGTGAATAGGTGACTCATGCCTGAATGAAGATGTGTCACTGTTGGTGGGGACACCACGTATATAATTTCTTAGGCTATAAATAGATGCCAGTCCGAGTGCTGGTGACACGGTGATGCTTCGCACCAACTCGTTAGCTCAGCCTGGCTGCTGAGGAGAGTGTTTAGAGTGTCAGTCTCTCCTGCTGGAGCAACAATTTCTGCTGATGCTTATGGAATAACATCAATAGATTTGTGAAATCCTGGGAGTACTTTAATTGGCACAACAGAAATCAGAGTCGAGGCACATTCCCGTGGTGCCGTCATGGGGTGTACTCGTATTTCTTCACTTGTTGCAGAGGTGGAGAAACTGAGAATTGGGGTGTTTGGGTGCTTCTCAAAGGCCAAGTGTACCACCTGCAGGGTCCTGAAACTCAGAAACTGGGTTTGCTCATTTGTTTCTGTTGCTGAGGAGATTTTAAGATAAACACACAGGGTTGGAGCTCACTCCCGTTTTCAGATCCTGAAAGTAGCAGTTCCTTTTTCCTGTTGTTGATGCTAAACTGTGGTTCCATGTTGTTGATGTTTGCTCAACACCACTTACCCACCAACACAGCACATATGGTTTAATGGCTGTCTTTTTTTTTTCTGCTTCTGCTGTAGTTACAGTATTATTAAAAATCCATTAAATTTTGATGTACATCATAAAGTATGTGCTCCTGTGAATGCAAGCACAGATAATTATTTCTGATGAATAAACCAAAAGGACAAGTATGTAGGAAGTTCATCCTGCAGCTTTCAATTTTCATTATATACATCTCCTGCAGGGGCAATCGTTGTGATGTTGCAGCTGGTTATTTCTGTGGCCTGTCTCTCCCCGGAGATAGATGATGACAGTGCAAACTTGAACTTGCACAAGTGTCAGTGTTTTTGTGGGCATATTTGTAGATAAATGGTTAAAGCAGGGGAGGTAACCCTCGGGAAGGCAGAGAGGGTGTGCAGAGACTGCGGCACAGCAGCAACTTTCTCCGTGTTGGTTCATGGTGCCTGGGCTTTGTGGATTCTCGGAAAGTAACCCAATTATTTCTCATTAAAGTAACCCAGAAATGTAGCAACAAGCAGGGTGTCATTGCTAAAACACCACCAGGAAGCCGGGCAAGCTCTTCCTGGTGTCCAGGGCCTGAAGCAGGCAAGGGAATCATTAAAAATAATGCATTATAGTGTCCATAAAGTTTCCTGCAGTATATAATGGCCCACAGGGGCCTCACCTAGTTTCCCATATATGATACGGTTACAGCATCTCATTAACTTTCCCATAACACCAAATACACTTCTCTTGAACACCCCCTTCAGGCTTCACAGGTTTTGCCAAGTATTTCCTAACAAGCAGGAACTTCAATATTTATCATGCTCGCCTTTTATCCCCACCGGGCCAAAGAAGTGATTGGCCTCTCTCCTGCCCCTTTAATTTCCTATTCCTGAATGCTCTGGGCAAACCCAGCTCTGGCAGGGTCTGGTCCTCTCACTGAGACGCCTTCCCTCAGTTTTCCCAACTCTGGTTTTAAGAGTTGCCCCTGGTATTTCTTCTGTTTAACAGCATGCCTGCACCCAGGGATTAGTCTTGGTGTAGCACATAAACTCTTGCAGAGTCCTTGTTCTTGGAAGCAGCACACAGCCCTTAGCCATCCCAAATGAGAAAGTCAAGTCCTAAAGAGATCCCACCAAACCCTTTGTACCTGTGGTTTCTTTGCACTTGGATGTTAGTGCTAAAACTGCTTGGGCCTTGGTGTGCTGGGTGTGGTGACTTGGTTGGTTTTTGCCCTGGAAAGGCTCCTTTGGGGCTGGGCACTGCTGCTGGTTTAGCTGAGTTCAGGTAGGTTGGTCCTGGGGGAAGATGATGTTTTGAGCTGGCGTGGCCGTCGGATGAGCTCAGGGATAAAGGGAAGGATGGAGTTATGCTCGTGCTGGGTTTAGGAGTTCAGCTCCGTGGATGTGGCACTGATTTGCTGTGTTATTTTGGTCTTATTCAGGTCTCTGTCCAAAATCTGGGACTAATAGTGTGGCTTTCCTCTTGCTGCTGTAACTGCAGGCTGTTCTGAGGGGGGGTGAGCTGGCTGCATGCAGCACCTTGCCATGACCTTGATCAAAGTCACAGAGCTGCTGCAAGACCAAATGATGACAAATAAATTCACCTTCATACAGTTTAGTCTAGCTGGCTTTGTTCCTTCATCCCTGATCTTCCCTGCAAAGGTTTCTGTTTACTTTCCCTGAAATGGAAGAGGCCCTGCTACACAGTCCTCTTTCAAAAATAAACCTCTGAAAAGGAAAACAAAAGAGAAGGAACAAAAATCAGACATTGTCCGATTATACAGAGCAGATCCTGGTTCTGTGTTCCAGGCAGCTCGAGCCAGAGGTTTGTTTAAGTGTAACACAAATTCTACCATTTTTGGATGGTTTGAAACTCTCCTCTTCTCCCTCCTGTACTTTCAGAAAACAATCAAAAAAGAGAACTGCCCATCCTGTCAAACAGAAGAGCTGCAGAGGTTCAGTACCCAGGATGGCAAAAGCAAATGTAGAGACACAAACACTTCCCACCTTCATCCTCTGCCTCCCTGGGAGTGGCCTTGGAGCTGTGGGGTCCCCATGCCAGCCAGGCTTAAACACCAGGCTTGATGGCATCTGCAGATGCATCTTTAGCAGTTTGCAGTCGTGTTTCTGAAGTAAATAAGCACTAAATGTTGGCTGTTCCCACCCTCAGAAGGGCTGAGAGGGATTACTGAAAACCTCTGTAATGCCAAAACTGCAGTGTCCATCAATAATTAGGATAGGGGTTCCTGGTGGGAGGTAAGTTTTGTGCTTGGTTGACTCACAGGTCGTGTTTTCCATTTCTTTTCTGTTTAAGTGAAGAGGTTTATATACTATTCCTTGACCTAAAAACTTGCTCTGTAGAAGGTACAGAAGGTGCAGGCTGAGATAATGCATCTTTTGGGACCGGAGGCTCACTTCTGCCCTCTGTTTACACGGTGTAAATCAAACTTGGGTAGAGCTGTGTAAACAGGCCAGGGCAGCTCGTGCATCAGGGGCTGTTCAGCCCTGTCACGGCGCTAATGCTGGGTGAAAATGCTACTGCCTGGTGCAGTTTTGTCTTGGCCTTTGGGGCTCAGGGAAGGGCTCTAAAAATAAAAGAATTCGAGGTAACTGGAGCTGGTTTGCACACACAGGGTGTGAGTAAACGTGGTCCATGTGTCAGCAGCACTGGAGCTGTGCTTATCTACGTGAGCTGTCAGTTGGACACTTGGTTTTGAGCAGTGTGGGTTGGGAAAAGCATCTTTGGGAAGAAGTTCTTCCCTGTGAGGGTGGGGAGGCCCTGGCACAGGGTGCCCTGTTCTGGCAGTGTCCAAGGCCGGGTTGGACGGGGCTTGGAGCACCCTGGGATAGTGGAAGGTGTCCCTGCCTGTGGCAGGGAGTGGAACTGGATCTTTAGGGTCCCTTCCAACCCAAACCATTCCATGGTTCTGTCCCCACTGAGTGAAGGGTCTGCCTGTGCTCTTGGTGTGCCTTTCTCTGTCTCGATCAGCCTCTGCAGGCAGGGTTGGAGTGTGGTGCTGGCAGCCACGGCCCCACCAGCGTGTGCAGCCTCCAGGTGCAGTTGCCTGTGTGCTACAGCCTGGGCAGGAATCCCTTCCCTTGCTCAGAGTGCTGCTGAAATATTAATGCAGAACAAATCTTCCGATTTAAACCGAACGTGGGGCGGAGCAGGGAGCGGTGGGGTGAGATGCTTGCCGTGGTTTGTCCAGGGAAATGTGCCTCCACTGCTGCCAGATCCTCCTGGCACAGTGCCCTGAGCCAGGTGGGCAGGAGGAGCATCTGTAGTGACCTGGTCCTCTTTAAGTGCTGGAAGTTTGGGTCCTTAAGCCTCCCCTAGGCTCCTTGGGACTAAGGTGAAATGAGAAAAGGAGTGTTGCTATTTTGCATTGTGTGTGAGGGATTGGGAGGGTACTTTGAAAAAGTTAACTGCTCTTGGGACTTTCTCAGACTGGCTGTTTAAATCAGTTATTTTTCCCAGATGGTAAATCTAGGAGACTTCCTCAGCAGCCTGGTGGTAATAATAATACTTATATAGCTCTTTACATATTCTAAGTGCTGTCCAAAAAGCTGATCTGTCTTGTCTGCAGTGATGTGTAGTTAAACTTGAAGGATATTGGCCTGAATTTGTAGTCGTTTATCAGCCATATATCTGTGGGTGAATTTACTTTTCTGATGGTTTGTACCCTGTGAGTAAACTCATTTCTCCTGTGGATCTTGACATTAATTCCAGTCTTTCGTCTTGGTAGTGGAGACGATCTTCAAGCAGAGCAGAGAAGAAAGATGTCTTTCTGGCTATTGCACTGCAAAAAAAGATAAGCACAGCTTTAGAGAAATATTTCAGCCCATATAATGCATAAATTAATTTAGACCTTTAGAAGGAGTGTGGTTTTTTTCCTGGGGAATGACCCGGCTGCCCCGTGGCACAGGGATGGCCATTGCCTCCCTTACATAATCCCTCCAAGGGTTTGCTGTTCTTTAAAGGTGTTTCCAGGGAGCGTTAGGTGCGGGCAGAGGGAGCAGGTTTGCACACCTGCCTGCAATTAAGGAGTTTGTTTTTATTCCCCTTTGTGGTTTATGACAGTCCCAAGGACAGTGTGTGTCACGCGGAACTGTCCCTCAGCCAAGTGCGTAGTGCTGGAGGGGGAAGTGCTCCACACCCAGCCCCGTGTCCCCTGCTCGGTGTCACCTCGGGCAGGTGGGAGCCTGGGATGTGGGAACTAAGCAGAGCCGAGGGCTGACACGGGCAGGATGTGGAGTGTGGAGGCTCAGGAGCTGGGTGATGGCTTCTGGGAGACTGGAGGAAAGAAAATATCCTCAGTGAAAGGGGCCAGGGAGAGAGCCAAGTTCCTCGAAAGAGGACCTTGCAAGGAACGCGCAGATGACATGAAAAAGTAATTAAAAGGAAAGCCCTAATGGGACGTTAGGGGGAGATGCAGCTGGAACTTGAATAAGCAAATGTAAAGAGGGAATTAAGTTTGTAAGCTTTCCTCTGAGGAACTGCTGGGGAAAACAGGGCAACAGCTTCTGCTGATGTAAATCAGCATTGAGCCCGCTGCCGAAGAGCTGCTGCCTGTGAGTGTGGCTCATTTGATATTTGCTAGTCCTAAACCTGGAAAACACACGGGGAAAGAGGCTGTGGCGTTCTGCAGAGGTGACATGAAGGACGCTTGATTCCAAAGTGAAGGATATTGACTACAAAAACAAAGGGAAACTGTTGGTAATGTAGTTTGCCTGGGGCAAATTGGTAGTTTGAGATAAGTAATATTAATTTAAGTGTATAATGCTTTAAATTATCTGGATAATTTAATCTATGTGATTTTAAAGAAGTGATTTATCAGCTCTGATCTTGAATAAAAATAAAATAAACCAAATGAAACAAAACCCCTCAATTAATATTAGCACTTTCACTCTGGAGGGTAATACACAGCAGAGACTTTTATTTTTAGCTGTGAAGAATTTGCATGTGTGTTTCCAGATGTGTTCTCAGACTTGGTGCTGCTTAAAATTCAGCTACCACAGTACCACAGTACGTAGATCCCAGTTTTCTTTTCCGTAGCGTTTTGTCTCTGCCACCGTGGATGTAATTTTTTTCTTCTTTTTTCTCTTTTTTCTCTTTTCTCCCAGCAGAGGTGGTGGAGGGGGGTGTGATGATTAAGGCAGCCGGTAAGTCTCTTAGCTTCCTCTGAACTTTACTCCCTCTGCCAGGAGTGACCTATTTAGATGAGGCCCTTTGATGCAGTTGGGGAGGTCAGCTGAGGTCAGAGCACTGACCGTGCCAGAAATCCCACAGATGCAGGAAGCCAGGAACTTCTGGAGGATGCGGGTTGAACAGGCAGTTGTTTGAGCGTGTTCTCTCTCTCTGCCTGTGCATTTGTTCTCTCTCTAAATCCCTGGGACGGAGCGGGCCGGGCGCTCTACGGTGCAGAGAGCGGCCGCACTGCCCCAGCGCCGGGCCGGCCTCGCCCTGCTCCGCTCGGGGAGCGCTCAGTGCTCCGCAGATGCAGATGGCAACCCTGCCTCCCCAGCTTCTCCCAACGAGGGGCTGCGCAGATGTGTGAGATCCTCCAGCCTCTTTAATTCCTCTAATTGCCATGTGGAAGAAAGGGAAGGAGAAAGACTGCTCCTCTCAGCTCGGCTGTCCCAAAGTAAAATCCCAGCTGAGCAGCTTAAAATAGATGGTCAGCTGGTTGTGAGGGCCGGAACTAGCCCGGAGAGCGTAGCATCTGTCTCCCAGGAATGCTGCCTGGTCATCAGGCCGGGTAAATGAGGACTAGGACTGGTCTGTGTCTGTGTGAGAGACAGGCTGTGGTGGGGACAGGGAGCAGCTCTGGACGTGGGCATGCTGCTGTCCTCTGGCACGTGCCGGGAATCGATAACGCGCCGAGCACGGACACCGCGGGTCACAACACGGCTGTGCCGCTGCCCAGGCTGCCCCAGGGCCTCTGGCTACGGAGCCACTTCCAGTGGCACATCTAATAACTGATCCCAGCTTAAAAAGGGGGGGAAAAAAAAGATTATGCCAATGATACCAGCACAATGACCAAGTCTGTTGTACCTTCTGTGCTGCCCTCCGCGCGCTGCCGCCTCCCTCCCGCGGCCGGGCTGGATCCAATGGCAGTGCTGCTTTTCCTCGGATGCAGCACAAAACAGATTTTTCTAGTGGCTGAATTTAATCACTTAGATGCAGAACACTGATAGACTGAATCAATTTAATTCCTATTGCTCATGACTGGGAGGGGAGAAGAGGGGATGAGGAAGGTCATAACAATTTAGCAAACAACAACTTGGCTTAAAAACCTAACCAGTAGGTCATCGATCTTGGTTTTCTTTGGGTTGGGGTTTTTTGGGGATTTTTCTAAACCTGCCCAGGCCAAGAAACGTGGCAACCTTGGGAAGAGGGGAACACTGTACTGTGCAGGGTGGGGAGAGGTCATTTGCTGGTGTGTGAGTTCTGAAGTGCTGCGGCTGCCACAGAGCTGTGGGATCAGCTCCATCAGGGAGGAATGTTGATGCTCCCCTCTTTCTTTTTTTTTTGAGGGAGCTGCTGGAAAAGGCATCTCTCGTTGGGCTGTGAATGACTGGAATGGCACGTGGTGTCTGAGCATTTGTTTGCTTCAGAGCATCTCAGTGCTGAGCTGCGGGGTGCCTGGGTGGTGCCAGAGCTCTTTGGGAGACTCAGTTACCTGCTGTGGCGCAGTCCTGCTCCGAGAACAGAAGGATTTAATTGGAAACGGAGCAGTCTGTGAGTCTCCTTGCAATGCAGGGCCCTGCTGCTCCTTGGGTCTGTTGTATTTGGAGTTGTACCCCTTCCTTATGAAGCCCAAAGGGTTGGCACTGCTCTTGTGGTGCCTTCTCCAAGGGACTTGGCTCTGCAGAGCATGGGCTGTGCGGGGTCTGTACAGCCCCATGCCTGGTGCTTTTGGGCTCTGCTGCAATTTCAGTGGTCCCAGGAGATTATGCTCCTGTGAAGAGGTCCCCAGGATTAGCCTGGGTAAGCTGTTGATGTCACATTCATCTTTTACAAGCATTCAGCCATCCCAAGAGAAAGCCCATCAGCCAAGTCACAGCCCTGGGTGTTGATTCAGAAGGATCTTTCACAGTTTCTCACACAGCCCTTACCCCGGTGGGTGCTGCGGGACATGGGTGACTGTCATCTCCTGAGGGGTACCTTGTGAGCGAGGCTGTGCCATCCTTTGCACAGCTCCAGCTCCGTGCCAGGGCCTCCCGAGGTGCCCTCCAGCTGGACAGGAGGGGCAGCACAGCCCTCACCCAACTGCTCCGAGCAGCCGCTGCTCCGAGCGAGACACAGCAGTGCTGGAGTAATGACAGCAAACTTGGCCAGCCTGACAGCAAACTTGGTCGCCTGCCACAGCCATTGGCCCATATGCACAGTGGTAAATAAAAGCTGGAGTTGAATTCCTTTCAAGTTTTATATAATATTCGCTACAATATGGAGTGGAGGGGGGAATCCCTCTTCTGAGTAGTTCTACCGAAAAATAAATCTGAACTTCTCTTTTGTCAGGGGTTGTGCAGCAGGGCAGTGATGTGGTTACAGAGAAGGGAATTCTCAAGTTCATCACAGCCTCCCTGCTGCTGTGTGAGGCCAGAGGACCTCCACAAACAGTCCCGGCCCTGCCCCAAGCTGGGCATTTGTGTGCTGGCGTTCAGTGAGAGGCTCGTGGTGGCAGCAGGAGATTCCAGAGGGAAGGCAGAGCTGGTATCCAGGCAGGGAACTCGGAGGTGTTTGCTGCCTGCTCTGCTCTGCTCTGCCTGGAGCCTGCTCCAGAGCCTGGCCCTGCGTGCACGGCTGAGCAAGGACGTGAACCAGAGCAATGACAGGGGGAGCAGGAGGGGAGGAAGTTCAGCTGCACTAAGCGATGGTCAACTTAAAAATAGACCCATCTATTTATAGCCTTGGCAGCCCAGTGCCCCCCCAAGTGCTACAGCCTGTCTGCAGTCCCATGTCAGATGTGTATATATATATACACACATGTTTGTGGGCAGAGGAGACCCTCCTGCCTGCCCTGGGGCTGGCACGTGGGGCATGGACCCTGAGGCTGTCAGGGAGCCTGGCTGCAATTCGGGTGCCTTTTTCCCTTCCTACCTGTGTTGTGAAATGCCCAGCTTGTGGGTGGGTGGCTTTATGCCACTGCTTCCCTTACAAACCCCTGCTCATAAAATACCTGCTCCTAGTTGAAATTTAATCAAATTAAATCTTAATTATATGGGGCCCCAGGACAAAGTTGCGATTTTTTCATATACATTTGAAAAAAAAAGGAAGTGTGTCTAGGGACTGTTTCCTTTGAGATTGTCTGTCCAGCACTGAGGACTTTTCTGTTCATTATTTGCATGTTTATATTCAGTGTAATTCTATGACCTGTCAGGCAGGGTTGATATGTTTGGTTTTTACATGCACAGTACTACTTGCATGTTTGGGCCTGACATATAATTGGTGTTTCTGCAGTGGAAATAACCAGCAGAATAGATAAGCTTTGATGGATGGCACTGTTGGCCAGAAAAGCCAGCACCCGTGGGAATAGCAGTGGTTTTAGAAGGCTCCTGTGGCTGTTCTGGGACTGGGATGTTGGAGTGGTACCACTCCAGCCTTCCAGCAAATCCTGACTCTACTTCAATATATTTATACCTCGAGGCCCCTTTGCCTGAATTAGACAAGAGGTTTAGTAAGACTTTGTGAGGGAGTTTCTTGTGCTTGAAATGAAACCAACTGGTTTTATTCCAAGGAGCATATTGAGGGGAGATTAATGTCTCTCTATATACAACGCCTGTAAGGGCAGTTGTGGGTTCTTTTTGGGTTTGATTTTATTTTAATGGAAGACTGATTCTGTTTTAATGCTTCTGCTTTGGGCTGCCAGTTCAGACTTGAAAGCTGAAGCTGCTCCTTCCCTCAGCAGTGCACAGTTAAGGGTGGAATTTCTGCTTTAGTTTTCAATCTCTTGTGCTTTTGTCATTTTTTTATCACAACCTTATGTGTTCTTTAAACAGTTTTTTTTTTAATCATTTATTCTTTTAAGTGGGCTTAATTGTATGAAGATTATCATGCATAAAGAGACATCTATAATTAGATGGGGGGATTGGTGCTGTTAGACAGTGTTTTAGTGAGGAAAATTACAGTGTTCATAAACTGTTTGGAGAATGGAGGTAGCATATATTAACACTCAACAGGTTTTATGTAATCCTAAGAGAGGATTGACTCTTGCTCACTTGGATGAGTTTTAAGCCCTTCTTCAAGCTTAGTGCTCCCCTCTCTTCCTTCTCTTTCTCTTGGTGCAGAAGTGGAAACAGCCCGTTATCTGCTTTTCCTTTTTCCTTGAAAGCAGGAATTACTACTAATAATTGACAGCTTTGTGTTGCTTGGGCTGTGAAGAGACTTGCCTTTGGCTGCTCCACTGCCCTGCCTCTCCTGTCCCTCACTTGTGCCCGCTGGCAGGTGGGGGACCTGGCACCGCTCAGATGGACGTGCCCTTGGGACAGTCCAGATGATTCCCAGCTCCATGGATTCAGCACACAAGGTGGTTTAAAGTCTCCTGAGATTCTTCCACACTGAGTTCTGGCCAGCTCTCCTGGAAAGGACATGTCACCACTGCTCTTTTTCTTACTGGTGCCTCCTGTTGCAGTGTGCACGCGTGAAAGTCCGGATAAACACAGGAAGCTGTTGTGGTGCTCCATTCCAGGTGGGGAATTGAGTGGGAAGAATTACTCTGCACATCACTTCTGAGCTGAAACCAGCAGGAAAAGCCGGTGTGCCATGGCTTGGCAGCCTGCCTGCCATCTCTGGATTGTCAGAATTTCTTCTCCCTCCGTCTCCTCTCCTTCCCCATTGAAATGACACAGCCACAGGGGACCATTGATTTCTGCTCTCCGCTTTGTTAATGAAAAATCCCTTCTTGGCTCCTGGTTCTCTAAATCCTTCGAGACAGCTGAAACAGTTCAAATACTTCAGGAGCAAACATGCCAGTCTGGGTGATGGACGACTTAGTGAACTTTACAGGGACAAAAGGGTTGGCTTTGGTTGGCCATAAACCCAAGTGAGGCTCTTATCCATGAGATTATTGCATTTTTGTAGCCAGTTTGCTGAGCATATTTTGATAACTCAGTACACAGTTTCCATCTCCGACGGCAGGCGAGATTTATCGTGTTTCTTAATGTTTAACAATTGTATTTTGAAGTTTAGTGTCAGCCAGACAAGAGCCGTGAGTCTCAGTGATGCTAAATAAAACCTTCTCATGGTTTCCCAGGACTCCACATGCGGTCCTTGTTTCCTTCGCTTTGCCAAGTTCAAGCCATTAATTTTGAGGGAAGGGAAGTATTACTTTAGATCACCTTGTAATGCTTTTTTGCCACATTTTATGTTCCTGGACAGCACGGTAGTGGAACGCTCTCCCTTTATGAAGTGTAGGGTGCAGATGGCAACTCATTAAAACTTTAGTGATAATCACCCTTCCTATGGAATTACCACTTAAATCTGGTTAGTAGAGGAGGAGGAGCAGTGTCACAGAAACATGCTGCTTCTGGGTGATTTAAAAGCATATGGGATTGAGTGTTTTATGTGTGCCCCTTGTCAGGAGCCCTCAGAGCAGATTGCCAGAATCGTTGAGCAGTTACAGTTTAATGGAGGTACAGGAGCTTTTGCTCTTGATCCCTTTGACAGTTAAGCTGTCATCTCCAAGTGCATTTGGAAAAAAAAGTCTTTTAAATACAGCTTTTTTTGCAGAATAAATGGAGGCGAGAACAAGTATGTGAGGCAGCTGGTGAGGAGCTTTTTGGTCATTTCAAGGTTGGGAAGCATTCTTTGGGGAGCGATGCATCATTGTTACACGGCCTCAAAGCAAAAAAGGTACTCACTTGTTTGTCCTCGCTTGTGCAGATGGTAAGAGGAATGGTCCCAAGGGCCAGCTGAGAGCTTGGAAGTGCCTGGCAGTTAGAAAAAATATTTGGATTCAAGTCTCAACACTGTTACAGATTTTACTTTGGGACTTTGAGCAAGTCACTTACTTATTCTCAGTTTCCCACTTGTGGAATCTGGCTGAAGTATCACTGCCTTCGCTGTAGCAAAGCATTGGAGATTGTGAAGTATTTGGTGTGAGCAGGGCTAAATATTAACTGTGAGTAGAGAGAGGGTCTTGGCAAGTATTTTGAAACATAGAGCTGTTGAATGTAACTGGAGAGGTCTTGATTTCCAGAGGCAAGTAAGGATGTCTCCTCTTCCAGGCTGCTGCATTTGGGTAAAGAGGGTTCCCAGCAGCATCCTCAGTGTACTAATGTATTTCAGCCTAGAGGTGTCTAAAAAGCTCCCCAAATAAATCACCTTGCCTGGGTAACTCAGGTGCAGCAAAGTTGGGGATTGTTTTTCACTGCTCCAAGGACTCGTGCTGATGTCCCCTGTCTGCGTCTGCCTTTCCATGAATTTCCCTGGAGGGCAGCCAGTGGCTGGGCTGTGCTCGCCGCTCCTGCTGCTGGCTGCAGGTCCGCTGGCTCTGTGGGGTGAGCCACCAGCCAGAATTTGGCCACTGTTTTCTCTGAGTCACATCTGTCTAGTCTTCCTAATGCAAACAGAGAAGCTTTCCTGCTTTTTCGGTGCTGCTGAGCCAAACGCCATGCCCAGGTCTGTTCCCTGCCTGGCTCCTGCTGCAGTGGCCTGGCTGTGCCTGGGAGCGGCCCTGGCCAAAGGCTTACATCTTGTGTGCCAGGAAGGTGGGATGCTTGGGAGAAGAAAACAAAATATTTCCAACAGTATCCTGCCTTCAGTCAAGTATTAGGTGGGAAAATCTTGATGTAGGCTGGGACACAGCAAGATCTCTTAAATATGGCTCTTCTTCCTCATTAGAGCTGTATTTGAGTTGATAATTGTCTGTTTGGTGCACGTAAATGAATTCCTGATTCTGTCCTTAGGTCCAGCAGCTGGACTGTGGCTCACTCCCCGCCTGGCACTGCCCTGTCACTCAGCCCCTGGCTGGGGACTGGATTTAAGTGCCTTTAGGTGCTTTTTGCTTATCTCCTAGTTCATGTGTTGCCTCGTTGTCAGCAGTCAGAGCCTGGCAGCCCAAGCCTGTCCTGACAGCGCTGATGGGGCTGAGGGGCAGCAGAGGTGACCAGGGCAGCCACGCTCCCTCTGGCATCGCTGCAGGAATGCACTTGAGGGTCTGAGAGGAGCTTTGGCCTGCCCAGACCTCTCCTCTGGCCATGGGATGGAACCAGGACCCAGAGCTGGTGGGTCAGATGGACAGGTTCCCCTTGCTCTTGGATCAGCCTTGCTTGCTCTGAGTTTACATTTCAGCCTGTCTGCTTTGGATTTTACAGATGCATTTTCAAAAGCAGACTAAGGCCTTTTTTTCTCTCTCATCTCCTCTTTAACAGCCACTTGAGCTGTGGGGGACACTGGGCACATGTTTACTGGTGAAGTGTTTCCCACTGCATATTTCAGGAGAGTTACTTGGAAGTACTTGAAAATAACTGACTGTAGCTTCACCTCATCTCCCCTCTGCCCCTCATACCTCACACAATGTTACAAATTTTACATTCAGCACCAGTTTAAATGCACACCATATATCTGTGAGTTCTTGAGGGATCCCAGCTGTGATCAGCACTGATGGATGCTGAGTGCTCAGCATCCTGCAAACCTGGGCAAACCAAATGGACACGGGGTTTCTGCTTTGTATATTCCTATGCAGGACAGCGAAGAAGGGAAGAACCCACCCTCCTGGAAGGGTTTCATCTTTTGAACAAGGCACATTAGCAAAGAAAACACACTAACATTTGCGTGCGTTTGTTCCAGTACAAACACACGTGTTCCTCCGCAGCAGCTGCGGGGCTGCAGCCGAGGAGCTGCGCTGAGCCGCCGTGTGCGTGCTGCAAGTACTTAGTTCTGCTTTATTACCACCCCTACCCACCCCCCAAAAAAACCCAACAGAAAAAAAGAAAGAGAAAAGAACATCTGCTAATGCGTAGCTCAAAAAAAATCTGCAGAGGAAGGGCAGCTCGCTTGGCTGCCGCTGAACTCGGTGAGAAGTTCAGGGAAGGCGTCGGGGCCGCGGGCGGGCGTGGGGAGCACTCGGTCCCAGCCACAGGGTGCTTGTGGCTCTGCATGTTGGGGTTTATACATGGTGAAGGTTTCTATGTAATAATAGCACATGCAAATTAATTTTTAATAGAAATCCATAACAGCTCATGATGCTGGAATATGGTGTCTCTGTTGACAATTGCTATTTTTGGAGGAAGCAAACCCTGAGGCCTTTGCAGTGCTGCTGTGTGTTTGTGCACTGCTGTCTGCGGAGGGGAAGTGGGGTTTGCAGCAGCTCCGTGGGCAAAGGGATTCTTCTCTCTGATGTAATGGAAAACTTCAGAGTCAGGGATTTGGACCAGTGATTGCAGTAGTTGGCTATTAAGTTCCTTTTGGTCTCCTCATGATTTTAAGTACAATTATCTCCCAAGTGCACAGATGGGGGTAGTGGGAGCTATTTAAGCAGAAACCCGCCCCACTTTCGGGTGCTTGCTCCAGCAAAGGTTTCACTGTGAATTAACTGGTCTCAGAATGTGTCCAGGAATGCGCTGGGGATTGTAAGAGCAGTGTTTTGTTTGGTTTTGCAAAGGAAGCTCAATTTACCTTTAATTGTTTTGTGCATATTTCCAACAGATGCAGTTTATTTTCTTGTCAGTGGCTGCCTGTGCTGGGAATGCAGGAAGCTGGGAATGTGGCAGGCTGGATGCTTCCATGTCCTAGGCCAGAGCAAGACCTGCCTTCTCTGCTTTTTCCCAACACCTTGCACATGGCTGGTCCCCAGAACTAGGCTGTTTAATGCCTGGCTGTTAATTGCTTTAGAAATCATCACTTTCAAGCTCTTGGTGGGGGAGTTTTGATTTTTATGAGGCTTTTTTGTGGAGAGCAAGAAACTTTGATGTAATTTGAGTGTGTTGGTGCCAGGTGCTGGGCATTGCCTTGTGCTCCTGTTTGCTCCCAGGTACCCAGAGCTGCCTGTTCCCGTTGCCCAGTTGTATTTGTAGCATCTTTCTCAGTGGTCTTTCTGGATTCAGCTGGCCAGGGGCGGGTGGGAGCAGGCTCCATGGAGGGCTCCCACGTCGCTGTTCACTGTCCCCAGGTGACCAGGATAAATAGACACACAACATGTTATTTATGCCTTCAATAATTGCTGCTCATTTGACTTTCCATGTTCCAGCTTTTACTGTGTTTCAGTGATTTGTTCTCTTTGCCTGGAAATGAAAATTCCTCTTAGCTGTTTTTCTAGGAATTGTTTTCTCCCTCTTCCTGATGACAGTGCAGAAGCTGCTGGAGGCTGATGCCTCTAGAGAATGTGTGGCTGTTTCCAGACGCTTCAGTCCCTGCAGCAATGGCTGCAGGGAGTTCTTTGGTTTCTGCTGGGGCTGCGCAGGCCCAGCTTTTATTTTCACCCTGACAAAATTCTGCAGGACCCTTCCCAAGCGCTGGGAGCCGGTGCCAGCAGCCACAGTTCTGCTGCCTTTCCTCGTGGAAGGGTTTGAATCTGGCTTCCACTGACTCCTCTCTTCTGCTCCAGCATTACTGGAGAGGAGGGCTGGCACAGGAATAATGGATGCTTCACGGTGAAGGTGAAGTTTGCAAGTACCCCATGTGCATGTAGCTGCGGCTGTCATTTATTAGTCTATCAAGAGGGTTTGTTTTCCCAAATAACCCTCTGAATTATTCTGTGTAATTAACTCATGAACTTATTTAAAATGATAACGGGGTAGGGAGGAGGAGAGGAAGCGTTGTGGAGCTTAGCAAACCGATAGGATTGCATCACTTTTCCCCACTGATCGCAAGGTCGTCTCCAACAGCTGTTCCAGCGTAATTACCCAGCCCAGGCTCCATGGTTGGAACAATTGAAAAATTACAGGGGTCACTGGCTTGGTGTCTTAAATTTTAATAAGTACATAAAAACAAAGTGCTGAGTTATTAAAAATTAATCCTGCTAAGCGGTTGTATAGGCTTTCTGGAGATTGAAAGCCTTGAGGGTGTCCATTTGTCCACCGGGGCCGGAGCAGTGCGGGTGGTTATCTCTCCGGCCCGCGGTGCTCTCTGCAACACTTTAATGGGAATGTTAAGTTTGATTATTAATTTAATCAAGGTCATATTTTGTTTATGCAGAAATAGAATGAACTGTGGCCCTCAGTAATCCTTTCTCTCCTCGCTAGCTCAGCCTTTGTAATTCCTGTAAGCTGCTCACAGGCGCAGAGTTGGGATATTCACACAGTCAAGTGGATATTGTGCAAGTGTTGATTATCGAGCTCCTCCTGAGCACAGAGATGTTCTATTAGCACGGAACGTAAATCTGGCAGCATTAACATTATAAGCCTAATTTTTTCCCCCCTTTTGGGGCTTTGAATCCTGGTTATAGAACTTGGATCAGAGCTGGGAGCACGGCGAGTGAGTGCTCGCTCTGCTCTCCATGCATTCTTCAAAGAGCACTCAGCCGTGGCGCTGCTACGGGAGCACATAAGGGAGCTCCTGCCCGGGTGCTGCAGCTTTGTGTGTGTGCAAAGCCATGAGAACTTGCCACAAAAGAAAGCTGAACCCCTTCCCTGGCCCACCTGGCATTGTTTTCCAAGGCAATTAAATATAAAGGGCATGCAAAGCAGGGAGGATAGGCTGAGCCTGGGGGTGGGCTTTGGAATGAGACGTTGATTTCCTTAAGTTGTGTGCAGGAATTTGTAAAGGAATCCAGTAGGAATACTTACTTTTATTTAAACATAAATAAAGAAGATGCAGGCTATTTGGTGCCCCAGGGATAGCTAGAGAAAATCATGAGGGGTATTAGACAAATAATCTGAATTTTCAGATAGCTGTAGAATAGGATATTGGATCTTCTTCCTCCATCCTGAGCACAGGCCTTTGAATTAGCCAAGGTTATTGCTGGCCAGCTTTCCAGCCTGCATAATGGGACTTTTTTTATATAGCAGGTCTAAAACTTTCCTAAAAACCAGTGAAAACTCTGGGGACCTTTTGGCTAAGCTGCCCCTTGGAGGAGGAGAGCGCTGGAGAGAGGGACATCCTCGGGCTGGAGCTGAGCTTCACAGCCCCGCTCTGCTCCCTCCCACCATGACCTTGAGCTGCTGAAATACACAGCCAGGAATATTAAGATTAAACTGATGCTGATTTTCGTTTTCTGTAATTCACTGGTCTGTAGTTTATGGCTGTAACTCACAGCTGAGTGGTGACCATGTGAATGTCCTGAGAGCCATATGGGAGGCAGCCCCTGTGCCCCACCCTCTTTCCCTACCCCAGAGAAACTGTGGTGGGTTTTTTCCCCTCAGCTCTTTAGTAAGGACTAGAGGGGGCAGGGTTGTGCAGGGAAGGCTGTGGACCTCTCCCTCTTCTGGCTGCTGTTAGCATACAGTCCTTGGGGTGATGGAGGGGTGACTGCATCCCTCTGGAGCTGGAGTGGATCACCCACAGCAGTGCTGCTCCCCTCGGCCACCTGCATAGAGCTGCCCTTCACCGTCTCCCCTTTTGTGAGCAGGGAGGTGAAAGAATAGCCAGAGCCTTATTAAGATGTTTTTAGATAACGTTTGCTCAGCTGCGAGATGGCAAAAGATTTTTCAGAGTCTATTAGGCAGCCAGCGCTATGGAATCTTAAGGCTGATTTGAAAAATTGGCACCTAATGGTTTACAACTGGAATAAATTTCCAGAAATTGGACCAGGGAGAGAAACTTCTCCCTCCTTGTGTGTGGCGTGGTGAGCCCGCGCCCCGGTGAGGGGCCACCGCTCCCTCCCAGCACTGCCCAGGATTTTTCCCTTCTAATTAGGGAATGTGAGGAGTTCAGATCAGCTTCTATTCATTTCTCTGTTTTGACAGAGCTGTTTGATGAGGAGAGGGCTGCTGGAGGGAGACTGTCCTCCTGCCTGGAGTCTCTTTCTTCCCTTTCCTCCTCCTGCCGTGTTTTGTAAAGGCCAAAGCCTGAGAATCCCTGAAAAATTAATGGGGCCTCAATAGGTGCTTTGCACCCGCTGCTACCCCCTCTCAGCACCTACTACTGGTCCCTGCTGAACAATCTGCAGGAAAACAGCTCCCAGCTGCTGCTCTTTTGCATGCAAAGCTGACCTGGAGCAGAGCGGGGAGCCCTCGGTCACCCTGACCCAGCGCCTTCGATCCCGGAGCCGCTTCACCGAGATGCTGCAAATGTCAGGGCAGCTGTGTCCCCAGCCTGCTCCCTGGGTGCCACCATCCAGCACCAGACCTCGTCAGCGAGCTGCTGAATAATTGAAAAAGTTGCCTCAGAGGAGCTGGGCACAGGGGAAAGGTCTCTGCCTTCAGAAAACATAAAAAAAGTCTCTAATTTTGGTGTTTGAAATATTCAGAGGGATCCTAGAGAGCTCTGAACCCACAAGCACCTGCTTTTCTGTCATTACAGAAAAGCCCTCTGTGGTTTTCATCATCTTTATGCAATTTCCAGTTAGCTGGTGCTTGTTTTCCAGCCTGGATTTAGCATGAGAGGTGATGGAAGGTGTAATTTTTAGGTTGGACCTGGCTGCATAAGTCATCTCTTCCCATTCTGTCTCTTGAGGTCTCAGGCTCTTCCTCTTCCACCAGGGACAGAGAGACACTTGCTTCCCTCTCCTGGTTTGGTGCCTGGTTGAGAGTGCTTAAGTCTTTTCCTTGAAAACTTAAAACATTCCTGGTTTGCTGTAGCAGTGACTTGTCTCATGCAGAGAGCCCCCAGAAGAAGCAGTAGCCCAAGCCTGAGTGCAAAGCTCTGTTCATTTTCCTGTGCCCTGGGACGGGGCTGTGCTCCTGTGCCTGCTGGGCTTCCCTGCCCTCAACCTTCAGGATTCCCAGAGAAGGTCAAAGGGCCTCCCTTTTTCCCTAAGTAGGTTGGGGTTGTTTTTGTTCCCTTTGTTAATGGAACACCCCCCCAAAGGGAAAAACCAAAATAAAGTGAGAAGTCTTCTCCATTTGGCGGTGTGTAAAGGCTTTTTAAAGCTAAACAAGAAAACCAATTATTTTTCTAACTGCTTTACTTCTTCAAATCTTTCACTGTAATGGAGATTTAGAATCCATCACTGTTTAGCTATTATTTCTGTGTAAAGAGTCATGCCCTATTGCACCAAGCAAACAGTCAATTTTTTCCATTATACTTTGCTGCAAATAACAAGGGTATGGAATAAATGACCCGTTTTGGAGCAGATCTCTCTCCATGTGGTGCCTGTGTCCCTGGAGGAGAGCAAGGAAGGGTTAAGGCATTCCTGGGTGCTCTCTCCATTGGTGGGAGCTGCCACAGACAGGGGCTGCTGTCCACATCCTCTTAGAATCATGGAATTGTTCAGGTTGGAGAAGCCCTCCCAGACCATCCAGTCCAACCACACCCCCGGCACTGCCAAGGCCACCACTAACAACCCCCGAGTGTGTCCCCAAGTGCCACATCCACACATCTGTGCCAGTGCCTGACAACCCCCTTGGTGGAGAAGTTTTTCCTTATATCCAAACCTAAACCTGCCCTGGCACTGCTTGGGGTCAGAACCTTTCCTAGAGGCACTGGAGGCAGCGTGTGCACAGTCCCTTGGGAGGGCTTCCCCGGCTGGCTTGGGAGCAGGCAGGGATCAGGAAGGTGATTCTTCATTCTCCTGATGGTCGTCTGACTTTCATTTAAATGCAGGAGACTCGCAGGCGGGTGTGCGTTGTGTGAAAGTGTACTGCACAAATATGTAGCCAGCAGCTGTTTTTTTAAAATTAAACAGACACTTGAGGTTAAAAAGCCCCAAGTTCAATGTAAACTTCCTTCTGTGCTATTAAGTTTGGATCACATCCAAAAACTCGATAATTTTATTTTATGTCATTGAGTCTGTTTGTTTACATTTTGCATTTCATTCACATTTCACTGTTGGATTTTGCTTCCCAGCTCAGACGTCGCTGCCAGGGAGCAGCACTTGCGTTGGAGCTTTTGAGGGGGAGGGCACGGTGCGAACACAAAAACTTGTTTTTATTTTATGACTTTTCCTCTATTTAAAGGCATTTTAGTGGAAGCAGTGTCTGTGGCAGCTCTGCGGGGCTGGGCAGTGACCGTGGGTGTCTGGGGCACTGGCTGGGTTCCGGTGCTGGGGGCTCTGGTGGCTCGGAGCTGCGGAGCATCATCAGTGCAGAGGAGGATCCGGCTGTCTCACAGGAGCAGCTGGAAATGACAGTGAAGGCTGAAATAGGAAAGTGTGATAAATTAATGGACTAAAACACCGTAAGGGACTCGTTAAAAGAAATAGCTTTAGGAGAAGCTGTGAGGAGGACTGGAGTGTGAAGGGGAGCAGGCTCTGCCAAAGGCCTGGGTGTTTCTGGGAAAGAAGGGGAAGTGCTGGTGCCTTTACACAACTTGATCATTAGGAGAAACTGATCCTAATTGGGAAGTTACAGCCTTTAAGGTGGTTGAGGGAAAAGGGAGGAAGCTGGAAAAGTGATTTAGGCTGGCTAGAGGGGGGTGATGCCTCTCTAAGTGTTTTGGGGTTCAACACCTGCAGAGGATTATTTAGCTGAGGAGCAGAGTCAGCAAGGGAACCAAAGGAAGTAAGATTAATAGATTTAGCCTGGAGGTTGAAATTAAGTTTAAGACTATCAGTAAGTGAAAGGAATAGCATGGACTGTTTTTTAAGACTCTGAAAGTCTGTAAGACACAGGATGTCTCTTCCAGTACCATGTTCCCAGGATTTTCACACATTTCATTCTTCTTCCACAGTGTTTGACTTGCATGACTAAGTAAAGAATTTTTCCTTTTTCCCCCCCTCTTTCTTTTAAAACTATTTTTTATATAGCCTGTTCCCAATTGAGGCTTTTATTGAGAAACAAATGCTTCTGGTTAGCTTCTGTATGGAATCTGTCCAGCTTTAAACCATTGCCATGAGCAAAATTCACTGACAGAGAAAAAAAAATCAAAACAAACATTCCCCAAGATGGGACACTTCTTCAAAAGGGAGGAATTTTTATATATTTAGGTCTGTTTATAATAGATGCACATACATGGCACACACAGACATTCCAAGCAGTGCCCTGGGGCTGTGGCCATGTGGGGAGGTTACGTGAAGCCCAGCTGTCTGCAGGGAGCCAGGGAAGTACCCTGGTTGGGAAATGAGAAATGTGTGTTGGGTCAGTGTGGTTTGCAGCTCAGGAAGGGCAGGAATGCCTCCCCTGTCCTGGATGGTGCCGTGCCTGCATCCCATGGGTTTGCTCGGGAGCTGCTGCGCTCTGAAGGACACAGCGGCTGGGGAAGAGGCTTTGGAGTTTTTTTGTGATGGGGCGTTTGTTGCTTGTTTGTTTCTTCAGCTGCCTTAGCTCAAGAGAGCACAGTTTGAGTCAAACTGGAATCTCCTGGGTAGTTGTGTCCTTCTCATGCAAGCCTGTGTTCCTCTCTTTTCCCTTCCCTTTGGGCAAGAGCTCGTTCCAGCTTCCCTTCCACACTCCGCCCCCGGCAGTGCCTGCAACCCCTGCCTTTGCCCACAGCATCCTGTACCAGAGAAGGGGAAAGCACTCAACAGTCTTTCTTTCATCTTCCAGATGTTGTTTTGTGCTCTCACTGACCTTGACCAAAGCCAGGTGCTCCGGAGGCAGAGCCCAGCTCAGATCTGTCCCCTGGCAGCGCCGCGGGCTCTGCTCCACCCTGGCCCTGGAGGGAGGATCTGCCCCAGCCACGGTGGCTCCAGGCAGAGGAGCTGCTGCTGTAGCAGGACTGGGGTGTCCAAGGGGAAACAAGAACTAAGGGAAGGCTGAGGAGAATCTCCTCTGGCTTGTGAACTTCCCATCTGCCAAAGCTCATTGCTGGACAGCTGCTTTCTGCTGCTGCTCTCCTCTCTCCCACTTTTTTTTAATTCCAGAACAACATATTGAGGGGTTTGATTTGTTTTTGTTCTTGTTTTTGTTTTTCCAAGGCAGTGAACGTGTTTTAGACAAACATAATGAAACAATTTAGAAAAATAAAAGGAATGGAAATAACCTCGTATAAAGTGGCAGAGAAAAACCACTCTTGGCATCATCAGCTGTGCTCACGGTGAGGCACAAACTATCTCAACATGTCAAAGACACTTAAATCTGCTTCATCTGAGAAGCCCTTTGTGGAGGCAGCACTGCAGTGCATCCGCTGCTGGTGGGGTACAGAGAGGCTGTGGTGACTCCTGGGTTTGGTTTGGTTTGGTTTCTCACAGGATTGTTCTGGTCAGAATTTTATCGTTGTTTCAGATCTGTCAGACTTCTGATCCTTCCTCTTAAGGAGTTCTGGGTGTAAAGAAGCAATAATTAAAACCCCAAAGCCCACACCAACCACCCACCTCACTGTTGAGTTCCTTCACTGAATGGTTGGCAGAACTGGGCTCTGTAGGTGGCTTTGTCTTGCTTTGATTTCCAGACCAGTGGTACCTCTGGAATGCTGGGTTTGGGAAACCTTGTCTGCTTGGAGATGTTTGCAGTGTGGATGTGGGGCCCTTGGAAGGAGAATCATTTTCTGATCTGCCTAGAGAAGCAACTCTTTTATCTTGGTTATTGCTGGGGAGTCTTAATGAACTAAAAGACCTCCTGTCACAAGAGTCCTTAGCAAGATGTTTTTATTTTTTTAAAAAGGGAAGAAAATTGTTTCTTCCCTTTTTTATTAAACAGTAATGCAGGTTCAGACTGTGTTCTGGTGAGTCTTTAATTGGCACAAAAGGGCAGTTTAGCTTCATCTTAAGGAAGAGTTGTCAAACAAGCTGGAATTGTTTAGCACTCAGAAACATGCTGAGCAATAGGCCGTGATTTGCATCTTCTTCTCAAACATCACATAGTGCTGGAAGTTACTTCATTGGCATGAAACGAGCCTCTAATGAAGACACTTCTCCAACGCTGATGCTGCCCCTGCAAGAAATAGATTTCTTGTCAGAAATGTAATTTCTGGGCTGGAGAAGGCAGATTTAACCCCCTGTGTGTTGTGGCTGCATGAGGTGCCAGCCAAAGGAGCTGACTTGGCAGGAAGGTGTTCCGTGGAGCAGGGGCTGAATGGGCCAGACTGGAATGTGCTCCATGTCAAGGCAGCCCAGGCCTGTGGCATGTCCCTCCCTTTCTCCATCCCCTGCATCTCTGAAGATTACAAACCCCTAGATCTCGTTTTGATCAGCATGCGGATGTTCTGGAGCATCTTGAATTGAATCAAAGCAGCAAGAAATTGGTTTTTGCAAAGAAGCTTCTTAAATGAAAGAATTCCATTATGTAATTTATTTTTTTAAAAAATCCATGTAGTAATTCCTTTAAATTCTGCTGTGTATCTCTTGTATAACATAGTGCTTCGGGCCATTACTGGAGCATATTTCATTAACATCGTTTTCTGCTTCCGGAGTGTTTCCTGGGGCTCCTTCTCCTGGCTGGGAGCCGGTGCTGTCCTGTGCTGCAGACCCCGGTGTGGGTCAGCGGTGCTCAGGAAGGGCAGGTGTGCTGTTTGGTGGTGGGGATGATGCACTGCAGGTGTGTGAGTTCTCCCATATGGAGTGGAGGTGTGGATTCTCCCGGGTGCACTGCAGGTGTGTGGGTTCTCCCGGATTCACTGAAGGTGTGTGGATTCTCCCGGGTGCACTGCAGGTGTGTGGATTCTCCCGGGTGCACTGCAGGTGTGTGGATTCTCCCGGGTGCACTGCAGGTGTGTGGATTCTCCCGGGTGCACTGCAGGTGTGTGGGTTCTCCTGGGTGCACTGCAGGTGTGAGGGTTCTCCTGGGTGCACTGCAGGTGTGTGGGTTCTCCTGGGTGCACTGCAGGTGTGAGGGTTCTCCTGGGTGCACTGCAGGTGTGTGGGTTCTCCCGGGTGCACTGCAGGTGTGAGGGTTCTCCCGGGTGCACTGCAGGTGTGTGGGTTCTCCCGGATTCACTGGAGGTTTGTGGGTTCTCCCCGGTGGCAGAAGTGGCTCTGGGCAGCCCTGAGGGTCCGGGCTGCCGCTCCGTCAGGGCTGTGGTGCGAGTACCAGCCCAGGCCTGACGCAGAGTCCTGCTCAGTGCAAATGCTGCTTAAACCCCTCAGAAAACGAGGCAGTTCTCGGTTCTGCCACACTGTTAATTTAACCTTTTGTTGTAGCCCGTTCTGTGGCACTCAGGGTTTAGGAGGAGTCCAAGAAGACCGGTCAGTGCTGTTGCTCTGTGCAGGTCAGGCCCAGCAGGGCCTGAGGGAGAAGGTGAGGCCGGAGCCGGGAGCCGGGAGGGGCTGCGGTCCAGTGTCCGCTCGTGGCAGCCTGCTCTCCTCACGCTGGCCGTGCACCGAGGCCGTCTTAGAGTAATTGCCGAGCCTGCTCCGCTTTCCTGGGGCTTCCTTTCCGCCGTGCCGCGGGAGCTCATTATCGCGGTGCTGCCTGCACGGGGCCCGCGGGTAATTGGCACCACACGCCCCGGGGCAGCCCCTCCTGCGGCCCCGGCCCTTCACACCTGGCCTGGGACGGGGCAGCCACGGCTCCTCCGGGCAGCCTGTGCCAAGGCCTCGCCACCCTCACAGGGAAGGATTTCTTGTCAGTATTGAATCTTGCCCTGCCCTACTGTTTGTGAAGTGCTCAGAAGTGTCCGTGGCGAATGCTCTGCTCCCATCACCCCAGTGAGCTCCTGTGAGTGTTTTTGTGGCTGGCAGTGGGGTGTCTCTGACAGCCTGAGCACTGTGGTGCCCGCCCTGCGACCCGGGGGGATCGGAACTTTAGTGTGATGGAGACAGCTTTTAGTTCTCGGGTTTCATTTTGTTGTTGTTATTGTTGTTTTCCAAATTCCCTTCCAATCCATCTGCTCTCCTGACATCCTTTTTATGTTGTTCAGAAGACGGGGAAGGAGTCGCATTGTGAGCGTGGTCAGGTCAAACTCCTCACTTTTATCTCTGCTCTCTGGTAGGTGATGGGCACTTGGGGAATAAAACACTAAGAACAGGGTTTAACCAGCCTTTGTTTGCTATTGTCCAGCTGGGCTTGAGACAGCAACAGAGATGGGAACAATAAACAGGGAGAGGAAGGAGAGATTTTAAACAGAACTGTTCTTTTTCTTCCTATTCCGGTGTTCCTGGAATCTGACACATCTTGCTTTTTAGTCCCAACTGTATTAGTAAAAATAACACACAAGCGAAGTATGTTCAGTGCAGCTCAGCACAATTCTAGTTTTTGTTCAGTTTTTTATGCATTTACCTCCATCTCTCTGTGTGTTTGTGGAGGGTATCTGTGTGTTCTAAAGGTGCTGAAAAAGAAATAATGACATTTTATGGCTATTCTGCCTCACGTTGATGTATTTACCCCATAATCTCCAGTGGTCCCTTGGGCCACAGTGATTGTCATGGGCCTTTGGGATCACCGTGCTGGAAGGGGCTTCAGAGCTGAGCTTCTTCCTATCTCAGGCAGCTTCATTGTGTGGCCTTTCCAAAGCCCCTGGAGTACTGCCAAGGTGATTGTTGGCTTTCTTTACCTTCCCTAGTACTGAGAGCTTGTTTGACTCCTTGTTTGTGTGATGAGCAGGATCTCACCAAATTTATCCTCTCATTTTCTTGGTGGCTGTTTTATGTCCACTCAGTTCACTTGCAGCTCTGTGGGGAGCTGGACCCCTTTGCTGAAAATCCCATCTCCACGAGTCATGCAGCAAATGCCAAAATCTCCCCTTTTTTCTCCTTGTCGCTGGTTAAATCTGTGTTCAACCTGGTGTGAGAGGTTTGCCCGTTGGTTTATTGGTTTCATGTTATTTTTAAGGATGTTTGCAGAAGGTTTTACTGTCTCAGGTCACTGTTGGGAATTTTTTCTACTTAGTTTTTATCATTTGGTCTTCTGTGGTTTTGGGGGCTGGTTTCTCAGTCCCTGCTCCAACCCTGTTCTTTTCCTTATAGCAGGTGACTAATTTTCACAGCTGATCAAAAAATGAGGGAATCTGGCAGAGAGCAGCATTGTTTGGCTAGTTTTGTTATGCTAAACAGCTTTTAGTCTTTTACATATTGTATTCTCCCATTTCAACCCTTCTTCACACAAGCTTTAGTCTCTTTTTTGCTCCTCTGAGCACTCTGGAGCATCCCTGGGGGTCACAGTGGGAATGGCCAGGGATTGCAGCCGCAGGGTCCTGCCCCCTTTTGCTCACATTATAAAACTCCTGTGTAATGAAAGAGAATTTCCTCCCTGGTTTTGTTTCAGATCATAAGTACCAAGTAATACACCAAGTAAGTAATATTGTGCTATCCATTTCTTTCATCTTTTTCAAAAATTCCAGTCTCCAAGTCATTTGCCAGCTGGATGCCTGTGGACTTTTGGGGGGATGTTGTTTGTGCTGGCACCACACCCCATGCCTGGCTGTGCTGTCGGGCACCAGGCACTTGGAAGGAGTTTTTGGGAGGTGCAGGTGAGGCCAGGCTCCCAGGCAAGGTTTGCCTCCCCCCTCCTCTCTGGGCTTCCTACCCACCCACCCCAGGGGAAGTTCTCTTTGAAAATCTCCACCTCCTGCAGAAAGGCTGTTTTTAATAGCTGCACTGCTCTTAATTCCTAAACCTCTGGAGTAGCTCTCCAGTAGGAATAGAGCCTGGAAAACAAAGCAATCAAAGGAAAGCTGTCCTGCTCCCTGGGCATGTTTGGTTAGCAGTGTCTCGGGGGACGATGCTCAGTAGAGTTCTCTGCACCGAGGCCTCTCTGCAGTGTGAGAGGGTGGGAAGCTGCAGCAGCTCCAGCTCCTCTGTGTGTGATGTCTCCAGTGGAGACACCCGTCCTGCTGCACATAACAACAGCAACCCAACCTATTCCGCCCACATAAATAACTCTGGAAGTAAATCTCTTGTCATACTGCCTTTATAAATACCTTCTGAACTGAGGATGAGTGACAAGACGTGGTTGAGTCACTGGAAGGGCATCTCTGATAGTGGTGGAGGAGCCTTTTCAGATCTGTTTTATACCTGGTTGTCATTGCAGCCGTAGGAACTGCGCTGTCCTTCCCTGGCTGCAGGTCTTAAAATGACAGCTGAGAGATTGAAGACGGAGATACTTCTGGATGCTGCTTGGAGCTTCCTTGACTGGGCCTGAATCACTGGAGAGGGAGGAACAGCCCCCTGTGGGGGAGAGGAAGGGGGTGCTGGCACTGCCTGGTGCAGGGGACCGGGGGACAGCCCGCAGTGGACGTGGGAGCTGGCACATGAGGGCACACGAGGCTGCACATCCTGGCCCCAGAGCACGGAATCTGGATGTGCTTATTAGATTTTCAAATGTTATTTAGCTTGATTGCAGCCTTTTTACAAAAGGAGTTAAGACATGGATATAAAAGATAATAGAACTATAAATTGCAAGTCAGGTTCTTATGAAATCAGTAAATTATTCATTTAGCAGTTGTGTGTGTGCTAATTTCATGTTGCTATGCTACCTCGGGGTGGAGCAGGGAGGTCAGCCTGCGAAACAGGGAGCTTTGGGGAGGACAGAGAGTGTGGCACGCAGCCTTCAGCTGGATGATAAATTGCCTCTTTATCTGCTGTTGTCCAGGGAGAGCCAGAGCAAGAGACTGAAAGAGGTGTTTCACACCAGGTAGCGTTTTTTGGAATTAGACCAAAAATCACACATTTCAGTCTTGAAATTTGTTTAAGTGTGCTTTGTCTTTGTGACATCTCTGCTCGGCCTCTCCCTGGAGACAGACAGATCACAGCATCTCAGCACCAGCTTTGGGGCTGCCTCCCTAGTGTAGTGGAAGGTGGAAATAAGATGATCTTTAAGGTCCCTTCCACCCCAAACCACTCTGTGATTCCATGATCCTGTGATCCCTGCTTACATGGTCCTGCCTCTGCAATTGCTGGGACCAGAGAGAGCTGCCTGTGGAAAATGGATTTTCTTCCAGCTCCTGTTTTCATGGAGGGACATTGTTTTCTCTTGGCAGAGCTGGCACCAGCAGTGGTGGGTCAGGCAGGTACTGACCCCGGTCTGTGATGTCTGTGAGGACAAAGTAAAACACTTTGAAATGTGGCCAAGCATCTTTCATTGCAGACCCAGTGATTTTGGGAAATGTGAGTCTTCTGAGCTGTCTTGGGTAGAGCAGCCAGGGAAGATAGGATTTTTAAAGGGAATGTATCTTAACTGAGTGTTTCCCAGAAAAATGGGAAAGGGGGTTATCCAATCCAGGTATGTTCAGGCAGGGAGCAGGGGCTCCAGGCTGGCATTGTCTCTTTCCCTGCTACCTCTGCTCCAAGTAAGTTCCAGGCATCTCTAAGCCACGGAAGCAAAGCTGGTAGACGTTGGTACAAATGACCTGTGAGGCTGCATTTCCCAAGGGCAACAGCAGCTCTTCCATACCAGTGGTACCTGTTCTGCTGTCCCTGGTTAATTGAGCCCACTGTGGATGTTCAGGAGCGTGGGTAGCTAATTATTTTTTTTTCCTGGGGACACCAAATGCAGGTAATCTGTGCATATGGGGGAATGTTTGTGCTCTTTTGCACTGGGGTAGTCCTCAGCCTTCCTGCTGGCCCACGTGCTAAGTGCTGCTGCACTCAGGTAAGGAGATAATGATCACATCATTAAGACACCACTAAAGCTGGCATTACTTGTGAGGTCAACATATCGATCTTGACATTACGCTGCAAGATTTTTTTTAGATAATGCCTGTCCATCCTGCCTCTTGCTCCGGGAGGAGGAAAGAAGAGGGAGAGAGGAAATGCAAAACTGAAAGTGTCTTGACACAGATCTTTCCCCCAGAATAAAAGCACTTTGCTCCTTAAAAGATTTGTTGTGCTGTGGAGACTCCAGCCTTGTTGCTGCTGATGGGATTACTGGCAGATTTCCTTTAAGTCCATAGAAATCCCGAGGTAGCTGCTGGGCTCTGGGCAGATGACTTAGTCATTCTAAAAAAAGACCCTTCTTTAGCCTTGTGTGTTTGGGTGCCCAGTGCCTTGCTGGAGGCAGGTGGGTTGGAGGGAGGCTGAACTGACCTGCCCTGGGATTTGGCCCCAGTTCCCCGTGACCATTCACCAGTAAATGTCCCATCAGTTCACTCCCCAGATAACCTCTCTGTCATGGTACAGCTTGCCTTTCCAGCTCGGGATGTATTTGCACTGTACCCATCCTCTGAGCATATTAGAAATCTTGGAAATGCCTTTTTTGTCTCCCTGCAGGAGAAAACACCTCTCACTTTTTAATAAATTCTTGTCTTGTTATCTTTTCTGTATTGAAGATGTCCAAGCCAGTTATTCTCATTTCACTGGGCTCTTTATATTGTGCTACTTAAAGGCAATTTGTAAAAATAGCAGCAATTTTACGTTATGTATGTATGTGTGTGTGTGTTTGCTATCACTAAAGCTTTATTTGGTATTTTAATCTGGGCTTACTGACTGCACTTTTAAGGACTTACAAATCAAAAGTGGTAGTTCCAAAAATGCATGATGTTTTTTAGTCCCTGACTTGCAGAGAAGCAACACTTACACCAGTGCTGAGCTGGTTCACTATCCCTCTAAGTATATTTCATTAAGAACAGTCCATATGGTGTGTTAGGGAGAAGGGGAGTGCAGAGCAGAACCTGTGTCTGCCAAAGAAAACTGTTTTGATCTAATGTTGAGCATAGTACAACTTTGGGGGAAAAAAAATAAACATTGTCAGATGGGTCCTGCCAAATTTTGTGATTTATCAAGAGTTTCAGGCTGTTCAGTGGTATTTTTTTTTTCTTCTGAATACTCCAGTTTCTGGAGTCTTGTGATTTACACAAGACTGTTCATTTTCATTTTTTAAACATGTTGTAGGAAACCCCCTCAAAACATGGAACCAGGAAGTTGCAGTGTCAGCAGGTTAATGAATCCTTTGCTGTATTCTATTGAAGATCTGGTAGGGTTTTAGTGCCTCTTGTGATTTGGAAATGGTGAGCTGTGGAATTCAGGGTCTGAGTGAAAGAGGAACCTGGGAGAAGGTAACTTCTTAGGGTGTTAGGTGTATGGTATTTCCCAAGGTAAATCCATCAGACTTGTTCTCCCATTTCCTTGGAGCTTCACTGCTCTCATATGCTGCTTCTGACCTCCCAGTAACACCACTGGGTTAGCTCTGAGCTTACTGCACTGAAGTAAATTTTACAGGAATGAGATGGGGGGGATTGCAGTAGAAAATGAGCAGAGTATGAAGATGAGGAGGAATCCAAAGGGCCAGTATCCTCCAGCTGAACAGCAAGGTTAAAATCTGACTGCTCCAGCCTGCCGTGGATCTGGGTGTGAGATCAGCACTGTGGCTTTACTTATGGAAGGGGATAAATCTAATTGCTAGTGCACTTAAAACTGGGTTAGCAAAAGCACCAGCAAAATACTGTAGAGACCATTTGCCTCAACCTTGTCGAGTGCGACAGGGCCTTTCACTTTCTCTTAAATCCATTCCCCAGCTTGCAGCCACCACTTGGAAATGCCCAATTATAAATTTGTGAGTCTTTTCATTGCTTGTTTCCAGGTTATTTTTCTTTCTCTCCTTTTCTTTCCCCCTTTTTTTTCCCTTTGCCTATTTTAAGGCTTGGCTCCAAAATGAACGCTCTGCTTCCCACAGTCCTTCATCACGCAATGTTTTCAGCAGACACTCAAGAATTAAACATGTACAATTTCCATAATACTGATTATCCCTGTTTAAGTGCTATTTTAGAGGGTATTAATTTCTGTTGCAGTAGCAGGCGCAGCACTTAGCACCACCAGCCCAGTTTTCCCTCTGTGCCTTAGGCTCGGGTTTGGCATGAGCTGGGATTTGGCTGGAATTGCTCTCCTTTACTTTTAACCCCGTTTTCAGTGAGAAGGGAGGGTGGCAGAGCCGTCCCAGTGAGGAGCTGGTGCTGGGCTGGAGGAAGGCTGCCTCTGTCACTTTTGATATTTTCTGGTTTCTGTATGCAGAAACACAAAGCACAATTAGAATACAGTTATATATCCTCATCGTTATTAAAGCTTGGATTAACATGACATAAAGTTTTGTCTGGGGAGCCTTTTGCTATGGCTCAGGGAGCATTTTTGTGTGACAGTAATAGGCTACAGTTAATATACTTGAATGATACCAGAATCTGTGTAATAAGACAGAACAAAGGGGGTTTATTTGAAGCTGAATTACAAAGGTGGAATTATCATTGTGAACAATCCACGGAGATCGCAGCTTAATTATTGTATCTGGAGTTATTTCGGCAAAATAATGTGGAGTCAGGGAAGCGAAGTTAAAAAATATCTATCTCCCATCTTGGAAGGACATCTTGTCAGTCAGGAGGGATTGATGTGTGGACCTGTCACCTCATTCTTAACACCCAGATCCTCTCTTTGCCCGTTTTTGCCGTTTGTTTGATTTACCGAGCCTGTTTGCCGTGATTCAAGAGGCTCTTGTCGTGTTTCTAGGAGAGATTCATCACTGGGACATAATCCATTCAAATAGCTTTTGGGCAAGAAATAAAAAGTGTTTGAAGCCAAGAGGTTTCAAACAAACCGTTCAAAGGCAGCTGTTGGGCCCTGTGGTGAGGGAGGAGGGAGGGCGGGATTGTTCTCCGGGGCCTGGGGAGAAAAAGGAGTGAAAAGGTGGGAGCTTCCCTCAGGAATGGTTTGCAGGGAGGCAGAATCTGGGGGCTGGAGAGTCTGGAGTAGACAGGAGAAAAGACACACGTCCTGTGCATGTGGCCACCACAGGTTCAACACAGATGGAAATGGCACCTTTGGAAAACTTGGGGCCATTTTCACGTGCAAAGCATTATTCAGCCTTCTTGCGTTTGTACGGACAGTTCTCCCTCTGCCTGTGCCTTGAATCCTCGTTGCACAGATAATAAGTGTGGGGGAGTGGGATTCTTTTTTTAATTTTCATTTATAAACTAAAGAAAATTACTTCTTTCTCACAGAAATCACTTTGGTGATGTCAGTAGCTGCGGGAGGTTGAATTGACTTCAGCAACAAAAAAACCCTCTCACAACAGAAACCCTTGGTTTTTTCTGCAGCGGGCTTTAAAAGAGGAGCACTGTGGTTCCAGGATCCCGGCTTCGGTGATTACCCTGTAATCCCCGTGCCGTCCAGGGGTAATTAAAAATTGCAGCTGAACCTTGGTTTCAGATGCCTGGGTGAGGCTCTGTCAAGCTGATGAGCTTTGGCGTTGTTGACACGTGTAAAAACTCAATTTACCCAGCAGTACCCATCTTTCCTGGGCGTTCAGTCCCTCTCCAAGCAGGATGACACCGGGGCAGAGTGGGATGTACACACCTCGGAGGGCTGGGGAGGGCAGTGGGGAGAGGAGCTGTGCCCAGCACAGCAGCACCACTAATTGCTTTCTTTTTAATATTATATTCAGCCTTAATAGCCTGCTCTCCTGAAGGATTGCCTTTCCCAGCATTTATCATGGCTCGCTCTGGAGCCTGACCAGAGAGTGGGAAGGGGTGGAGCTGCAGGGAATAGAATCAAAGTGGTGCATTAAAATCCCATCCCGGCAGCCCAAACTGGTGTTCCTGTCTGAGTGCCCTGATTGAGCTCGGGTGGAAGGGCCAGGCTGCAGTGAGTGTCCCGAGGTCCTGAGTGATGGAAGTGGCATTTCATGTCCCATGCTCCCCGTTCTGTAAACCGGGACCGCGGAGCAGCGGTGGCGATTGGGGCCACAGTTACCATAATGATGATTTCTGCCCTTAAAAGACTCATCCCTCAAGTGCTTTGGGCTCCTGCCCTCTCATCAAGACTGACTGGGGTATTTTAAGAGATAAAGAAGAGTCGGAGCCCCTGAACAGCAGAAATCAGAGCGAATGCTTGGTGTCGGTAATTTCTTCTCCCTTGAACTCGCAGTAGTGTGGGTGATGCAGGGATGTGCTGGGGCTCCAAGCTCAGGGAAATCCACATCCCCAGCTCTGGGTGTTTCATAGCTCTGGTCTGTCCAAGCAGGTTCTGAAAGCAAAGCCAGGGACTTGTCTTCTCCTGTTCTTACCATTAATTTGTGGCAGTGGGAAAATCACTGCTGCTTCCTGTGCGTGGGCACTGTGAGCTGCTGGAGCAAGCAGCGCGTCTGTGTGGGGGGGACTCTGCTCCAACAGCCTGAAAGCCATTTCTAAAAAGTGATAAATCATCAGAGTAACAGGTTTAGGGTGAGTACAGCTCTCTGACCATTCCCCCTGTTAGCAGCCTGCATAGCGGGGAGGATTTGGGGTGTTCTGCACAGGCAGAGCCCTCTGCTCCAGCCACCGTTCTCTGCCTGCTGCAAAGCCAGGCTTGGAGGGTGGGCTTGGACCCCCAAGCCAACAAATAGATCCTTCTTGAGTGCAGCATCATCGACACTTGCCACAGCAAGGGTCTGGTTTGCTGATGGTTCATCCATAAACTAAAAAATCCCTAAATGTAGAGAGACAGGCTGTGTTTGATTTGGGGTGGAAAAACAAGGGAGGACAGTTCTGCTTAGAAAAAACAGCCCTGGAAAAATACTCCTTAATATGCAAGTCAGTATATGAAAAGAACAATAAAAGGAAAAAGGATCCAGCAGGAAATAAAATGAAACTTTTTTTCATTACTGTCAAAGAGAACTTAGATGAGTTTTCCTTTGCTAATAAACTGCAGTTTGATTCTGCAGCTGAGCCTTTAGCTGGAGCTGGCTGTGGCAATTGTTCATCCTTTTTTTTTTTTTTTCCAAATCTGGGCAATAAAAAAGCCCTTCATGCATCAGGAAGCCTCGTAATGCAATCCTTGTCTTATCTTCACACTTATTCAGCAGGTATTTACGAAAGGGCAGCAGGAAGCTCTTTAAACCCGATCCTGTTACTTTGCTCAGGATGTCTCTTAATCAGATCTGTGTCCCTGAGTCTGGCCTGCCCTGGGACTCTGCTGCAAAGGCATCTGTGAAAACACCCTGGGTTTCTTGTGAATAGCATTTTTCTCAGTATTCTCAGTGGTAGAGAAGGCTCTGAGCTGGGTTTCTGTGCACTACGGCTTCAGGGCACTCAGTGAAAGCCCACAGGTTATTCATGGAATCCCAAAATGGTTTGGGTGCAGCAAAGCCAGGAGAGAGGCAGAATCTGAGCTGGTGCTGCGATTAAATGAAATGACAGCGTCCCTCTTGCTGCAGCCAGAAAGGAGGGACCCATGTTTAAATTTGGCTTTCCAGGCAGTGGCACTGCTCAGTGTGGCTAAAGCCCATCACGGGAGGAGGCTGCTTCTCCTCTGGCTGGGGCTGAAACAGCCCCGGTGCTTCCAGAATCAGCGCTGGCCAGGCCTGGTGGGCAGCACCTCCAAAGTATTGTTTGGAAAAGAAAACAGATTGCAACTTTGCAGCGCTAATATGCAAACGAGCACTGTGAAGGGAGGAAGAATTATTTCTGCTGACGGTGCCTAATGTTCCATGAAAGTAAAATCACCAATGCCTCGCACCTGGCTGGCTGGAATGCTGAAGGAGCAATGTTCCAGTGATGGCATCGCCCACGCTGCCAGAGGGGAGGAGAGGGGTCCTGCCCTGCCCCACGGCACCCCCCGAGCAGTTACCTGGATGGGGAGACGTGGCCTGAGAGCACCCGAGGGAGTAAAGGAGCTGAGCTCCTTTCAGCTTTGGTGTTGTCGACTCGTGTGATATTTGATCTATTTAGGCTTCAGTTGAGTGAAGCGGTTGCATGGAGCTCTCAGCCTTTACTTTCCAAAGAGAAGAAGTTCTCCAGCCTTTCAGCATCAGAAGCTTAAACCTGTAAAACCCGACAGCTCCAGTGTGAGCCCCAGAAGAACAGTTTAAAATTATTGTGCATGCATTTAAAAAGTAGCCCTTGTGTGGGTTTTCCTTGGGTTTTTATCTGGTGGTGGCTGCTTCAGTTGTGGATCCCAGGAGAAAGCACTTGCCAAAAGTAGTTGTGTTATTGGGGAAGTTTGTAGCAAATAATGCACAGTATGTGCATGTGCAGGGAGATGGGGGCCTCAGTAAACAGATGGAGAAGGATGAGTGTGGGAGGGGGATCCCCCGATGCCGGCAGGAAACTGAAGGCAGAGTTCCAGGATGGTGCTTGGCTCTGGGGCCAAATGCAGGTCACTAAAACGCCTGTAATTCAATTTTCCTTCTAGTCCCACCCTCTTCCTTGTCTGTTAGATGGGTAAAACACAAGGATGTTTTGAGGCAGGGTGAATTAAGTGTTTGTAAGGGAGCCTGGATGCTCTCCAGCAGATGTTTGGAACAGGATTCTGTTCTTGCCTCTCTGGGGAAGGGTGGCAGCGGGAGCTCCATGATTTAACCCCAGTTTCAGATTGAATGACTGGTTTTAGCTGCTGTGGCACCTCTCTCTGTGGCCAGGTCAGTGTGTATGTGTTACACTGGTGGATACAAAATGTGTCATTGTGGCAGCCCTTGATTTGCTTGTGTGACATGTGCCATCTGTGTCACCATCCAGAGCTATTTCAGGCATGTAGGAAGTGCTGGATGGTGGCACTCTGGGACCTGCTGCTGTCCCTGGAGAGACTGAGGCTGTGAGCCTTTGGGCAGTACCACGTCCCTGCCCATTCTCAGCTGTTCTGAAGGGAAATCTGAAGTTTGTTGGTGCAGCTCTCCATCGGTGAAGGGCTCTGTCAGCCCCTGGCAGGTTGTTCATCCCGTCCTTGGGGGTCTGTGAGTTTGTAGTGATCTTGAGGAGCTGAGTCTCAGGTCCTGGCTGCAGGATGGTCGAGTGTACCCCTTGTGCCCTCTTCCCTCGGGATCCCAGGGCACTGGACTGCAGCTGGATGTTCGTTCCCCACAGCTCTGCTGGCCTGGGAGAAGGGCAGGAGCGCAGGGATGTCCCTCCGGCTCCTGCGCTCTCGGAGCCGCGGTCTCGGTGCCGGCTCCTGACTCTCTTAATCCATTTCAGAGATGCAGCACTGGAACCTATTCTCCCGTCAAGCTAAGGAGACCCAGGGGAGGGCTGCCTGTGCTGCGGGCAGGGATCTTTATGGGCAATTAGACCTGGCTGCAGGACTTGATTGCAGAGTCACCCCCGCCCAGGCTCTGCCCTGACGAGGCAGCTTTTCTGTTCCCTAAAAGCACAGCCAACAAACACATGCCCTGCAGCTGGGAGAGAGAAGCTCTGGCTCTCTGTGTTGTCTTCAGCCTGATTTCCATAGTGAAAGGTATCCCTGGAATACCTGGTGTTGCAGGAGACGAGGGACACCTCCTCAGCAGAGGAGCTGCCTGTGCCTGAAGGAGAGATGAGCTGACTCCCAGGGTGGTTTGGTCTGTGTCCCATTTTCTTGAAGTATCTCTCCCTGGATGTTTGGGTGTATCCTTCTGGAGAAATGTCCCTGGGAGTTTATCCACTCCCAGCCATTCTGCTGCTGGAGAGGTTATTACCTTATGGCACTGGCCTTCCTTCTTTCCCTACCTCTTCTCACCACCTTCTCTGCTACAGGCCCTGGTGCTGAAGAAAAAACTGTTTTTTGTTTCTGAGTTGTTCATTGGTTTGATGGGGTTTTTCGCAAAAAGCTGTGTTCCTTGTTGGTTGTTCCTTGTTAGCTAACAGGTGCTGGAAATCTGTGGGGCACAAGGGAAGCTCTCAGCCAAGACAGCAGGTAAAGGAACACTCCAAGAGTCCTCACATAGTTTATAACTTGATGGGAGCTTTGCTTTCATCAATACTCCATGTTATTAATGCCAGAGAAGGAATTAATGAGAAATCGTCTATGAAGTCATGTTTAATTTGTCCTGCTGTGGAAAGCTGTTTTTTTCTGGAGAGCATTAGTCATTCTTACATCCCCCTTGGTAGAGTAAGTGTTGAGTAATGTGTTCGTGTTTTGCAGGAGCATTTTGAAGTCCAACAGTAGCCACAGTGCTTTTTGGCAAGCGTTGGGGATGCTCTTTGCCATGTCACGGCTGGTGAGCAAGCCCTGAGATTAACGTGATTGAATGACTGTTTTAATTTCAGCCCTGATGGAGCAAAATTAGTTACAATGATATGTGTGTGTTGAATAAAATTGTCGTTTTATTAGCTATAATTGCTGAAGAAGACTTTTTAAAGCCTTGACTGCTGGGGGGAAAAATTGCTAGCACTGGAATTTGTGCTTGCACAGTATGGCATTGATTGTTATCGTGGTGCATAATCTGTCAGCCCGCGGTTGGGAAGTTGTCACCACGGCACACAGGGGAGGGCTCAGCCAGGGACCTCACCCTGTGCCTCCAGCACCCCAGGGAACATGACCCACATCGTGCCTGGTCCACGGAGGAGGTGAATCCCTCACCAGGGAGCTGGGAGCCAGGGCTGCCTTGGGAAGCTGGAGCGGCACTCCCAGCCTGGCAGTCCCCACTTATGCTCCCTGGAGCATTGGCCAGGATGGGCCAGCATGGTGGGGTGGTGGCAGAGGGACCAGCCACGCTCTGGGTTGGGTCTGGTGTGGTCATCCATGCTGGGACACAGTGCTGAAGGAATCTGGGTGATGGTCAGCGGGACCTGGGGGAGCCTTTGGGCTGGAGACACAGCCATGCTGGGAGGAAGGGACTGCGTGTGACAGAAAGAGGGGGAATAATTTGTTTCTTTGTTTAATTCTGTTGTAATCAAGCCCAGAGGCCTTGTGTGGGGGAGCCATTTCAAACTGTCTACCGTGCAATAGGCATTTGTCTTAATTTATGTGGGGGGAGGTTGTAAATCTGCAGGAGTGCGTTGCCGACGCTAGGATTTCACATGCGCATTTAAAATAACAGCACCTGACAGTTCACTGGCAACTAAGAGGTTTTTCTGTTTCAGAAAACAAAATATTGGAGGAGTTGTGCAGTGTGGATAAATAATTTGAGGAATTAGACCAGAGAATATCCAGCACACCTTTCTTGGGAGAGCAGACGAGGTGATAGACCTGTAAAGTTCACAAGACGGGGATGGAGGGAGTAGAGGCACAACCGAATTGCGTGGGGCTGAATGTTGTCCTTCAGTAATTCCTTCCCTCCCCAGACCCAGCTGGAACTGCCACCATGTTCCATTCCAGGTGTAATTCCATTTGTCTGCCCTAAGTCTTCTTTACCATGAAGGGATGGGGAGAACAGTGCCAAATCTGCTGGGAGTGCTGAAAACAACCCCTCCATCCCAGGGGGGCACTTGTGGGGAGCACAGGAACACCTCGTCCTGCTCTGGATGTGTTGGAAATTCAGGGTTTTGGATCAGGAAAAGCCTCTCTGGGCTGCATGAGGAGGTGTAAAGGCTGCTGTGTGTCCCTGCAGTGTAGTCGTGGTGGTTTCATTGTGGAAGTTTTACTCAGTGAGTAACTTTGATTGGAATGGAAGAACCAGAACAGGGAGATGTGGAATGGTGGCGAGTGTTGTTCCTGTGCCCACAGGCACCTTTGTACAGCACCTGGGCTTCACAGGGAGTGTCCATGGGCACCTCTTGGGTCTGTGTCCATGCAGGCATTGCACAGTTGGAGAGATACAGGATTTTTCTTGAAGTTTTCCAGAAAAAAACTGGTTTGGTCCTTCCAGTGGAAGCACCATGCTCCAGTTTCTGCAGCACCATCCTACAGATTCTTCTGGAACTACTGCTGGGTTTTGCAGGGCACTCAGCCTGTTGGTTACAGTGTGAGTGACTCTGGGCTGTGCTGGGTCTGATCAGCTCCTGCTGCCTCGTGGAAAAGAGGAGTTGAAAATCCCAAAGAGGAAAGTAGGAGGAAGGACTGGAGAATACTGCGTGTTCTTGTGCTGGGCTAGATCACTTGCATTAAATTCAGAGCCTTTCTGAGTACAATTAATAGTCATTTTATTTAGGTCACCCTGGTTTTGTTGCTTTAAATGTATGCCTCCATTAAAGTGGAAGAAAATCAAATACATTTATCTCCGTGGAGCCTTTTGTGAACTGGTTGGGCATATTTTAAATAACCCTGGGAACTGTTAGGATTATTAAAGCCTTTGGCTCCTCCAGGTTTTTTTTCTTTTCTCCTATTCTCCCCTATTCCTCCTTCCAGGCAGTGAGTAATGAAGTGGTAGAGCCCTTCCTTTTCTCAGAGCCCCAAGTGGATTGGAAAAAAAAGAAGTTAAATAAACTGAAGCCCATTAGTTAGGCTTTATGTAAGAAACTGGGTCTACATGGGCTGTGTGGATGGGCTGTGCTGGGACAGAGGAGTCTGGGGGCCTTAGGTGTCCATTTGTAACTGGTGTTCACTGGCAAGTCTTTCTCTTCTTTTCTTTTAGTTACCCTAAGTCCTAAGACTGTTCATTTTGTAACTCTCACCTGATGCTCAGAATGAGTCCAGATTAATCAGCTCCTCTAAGCCTCCATATGGAGCCATACTCCATCTGAGAGAGGCTGGGGGTTTGGTGGAGGTGGCTCAGCCTCCCCCTCCTGAGGCATCCAGGGCTTTGCTGGGGGCTGAGGATCCAGCAGGCAGCCCATGGTGGGTGATGGCCAAGCCTTGCAGGTGACAATTCCATCTTCCAGTCCTGCTTCTAACCCTGGAAAAACCTTCCTTGTCCCTTGTATGCAAAGTGTGAGCTGCGTGTTTTGAGCTGAGACTTGGAAAACTTGCAGTTGAGCATCTTTAAAACACTGGGTGAGCAAAGGGCTGCAGGAGGGGGTTAACTTGGGCAGTCACAGCCCCATAATGTACTTGAGTTTCAGCTTTGGGTTGGTTTTTTTTCCCTTCCCCTGAAATAGGGATCAATTTGCTTACTACAGGGTTTACTGCCGGTTACCTTGACTGTGTCCCTTATTTCTCCTTGATGAAAACTTGAACAAGTCGCTTGTGTTTGCTTCACAGAGAACCGTGAGAAACGGGCTGTGTGTGTGAGGCAGTGTGGTTTGCTCATTCTATTCAGCCTTTTGTATATTCAAATTCTTCTAGTTTGAGTTCTTGCTGTTCTGCCAGATTTCCATACCATTGATGGGTTTTCTGCATTAATAAGTTTCTCCCCCCCCTCCCTCCCATACCCTCGCCACCTTTTTGCAACTGGTGAAAAGTTTTTCTAAGCGTGCTGCCCTCTCCATATTGATTTTCTTCTCCTGCTTGTCTCACCAGCTCTTAGATGTTTTATTTTGCAAAGCGTTAATAGAATTTTCCTTTTGCCACTGCACTTTATCTATTCAGGAGGTTTCAAGAAGTCTCATTGTGTCACCGGACTATGGAGGAAAGAGGCTATTCTTCTGCTACAATGGCTGCCCTAAAAAATAACGCAGGGTGGGGTAAGCACAGAAAGGGCAGAGACGGAGATAAAATGTTCTGACCTTAGGAAAGAGAAAAGATAACCAATTAGACATTGTTGAAAGGGCACCAGCTGGCTCAAAGAACACCCCACTGATTATTTTTTCTTCAAGGCATACTTGGGCCACGTCTGAACTCAGCTGCAGAGACACTCCCCCCGTGCACGTTTCATATGTGGACTGTCAGGGCTGACCCTTTTTCAGGGAGCTGGTGCCCGGCCCTGATCCCAGCAGTTGGTGCTGTTGGAGGGGGGAAGCGCCCGCTTCAGGGTGCCCGTGCTCCTCGGGGCCCCAGGAAACCTCCCTCCTGGATTAGCCCCCGCAGCCTGTGCTTGTTACTGCTAATAGGGATTTATTTGCATAAAAAAGATCTCTGCCAAGATCATCATTCCAGCTTGGTACACATGGCACAAAGCCGTGTTTGCCCGTGGACTGGGGGGAGACCTGTTGAGTTGGGCAGGTGGGAGAAGGGACGGGAGCTGCAGAGCCCAGAGTGACCAGGGGCTGCACCCAGAGCCCCTTGCCCCCCTCCAGTCCTTGGTCTGGTGCCGAGACCAGCCCCTCCTCTGCCCTGGCAGCTCTTGGAGGAGCAGGATGAGGCTGCACAAGAGGTTCAGGGCTGTGCTGCTGCTGCCAGCAGCAGCTGAGACGTGGCTGTGCTGAAGTGAGAGCAGAGTCATGTTGTGCCTCACCTGACAAGTGCAGTGGCAAAAGGGAAATTCTCTTCTCCCCCTAACCAACACAACAGCCTTCTTGAAGTCCCCAGTAAGGTCCTTGTAGGAGGAAGTGTCATTTTGGCAGGACAGTGTGGGTTCAGCCTGGAGAGCTTCCATGCAGGGTCAGGGGACAGGGGACCTTCTTGGGCTGCTGGGTCTGTGCTCTTGGGCATCCGGGAGCTCTCCAGGCTCTGAGGGCAGAAAAGTTCCATATTAAACCTTTTGCAGCAGGGATTGAGTGGGGACGGAGGGTGGCTGGTGCAGGGACCAAGGAGGCAGCGGGAGCTGCGATGCCCCAGGAAACAGCAGCAGGTGCAACGTGTAATTTTTGGTTCTAGTGAGGCCAAGACCTGCGAGAATGAAAAATAAAGATTGCTGAGCAAACATAACCCTGGAGCAGAGATAAGCAGTGTGCAGGGTGAAGGGCAGCCTGGTCCTTATCTGCCTCCTGGTATTGCTCATCCTGGTGAGTTTTCCCCCTTGGAAGGAAGACAGACAGCAGGACAAACGGCTCCGTGCTTAATGCAGTTTGGGTTTTTCAGTGCATCAGCGTCTTTAGGTCTCAGCCAAGATGGGTATCAGGAGACCTGCAGTTCTGCACTGTCTCAGGCCGTTGCTAGCAGTTTCTGCAAACCATTTTGACTAAAAAAGTTAAGAACAACTTAAGCAGAGACAAGTTTTCAGAATTTTAGGCTTCATGTAAAGTTTTGCTGCACTATTTTTTTTTACTATCTCCTGCAACATACTTCAGTCCTCAGAACCTCAGGGGGTTCAAACTGTGTTTTCACCACCTTCCCAAGCTCCTTCTGCCCAGCCAAGGCTGAGATGGTAATTTTTCACAGACATAGGCTGGATGTCTGTCTGCTGCCTAAGAGGGCATTTGGCGGGACAGGGGAGACCCTTTGGTGGCACTGTGTGACATGAGGAGAGCGTGTAACTGCATTGTAATCACTCAGCTAAAGCAAATGATTCATAGAAAGCCAGAATACAAGCACAAGGAAGTGCAGAAGAATTACTGGTGGAAAAAAAATCCAAAATCCTCAAACAAAAAAACCCAAAGTCACACCCCAGTCAAGCAGCAGAGTCCTTTAGAGGATAAAACCTTTTCTTTAAAGTTCTTCTTCCTTCTTGCAGCACCTCCTGCAATTCAGTGTCACAGGTTTTCGTCATCCCTGAGTTTACAACAGGGAATTGCAAGTCTGTAATTTCATCTCAGAGTGTGCCTGGGACGTGTCCAGTGGCACATGGGACCCACCTGCCCCCACTCCTGCAGCCTCAGAGCACCAGCTCAAGGTGTGATAATGCTGGGAAATCAACCCCGGCACAATATCCTTGTGCAATAAGTGCAAAATTTTAGGTGTGGCTGCACAGATTAAATGGAGGTGGAATAAATCATGCAAATCCTAATGAAAGTTGAAAGCAATTTGGTTGCACTTCAATACGTTTCATCAGTCATCTCTCTTCTGAAGTGGAAATGCCGAGCCTGATGCGAATTAAACTTCCTCCCTCTTCCCTCTCCTCCAGCTTTTCAAAAGCCCTTTTGAAAACCTCTGAATACCTTTCTTGGCTGACCAGATTTTACCCTGCTCGTACCTCTTTTAACCTAATTCTCAGCCAAGACAGTGACTCTAATTTGGAGAAGTCATGGGCTTGATTTGCATCCACAGTTCCTCCCTTGGCCCTTTCTTGTCTCCCTGCAAAGGGGAGATGAGGCACAGCCAGGGATTGATGTGAAATGGAGGAGCTGCTGAGATATTTGGCTGTTTAGGGCCAACACTCAGTGGTCACTTTTCTGACTCAGGATCAGATATCAGCCAGGGCAGGGAGGGGGAAAGCAACAGGTTTCCAAAATGAGGAGCTGCCTCCAGCCAAAACCAAGGAGTTCTGCTCCATCCAGGCTGCTCCTGCCTGTGTGTGTGGTGTGTTTGAGTTGCCAGCATGTGTTAAAGCACAACTCTCCCCTCTTTGTCTTGCAGGTAGAGGATGCCATGCTAATGTTTGACAAGACGACCAACAGGCATAGAGGTAAGAGGGGTTGGGAGCTCTGACCTCGCAGTGGGTGGCAGCTTCTGCATGGGGGAGCCAAAACCAGACTCAGTGTGATGAGCCGGTGGCCAAATCCATGGTGCTAAATCTCTCTTCCTGCAGGTAGCAGGGGCTGCTTGGCATGGAATGCCACATGCACGTGGATTTTCTTGTTAGAAGTGACTTTCCTGGTCAGTCTAATGACCTTACTTTGGGAGGACCATTGTCAGGCTCCCTGGAGAGGGTAAATCCCATGGAGCTGGATGTGCTGAGGCTGCCGGGAAGCAATGGGTTTGTACCGAGGTGGCTGGCATTAGTTAAGCTGGGCATAAGGCCAGTTAAGCTGAAGTACCAGGAAATGAAGGTGCTAAAGCCATCCACGGGGATTTCAAGTGTGCTGGAGTTGTGAAACTGAGTGAGGGCTGCTCGTCCTCCAATGGTGGTAGCTCTAAACAAGCAGGATCTCCAGAAGAGGAATTTCTCTGCACATATTTCTCAAGAGAGAGGAGGTTTCATCATTCCTTGTACAGCTCTGTGAACAGGAGCTGAGGGTTATTTTCTCTATTACGGCCATTCTTTCCAGTGGAAATAAACGATGCTGCCGTGTCTCTCAGAAAGCTGTTCCCATTCCCGCTCTGTTCCCCAGCTCTGGCAGCACTGCATTCTGCTGGGAGCTGCCCTGGGGACAGGCCCCAAGGCCCAGCTCCCTGCCCTCCCCGGATATGGATTTTGTGCCGTGGTGCTGGGAGGCAGCGCGTGGCTCCTGCCCCCGTGCGACGGCGCAGGCTCAGCGCCGGGGCTGCCGCTGCCTCCGGCTCCTGCCTTGGTCCGGTTGTTGTCTCAGGCACGGAGATGGCAGCTGCTCTGAGTGGTCTGGGGAGGCTGCTAGGGGCTGGGAAGGAGCCTGTGCCCATCCAGGATGAGAGCCCCGGGATGGGGAGAGGGGAGCAGCCGCCTTCCCTCACCTTCATCTCTGCACAGGGTCAGCAGAGCTGACTGCAGCACGCTCCGAACCCTCACTGCTCTGATGTTCTCTGTAACAAGAAACTCAGTGTGAGCAGATGGCTGGGTGAGTCAGGCAAGCCTCCGGGACAGCATCCCCTCCCTCTCCCTCCAGCAGCTCCCTCCCAGGCACTGATTGCTCTCCGAAGTCAGGGACGGTACCCTGGAAAGTTCAGCAATGAGCAGAAGAACTGCTCAGGAAGATCAGCTCTTCGAGCCAGAGAGGGTGTGTGAACAGCCAGTGCCCATGCATTTGTAACAGGGACCCGTTCAAAGCTCTTACTTAGGTTGAAAAGTTCAACCCCTGACAACTTTCTTTTATATCCAGGGAATTTTCCACCCTTCTCCACACAATAACCCTTAAACAGGCCATAAATACTCTCTTCCATTTAGGATCCTTGGCATGTAGTTAGTTGCATTTAAAAGCTGCCTGATGTGGAGCTTTGGTGCTGGGCACAAGGGCCCCATGGCTCTGTGGTCTGGGGGCAACTGGGGGCAAGGAGATCTGGGGGGCTCTGTTCCCAGCAAGGCATGTACTCAGCAGATTTGGCCTCTGAGACAGATGGAGGTATTTGCTGAAATGTCCCAAATCCTGGAGCTGGGTTCCCACCTGGCTGTGCCTGCAGCGAGCTCACTGTGGCCTCAACACCCTGCTGTGCCCAGGCTCTGCTGCCGGGGTGGGCGGGAGGCTCTGCAGGGACACTGAAGCAGAGCAGTGGTGTGTGAGCCCTTCCTGTGCTTCCTGCAGGATGCTGGTCTGGTGTTCCTCAAGGTGACCCCTGCTCTGTCCCCCGCCGGTGGCTCTGTGCTGCTGTAAGCACTTCCCGAGGCGGGAGGGCACGGCAAGTGTTGGTGTCTGTGCTCTGCTAGTGCTGAGCTCTGCTCTAGCAGCCCTGCTTCAGCGTTTCTGTGCTCTTCTGGGAGCCTGCAGCAGTGTGCCGGGGAGCCTGCGGGTTTGAACCTGGGTAATGAGCCCCAAAGGAACAAAAGCAGGCTCCAAACGTTACCCCACAACCTCCCCTGTGCTCCAGAGGGCCAGGCTCTCCACCCAGGTCTGTCGCTCTGGGAACAGGGTGGGCTGGAGTCCCTCTCCTGGCAAAGAAGGGAGTTCTCTGGCACCCAGGAGAGCGAGCTCTGTTTGGGAGGCTGTATCCCAGGGAACAGGCTTACCCATTGCTGTGTGCAGGACAGTGCTGCTTGTTTGCTGGGATTAGCCAAAATTCCTGCCAGTGGGGAAGCCCGGATGGTACAGAGGGGCTGCACAGCTGCCAAAGGACAGAGAGGGCTGAGCTCTGAGTCCTTACCCTGCCAAGTACAGGTGGAAGGAAAAATCAAGTGTAAAAGGCAGAGTAAGAGTCCTCTTCATCTTCACGCTTGAATTTTTCCAGCCTTTTGTGGCATTTTCTCCTGCTCTGTACAGGTAGCTACGCTAATCAGCCTAATGAACTGGCTCCGGGCTGTGGTGATGAAGCGAATTCTGCTGCCTCGACCGCCGATAAAATCACCCCAGATTTTACAAATTGTGACGCTCTGATTGTGTTGGAAGCGTGTTTAAAATGTGGTAGTGTGCAGCAACAGCGTTAATGGCAATTCTTAAAACCACTTGTGGGTTGCAATCTGTATCTTCAAATTAGCCACGGGAAAGAGAAATGGCAGATAAAATATCCGCTGTGGTTTGCTGTCGTTAGTCTATGCCTGGAATTATCATCGTGGGCACGGAAAAGGAAAAGGATTAAAATTCACTCCCTACTGCTAGAAGGCGAGATAAATTTCCTTGCAAGCAAATCGAGAGGGTTTGTTGACATAATTCTGGCACGTGTGTGTTGCTCCTGTGTGTGTATTCGGGGAGTGTGTAACTCACCTGCACCAGCACTGCTTGATGGAAATGCAGAGATTGAACCAGGCAGAGGAAGAGGGATTTTCAAAACTGCTCAGCCTGTATTGAAAATCCCACCCAAAATAAAACTTCATGCCTGGCATGGAGCTCTTCGCCTCTGTGGTGGGCTTGATCTTGGAGGTCTTTTCCAGCCTTAACGATTCTATGATTCTATGGCCTTAAAAATGCCATCAGGCTAGTCATGCTGTGCCTTTGCTGGAGTATGTTAATGTCCAGCTATTCCTGGATGTTTTCTAAGGAAAATAAGACTCAGCTCTTGCATTTCGTGCTGATCTGTTTAGCTGTGTTAAAGGCAGGGCTGCAAAATCTGAGAGTTTTATTTGGAGTGGTTAATTTTTAGAGTATTGTAGGCAGACTATCCCTGGAATCACTTGGATGTCTCCTTCCAAGGGTTCTCCTGGCTGTGGACAGTGGGCACACAGAGAACAACACTTGATAAATATCCCTGGGTCAGCTTGTTTAGATGACCTTTCTTTTTGGAAAGAAAGTATTTGCGATTCCTGTACTACTGTATTTCTGCACTCCTCTAAAAACCACACACAAAAGTTCTCCCAACATTCTGGCAGATCACTTCTGTCACTTTCTTCACTGCCTAAAATTTCATAGAGCTGAAAATTACTGGGTCAATCTTGAAAGGATTCGGTAATTGGAAAGAAAGGAAAAAAAAAAGAGGGTGGTGTTATTTTGTTACCCTTGCAAAGTGCAGATAAAATCTGGAGTTCAGCATTAGTTATTGATCTTGGGGGGTGGAGGGAGCCTGGCAGGATGATGATGTCCTTCTAACTTCATTATGGAGAGGAGCTCCAGGAAGCATTTCAATGTGCTGGGGTGGGGGCCGTGCCCTTGGGCTCTGCCGCGCCGGGCGATCCCGATCCCGCAGCCAGAGAGGGTTTGTTGTTTCCAGCAAAGCTGAGAAAAAGCACCGCACACAGCAGGCTGCTTGAGGAGGAGGAGGAAGGAAGGGACAGTTAGATCAGTCGAGGGGTGCAAGAGTTGCCTATCCTGATTTGATCTCAGCATGGGGCAGAGATAAGCCAGGAGAAGGGGGTACAGTGGTTCTGTACCTCAGTGCGATGCTCTTGGTCCCAGCCCTGGGTGATCCCTGCCCAGCCTGTGCTTGTTCCATGGGTGCCTGCAGCCTTCAGCCACCCCAGAAGCTGTCCAGGACCTGCATCACAACAGCCCTGTGTCTTGGACTCGCAAAAAGCCAAAGATGTTGAGTGACTGAATCCCCCAAGCTGTAATTGTGGGTGTTGAGTGTAATACTATATGTTTTTCAAAGCCGTCCAGCCCCCAGAGTTATTTTCATATCAATTAACCCTCTTGCACAGTTAAGGATGGCAGTAGAGAGAGGAGGGAAGTGACAGCGTGTGATTTGGACTCCTTTAATCTTAAAACTAGACAAAATTAAAGCGAGGCAGGCTGTCTGTGGGGTGCAGACAACATCCTACGTGTTAGGGGTTAAAACATCTCCAGAGACGGACGCTGATTGTGGCAGAGCTCTTCGGTCACCTGGAGTTCTGCAGCTGATGTAGAGTCCTCTCCGCTTCCCGTGCTGCAAGGAGGGTGCCCAGGCAGGGGGTGGGTGATGGGTGAGCACCTCTCTGACTCCCAGGCCTTGCAGGGGGTGCCCACCATGCCCTGAGCAGGGCATCAGGAGGCCGCTGGCACCCAAACATGGCATCGTGGACGCTGCTGTGCCCAAGGCTGGGGGCTGATCCAAACCCACAGAACGCAGACTGAAAGGTTGGTGCCCCCCATGCCACCAAAACCACACCCCAGAGCACAGGGGCTCTCCCACCCTTCCCAGGGGCTCTGCTCTCGAGGAGGAAGGTGAGGGTCATGCTTCATGTCTGTGCCATGTCCAGCCAGGAGATTTCAGTGCATGAAAGTAATTGCCCAGGTGGAAGCAGTTGGGGTAATGGTTGTGTTTATTGGGAGAGACAGGAGTGGTGCTGTTAGAGAGATACCGCCTTGGCGAAGGAGGAGGCTTTTCTGAGGAGAAAAATAGCCTTTTGTGTTCTGTCCAGCTGCCAAAACCTGGGTTCTGGAGCTGATCTCTGAAGTTATAATTGACATTTTTATAGATGAGATATAAATATAATTAAGTCATTGCAATTATTTGTTTATCGCCATCTCCCTCAAGTCAGGCAAGGTCATGTGCATTTAAAAATACGTCCCCAGGCAGTTTTGAGAAAAGAGTAGTTAAAATATATAGAAATAATTGCCTAATTTGGTCATTTTGAGCGTAGCTTTTCTTGGCAGCAGCCTGGCTGTAGCAATGAGTATCCTTAGAAGTGCTTGGAGGGAGCCTTTGTCAGCTCACAGATTGTGCTTTTTGGGAGGCTGGGGCTGAGCAAGAGCTGCTCCAGCAGGTTTGACCCACAGATTTGGGGGAAAGCATCCACAGACACGGTGATGATGTTTTTTTAAAACATAAAGTGCTTTAAGGGCTTTGGATGAAAAGTGTGGCATAAGCTATAAATGGAGGCAGTGTTATTGTTATTGCTTTCCGAGATGAGATGGGCTTTTATTCCCCTGTCAGCTGTATCACTTCATAAATGGGACTCCAGAGAGTGCGGTTGTTTTGCGGGAAGCGCTGGCTCCACGCTGCTCCCTCCCCGTGAAATCCATCCCAGGGACCTGGGGCTGGCAACGGAGAGATTTAACCCTTGGTGACAGAACTGAGGAGTGTTTTATCTTCTCCAGAGGATCAGGGGAGCAGTAGCTGCACACGGGGGGTTTGGAGCGATTTTTAAGCAAATATTTGGTTCTAAACTTCACGTGAGGGCTGCGAAGATTCATTAGTTAATATTATTTACCATTTACACACCTATCAGTGAACACCATCAGTCACACCTGTCTGTTTGGATTGCAGCAGTGACATGTGCCATGTTAATATTTTATATGTGTGTGTTTTTAATATTACATCCCCGCTTATAAATATTCATTTCTTAAACACATTAACAGCTGCAGAGCAGCGCTGACATCTCCGCTTCGTGTCACCAGTTCTCCTCCAGGCTGGGGGATCCAAGGTGGGAGCTGGGATGGCAGCAGCAAGAGGAGAGCTGCTGTGCTCTGTGGGCTGGGGGCCACTTCCCAAGTTTCCCGTTTGGCACCAGTTTGTTGCCCTTAGGCTCTCGCAGGTGCTGGGGACTGTGAGTGTCCCCCCGGGGCAGGGCGACAGCTGTTCCGGGGCAGTGCCATGCCCATGGCTCGCCCGGCTCTGCCCTGCCCTGTTCTGCTCCCTGCTTTGGTGTTAATAAACACACAACAAAAAGGAAAAGCTGCCAATTCTTGGATCCATCTCCCTCGTCTTTTAATTTCCTGGCCGGTGCCGATGGCTGCTGCGTCGGGGCACCTGACGTGGAGTGTAAAAATAAACACGGTCAGGCCGGTGTGAGCCCCGCATCCCTGCGGGCCCCGATTCCGAGTAGCAAATCAGGCTCCTGGCCACGCTTTTCCAGGCGATTATGGAACGTCTCGGGTGGTTACAGTCATCCTGCCCCTGGCCTCACGCTGCTTAATGCCACCTGAGGCTTGCAATAATTGCCCAGCTCTGTACTGTCTGTCAGACCTTATTGCTTAATTTTATACCCGTAATGAAAATTCCATCCAGAGGACGAGGTGGTGCAAGCAGCTGCCCGGCTGGGGTGCACCCAAGGAAGGGATGCCTGTGGGTTCTTTCTCAGAAGAAGGGGAGAGGCTCCACTTGCAGCAGCCCTTGGGAAAGGGGCTGGTGTTTTTGTTTTCCTGTTTAGCAAACAAACTGCAATACTAATTAGGAAAAGAAATCCCTCCAGCCTCCAGTAAGAACTGCAAACTCAGCCCAGCAATTAGTTTGGAACCTCCAGTATCAGAGACTTTACATTAAACACCAACTTAAAAGCACATTGTAAAGGACAGTTAGGCTGTAAACTCATTTGTATCTTGTCTTCATGGCCAACACAGGTGAAGAAATCACTTAATTCTCTGTGCCCAGAAGGAGAGCCCTATGCAGCCTGACCTTTCTGACCTGGATTTATCCAGCATCCTTTCGATCAGCCCTTGGCAAGTTGAGGAGATGGTGGCTGAAGGGCTCAGACCCCAATGCTCACCCTCCCCAGGATGGAACAGCTCAGGAAGGAGCCTCGGAGCTAGGGTGCACAACTGTCTGGGGAAGTGCAGCATCTTCTGTGGCACCTGTGCACAGGAGATCTTAAACAGCCTTTCAAATATCAGTTGAGTTTGTTCTGCAGATCCGAGGCTGTTACCCTGATGCTTCAGGTGGGAAAGCAGAGGCACAGAGAGGGCAGTGCTGCTCTCACAGGTGTCTCTGGTGTCCAGGGCTGGACCATGAGCAGGATTGAGGCATTTCTTCCCATGGAACTATTGTTCATGGTCTCTGTCTTGAAGACAAAAGTCTTCATTCACTTAGTCCTGAAGTGCATCACTAACAATGCAGCTAAACCACAGTTGTACTGGAGAGGGCAGAGGAAATCAGCAGAGCCACTCTGGTCTCTGCAAGGTCCTTCAGGAAACATAAAGTAAGCGTTGTGCAAATGTTTCTGAAGTTTTCTAAATGGTGATTGTGGTACTGTCACGCTTGCAGGGGGTGAGCTTGTGTCAGAGACACCACATCGTGCCCGGCTGAGGCTGCCTTGAGGAGTGAGGTCATTTAATACGAGCTCAGTTTGCCTTCTCACTGTCACTGCCGAGCAACCAGCTTGAGTGGCAGAGAAATTAGCCCAAATCCTGGTGATCTCTGGGCAGAAAGAAACCCTATAAGCCACACATAAGTTCCTGCTTATGAATCTACCCAGCTGATGAAACCCAACCCCTTCTGCTTCCTGGCTGCAGGAGCTGAGTGATTAGCAGGGAGCACTCTGAGCCTTGTGGGACTGTTTGGAAATGTTAATTGAGGAAAGGCCAGAAACTGGAGGAGAACAAAATGCAGCATTTCCATAGACGGGCAGCCTGCGTACAACAGGCAGAATTAAAATCAGCATGGTGACCTTGAGAAAACAGGCAGCTCCTCGCAGCGTGCCCAAAAATGTGATATGAAAATGGGGAGAGACGCTGCCTCACTCGCTCCCTGGTGTGTTGGTTCCTTCTCCCAGTGGATCACAGGGAGCAGACTGGGCAAATCCTCTCCAGCATGCACAGGGGGAGCTTTTGTTTTTCACAGACCTGTGCTTTCTGTTGGTTGAGTTTGATAATGGATCTTTTGGAGCCCTTGCAGTGAAGGTGAGGAGGATGTTGCAGAGAAAGGGGCTGGTTTGTCACCCTGGAGTGAGTCGCCTAGGCCCCTTGTGCCTTTAATTGCACAAGGTCATTGCCATATGTAAGAGCCTCCTGGTGATCTCTTTAAACAGATAACACATCCTCTATCCCCTAAATCTTGAAATTCAGCACAAACAGAGGTTACACAGATAATAATGCTGGTAACGAAGCTTTTGCCCCTGAGCCTCCATCAGAGCAGGCTCTGCCACTTGTTCTCCCCGTCCTCACATCCCTGGCTGTGGTTCTGTTTCTGGACTTTTAAAGTGTTGGGAGTTGGGGGGGGATGCTCCTCTGAGCTGTAGGTGCACCTCTGCAGGTACCTGAACACGTGTGTGTCCCTCCTGGGGGAGCAGCAATTGCTCCCAGGGTTGTTTCTGCAAGGCAGAATCTCTAAGTGACTCTGTTGCCAAAGGAGGGCTTGTCAGGGGGGTGGAAATGGAAGATTTCTTTAATTAGTTTGATTAATATGTCCTGGCATGGAGTGATTTTGCTTATCCTGTGTGGTTTTTGTATATATAAGCTGAAGTAAGAACATCTGGCGCTTTTTTCGCTGGATCCGATAGAATAAGTTGAAAAACGGCTTCTTTCAGAAAACTGCAGGTTGGCACATTTGGGTTGTGGGTTTTATCTTTTGAATTTATTGAGTGTTTTCTGGACCAGAAAACTACCTTCAGCTAGAGTAGTAATTCAGAGATTGCTCCCCATTTTAAAACACCTTCCCAGTGCCAAGAGCCTCCTGAATTCTCTGCTGTGGGGGAGATCAGGAGTGAACAGATCCAGCGCCGTTAATCCTCCTCAGCCCTCCCATGAGTGATTCCAAGCCCCTTTCCAGCTGTGTAGGGAATGGAAGCCTGCGTTGTCCCAGTGAATCCCAGGTCAGATGTGGGAATGAAAATGCTGAGCATGGTTCTAGGCTGGGTGCATGGCTCACACTTTGACCACAGAACCATTTCTCCTTTTTACTCTCACTGGGAGCATTGCCAGCCCCAGTATGAGTCAGGTGGGAGTTGTGAGGTTGACTTGGGTCACAGCAGTGCCCTGGTGATGGAGATCTTCCTCCTTACCCATTGCAGGAGTCACACGTGAACACACGTGTTCCACAGAGCACTGGAAATTAGGGCAGGATCCCTAGGGAGAAGCCTGGCAGGAGAATGTGCTTCGTTGTGGCAACAGATATTCCCCCATCAGCTCACAGGGAGTTTGGATGAGCTAAAATCACTTTAAGTCTTGGCAGGGGCTCAGCTGTTGCCATTTCTGTTCCTGTTCTAGCAGCTCTGTTCCACTTCACCCAAACTAATAAAAAGGTAAAAATATTTGCTTTCGTGCTGCCTGGGTGCAATTGCAGGAAAACAAAAAAAGAATCAGATTACAAAAGTGTGGGATTTGTTTCCTATTACCCCACTCTTGGTGGTATCCTACAGGTTTTCTTCTGGTCCTTTGGCTTCATTCTGCTCCATCCTGACAGGGCAGGAGCACAGAGCCAGTTCCATACCTGCCCCTGTGGTTCAGGAAGGTTTGGAAGTAGCAGGAGGGTGGTGGGAGCTGGAGATGGGCTGCAAACCTGCCTGGCTGCCCGGGGAAGGAGCAGCTGCAGAGGGAAGATGGGAGCAGCTGTGGGTATGAAATTAGTCATTCTATGAAGAAATGGATTTGATAAATAATAAAACAGTGGTATTAACAACAGATGCTTTCCAGGTCAGATGACTTTGATAAAAGCACCCAACAGCCGTGGGTAATGGTATGAAAAATATGTATCTATATTTATAGATCTATTTATATGAAAAGGCATATAAATAAGTGTGTGTGTATATGCTCTCTGTAAAGGTACCTGACATTTTATTTCTGGTTTAAAATGACAGTGGAATGTCGCTGCTCCCGTTCTTCACAGGCTTTGAGACTTGTCAAGAAAACCTGAAATTTGATCAATTCCCCGAAACCAGAGCTCCCTCCCCTCCTCTCCACAGCACAGGCTCCATTTGTTTTTGTATTCATACCTTTTCATTTTGATAACTGTTTTGATTTGTAAAATACTATGCCTTATACAATGTTTCCTTTATGATGATGTAGTGTGCTCTTCTTATCTTTCACCTTAAATCTTTGATAAGAGCATTTTAAAAATGAAATTGCTACCTGGCACCATTACACACTCCTGGCTGCCTGCCAGCAAAGACAGAGCTGCTGGAGGAGAGAGGAAAGGAGAGGAGAGAGGCTCTGGAGAGCCTTCCCGAGGACTGCAGGAGCTGGGTTGGGATGGAGGAGGCTGAGGAGGGGGAGGAAGCACGGCAGGACTGAGCTGCTGTGTTGGCACTGGGAACGCTGGGGTGGAGATGCTGCCAGGGGTCAGTGCCCCGTTCCAGGGGTCCCTGAACATTCCCCTGTTGTCCCTCCCTTCTGAATTCCATGTTAACCCAGTGACTGTCCTCACAGCCACACAGGGGGCAGAGGGAGCCCATAAGGGGTCACTTTATTTTCCCCTCAAAGCTGTCACAGTGAACTTTTGTGTTTGTGATGTTTTGGTAGGGTAACCCAGCACTGCTGGAGTTTCCAGCACATCCAAGTAATTGAAATGTTTTTGGATAGCTGCTGGTTGTGCTGCAGGATGTGATTTATCAGGGGAGGCATCAGCAGTGGGAATGTCAGTAAATAGAACTGTCTGACGTGGCAGGTCATTTTTATTTTAATGTGGTGGATTTAATGAACTCTGGTTGTTATAATTCATGGCAGTGGTGGAATGCATCCATCCCCTCCTGATGACATTGGGTGCTGCTCTGTCCTTCGTTGGTGCCGTTGTTATGGCTGGAGAGCTCCACTCTCTGCCTTACATTCCCAAAGTGCCAAGGGTTGGCTGACAAATTGTTGCCTTTTGTATTCAGTACTACGAGCAATAAACGTACCCAAAAAGTTCCCCAAGTAGTTGATGCATTATAAATTGTTCTTATTTACTGAATCTCTCGAAAGGGTGCTTGCAGAGGCCTGTGGGTGTTCTCCAGGTTCTGGGGACGGAGCTGGGGCTGTTCCTGCCCTGACTCCTCTCCAGGAGTTCAAGGGTTGGAGAGTGTCGAGGTCAGAGCCAAGAGCAGCCCCCAGATCTGCTGTCAGGTGATTGAATAGCATTTGTGTCCAGCCTAACCCAATCTATCTCACCTCGCTGAGAAGAAAAAAAAAATAATCCTGCATCAAAATTACTCCTTTTGGAACTGTCTTGTCTCTTTTGAGTGGGAACTGGAGACAACTAGACAAGCTTCAATGGAAGCGAATAAAGAAACGTTACTTTGTGAACACAATCTTCTGGTACCAGTCACTTCTCAACAGCCATTCAATCAAAATGCTAATGGCAAAGGCAACAAGGGAGCGAGGTTATTGTAATCCTAATTGATAGGCTGCAGGGATGGGGTTTGATAAGTGCTGTTGAAGAGATGTTTTTGAAATATGATTCCCTTTAATTACAGTGATACTAATAAAAACTGAACAAATGATTTAATGATAGTTTTCTAGGTAACGGCCTGAAGATTTTGTTCCAGTTATTTTGGAAGTTGTTTTGGTTTTTTTTTTTTTTCTTTTTTAAACCAGAAATTATGAAAATCACCTCAAAAATAAAGCCGTAGTGGCAGGTAGTGACTTTATCTCGACTTGCATGGCTACTTTGCATCAAAATTAATACTGTCACATCTGAAGCTTTTGAATAAGAAATCTAGTCATTTATTTATACAATAGACTTTGCTGAAAGCCCACAGTTGAAGCCACATTGCATGTAGGAATGCATTTAATATCCAGTGCTTATAATAATTAGGATCAATTATGCCAGCAAGGATTTGAAAATACATTTTGAGGGAGGGGCTGAGGGGTATTCACAGGGGTTTTACAGCGCATCAGGAGCAGGGGTTGGATCATATGAATGGAGATCACTGGCATTCAGCAACGGGAAGCTCAAACTTTCCCAGGGCAGCAGCATTTTCCATGTCCCCTGATGGGTGGGAGAGCTGTGCCAGTGCTCCATGTTCTGTAACTTGCATCTTGCCTCTGGAAATAGGAACACAAAGAGAAGGGGGAGATCTGTCGCTGACAGGCAGCCTCTGTCTCAGCTAATTTTTGATGATTTAATTGATAACAAAACAAATAATTTTTTGGGGGGGATGTCTGTGTTTTGCTGTTGTTGGCATCGGTAGAGGCTCCTGGGACAGGGAGGATGCTCTCTCCTGCCTTTCAATTTGTCAAGCTCTCTCTCAAAGATCTGCCAGAGAAGAAAGGGTAATTAATAGGCTTGAAGTCATTTCCGATGTGTCAGTATTTCTGCCTTGCTTCCAAGTGATAATGTTCGCTGGCTCGAGGCCTCCGGGGAGCCTTCCATCTTATTAACTTGTCTAGGAGAAACAGTGAGTGGGGACAGCTTGGGCCAGTGGGTGACATGAAATAAGGATTTGTGCTGCAGCGAGCTGTAAACACGGGGGCCAGTTGAGTAAAAAGTGGAAAGGAAAAAAAATAAAGGAAGAAAAATGTATTAAAAAGGCCACTGGTCACAAGTGCAGCTGATGGAGGGGGGGATGTGCTTTATTTAGGGCAGCCTGTACTCACTGCATTGAGCTGGAGCTGATTTTGTGCTGTGTCACCCGTGGCCAACTTGGGCAGTGCCAGAGCTGGGTCCTGGTTCTGGCTGGGTCCCTCTGAGTCACCCACTGGTCACTCTGGTCCAGTGTGTGGCTTCTGCTGCTGGAAAACCTCGTGTCAGACGGGCTGTGGTGGTGTTTAATTTTAACCAGAGGTAAAGGTGTAAACGCAGGGCTGTCCCGTGTGCTCGGTGCCGTCCTGCTGTCCCTGCACAGCCGGGGCACACGGCGCTGGAAGGGACCTGTTTGTCAGCTCACCAAGGGCTGGGCCATGGCCTCGTTGCTCTGGCTCAGTGCCAGGGTGGTTGGCAGCTCTTGCAGCGTTTCTGGGCTGCCTTTGGGAACTTCAAACTGGGCTGGGGACGCTGGGGTGTGCAGGCGCCTTCGTTCTCGGAAGAACCGCAGGGATTAAGTCATCCTCCATCCTGTACAGAGCCTGGGACACGCTGGCACTTGCACAACAGCCTGGTGGGGTTGCGCTGCAGTGACAGGGTCCCTGGTGAGGGAGCAGTGCTGTGCCTTGTGGTTGGGGTGTGGAGAGGGGGGAAAGACCCCCTTCTTCCACGTAGTTCAAAACGTGCTCTTTGGAGCTCCTGGAATCCTGCCCACCGTGTCAAGGGGAGGAATCCACTGGTTGTAGGTGGGCTCTGGTGTTCCCAGTTGCCTTTGGCTTCAGTAACAGCTGGAAGACAGGCTGGAGAGAGGGACAGAGGGGCAAGGGCAGAGCGAGGAGGGGGTGTCTGGGGGCAGTGTTGGGGCAGCTGAGCCCAGCCCAGCCCAGCAGAGCTCTGACCTTCACGGCAGGTGTGCCCTTACGTGAGGGGGGTGCTGCATCTGCAGTTTAACCTTCTTTGCTTTTCTTGGCTTGGTTTTAAGTTCTCCTCCACCACACAAGCGTGAGAGCAGCTTCATGAGCCGTGCAGGAGGGACCCAGTGGGGACAGCGCTGGTCCCACCGTGGACGAGCTGTTCCTTGGGACTGTTCTTTTGTGATGGTTTGAAGTAGCAAACCCTGGTGTTTTGGGTCACTGGGAAGGAACAGGATGTCTTTCACATATTGACAGCTTTTGTTCCTTCTCTCTTCTTTCCTGATCTCACCCCTGTTTGTCGAGCTCACTTGTCCTGTTCCAGAGAAGCATTGCTAAATATCTCTGATACCTCTTGGCAAAGTGTGAGGTGGCCACAATGAAAAAAACAAGCCACCTCAAAGCTCTTTGATGATTAAGGCACTTAACCAAAGTGTTAAGTTCTTCTCTTCCACTGCAGAGCATGTTTCTGCCCACTGGTGTTCCCCTTGCAAGCACTTATTAGGGAGGCTCTGGTATAATCTAATTAAAATTTGGTTTAATATTCTGTGAAAATGAAAACTGAATCCTCCCTGCTTGGAAGAATGACCATGCATGTATTAGTCCTCTGTTTTGTTGTTGTTGTTGGCTTATTCAAATATTAACACTGCCTGCACGCTCAAAATGATGGTTTGTGTCCATTAACAGGGCTTAATTCCCAAATTTAATGATGAGTGATACACAGGAGTTGGTGAAAGCTGCTTGCTGGATATTTTTTATTATGTTTTCTATGCTAATGATCCTTCCTGGAGGTAAATAAGAGGAGGGGATGCTGGGCAATATTATTACTGTGAAATTAAAATAAAGTCTCATTATTTGAGGATGGAATTTAGTGGCTGAAGGTTTACTCTTCATCTGCAGCTTCATTCTGAATTCTTCCAGCTAATTACCTGCTGATTAACTGAGGACAGGCATTGCTCACCTTGGCCCTGAGCATCAGGTTCTCCTGGGCAGGGTGTTGGGGTGGATGTATTTGGTACACGTGAAGAAGGTACTGACCTCCAAAAAATAGGTAACTGCAGCTTCCCTGCGTTTTCTGGTCAGACTTAACTCTTCTTTAGGGAAAAGCTTTTCTGGGAGGGAAAAAAAACCAGAATTTAAAGCTGGAATTTATTATAAAAAACACTGAAACCTTTTACTCTTGCATTGAAGATGGGAAAATTACCAGAATGTCAGAAAACCTCCAGCTATCTGAATGTTTCCTTCCCTTTTCCCACCTGTCTTTCTGAACTTGATTTTAAACGTGGAAATATCTCTGTTCCTGATCTATTGAAGGTTCCCATCAGTGACCAGCAGAAAGGCTGCTCTGGTGTGTGTCTCCTGTGGGCAAAAGATAACTTTAAAAAGCACAGTTTTTATCTGGAGAGAGCAGGGTGGGAGGCAGGAGCCACGGGGATGGATCACCAAAAACTTTCTCTGTGCAGGGAGCGGGGATGGGAGGATCTGCCCGGAAAATGTGTCAGGAAAATCCCCTCAGAGCAGATGTGCCCTGGGATTGCAAAGTCTCTGGTGTAGAAGGCGCTTTCCCAACTCGGGCAGGGCAGCCAAAGCCAGCACACCCCTTCCCAGACCCTGCTCCCTCCTCCTCCTCCTCCTCCTCCTCGGGGACAGGGCACGAGTGAGGCTGTGCCAGGCTGGAGGGACTGTAACCAGTGCTCTGTTGTGATGGCAGCTCGAGAAACAAGGAGTGTTTGGAAGGAGAGCCCTTTTTCTTGAGAGTTTAAAGGGAAGGTGCTGAAACCACAGCGGGGCTCAGCAGGGGGAGCAGCCTGGCTGCACCCGAGGTCAGCGTGGGGCTCCACGGTGTGTCCACCCTCTGTGTGAGAGCACAGAGCCACCCAGCAAGGAGCCCACAAGCACTGGGCTCAGGAAGTGCTCCTGCCTGTGGGATTTCTGCCATGAAGCCCCTGGTTTGCACCGTCCCCCTGAGCCCTCACACTGATGCTCTGCCCACAGATGACCACTGAGCCCTTGGACTGACCAGACTGGGGGTGGCTCATGGGATGAGGTGGGATGGTGCTGACATCAGCTGGGGTGGGTGAATGTTGAAACAATCAAACCAGTCAGCAGCTGGTTTCACAGTGATTCCCTCGCTCATGCAGCTGATCAGGGGTGGTTTTGGTGCTGGCCACGAGGCACCTCTGGGGGGCTGCACTATTTCCCAGTCCCCCTGCCCTCTGTGGCAAAGGATAAATCACCCATCCTAGGGTAGATGGATGGAACGTGGTGTCAGGCGGGTGTCAGCTTCACCAGGCTGAAACCGCAGTGACGTCATGAAGCAGATGAAAACATTAAGTCTTTAAAACCATATGTTGCGTGTGTCATATCACAAGAGCTTTATATCCCTGCTGATAACGATTGGCCGCACGTTATCTCTGCCTTCTCGCCCGTACATTTCTTACAAGCTGATAAACTTTGAGCTGGATGAGAACCAAGTGTGCCACGTTGGTGACGTCGGGAGCAGGGCTGGAACAGCCTGCCCGGGGGCTGATAATGGGGTGATAGCAGGACCTGCTGCTGCAGGTGATTCTCAGCACCTCTGCTCCAGGCCCTCTGTCCTGGTGGTGGGCTCCAGGTGATGCAGTGATCCACAGCCAGGTAGCCACCGTGGCCAGCAGCAATAGATAAATACCAGAGAGCAGTGCTGGTGTTTCAGGAGCGGGATGCCTCGCTTCACTTGGCATTTTAATCTGCTCCAGCACTAGGCTGGAATAAGCACTTTTTTAGCGTGCGGTGATTTATTTTGTTAAAAACCAAAGCATTATTCATAATTATGCAGTTTTATGAGAGTATCCATAGCAGTGTTCTTCCTGTGGTTGGCTGTGGGAGCTGGAATAATATTTAAATAAGAGCCCTGGGGAAAGGACACGCTCACATTCGGCGCGGGGCTCAGCCTATTGAACTGGTGTATAATTACCTCTATTCAGCACCACTGCTCCAGTTATCAGCCAGCGTCAGGGGGAAGGCCAGCGCTTCAAAATGACACAGATTGTTAGGGAACATCAAACTTTTTTAATACAGTTAATGATCCTCAGCTATAAATAGCCTGTTCCCGGTGACTGGCACCCAGGGTTTGTGCTGAGCTGCACGGCACCGTAGTTTGTTGGGCTTTGTTTTCTCCTTCCACAGATACTGTAAGTCCTTCCACCCAGATGCTTCACAAACAGGGTAAACAGACCCTTTCTGGGTTGGGAGGTGAAGGGCCTCCCCAGCAGGAATTTGTCCAAGGTTGTGTATGAGGTGGGAGTCCAGCAGCTTCATCCTCTGGTCTTTTTGCCTCTTGCCCCCCACCATGGACTGGAATGGGGATGGCTCCTCTGGGGCTTCTCACCTCTCCCGTGCCACTGGACAATCTCCTGGGAATGGCCAGGCCTTAGTTTCATGGTGAGACAGGCAGCTTTCATATATGCTGTGCCCCAAAATTTCCTCTGTCCTCTCTCCAGTTAAGTACGACTGCAGGTTCATGGAGGAGAGTTTGGAGATGGGGCTCTCTGAGTTTGGTGGCAGCTGCAGCCCAAGAGCTCGAAACAAGAAGGACTTGTCCTGGCAGTGCCCTGCTCTGACCCAGTAAATCCTGAGCGAGTGTAAATCTGCTGAGGGGGAATTGTCTGCAGGAAGCCTGGCCGGGGCATTTCTCTGTGCTCGGGCTGCATCACGAGCAGTTTCTACTCCCTGGGAGTGCATAGATCCCTGTAGGTTGCTTTACCCTTTACAAAATGAGATTTGAACCAGCCAAGAATTCTGAGAGTGGCACTTAAAGGCTCAGAGTGCCGCAGACACGCTGAGCTGCTCGCTGGAGGCAGCGTGTGAGGCTGGGACGGGGCATCAGGCTGAGCTCAAGAGGGTTTCCAGTCAGCAGTGCTGCTGAGTACCTCAGCAAAATAATGCCAAAACCCCCTGAAACCCTGCACTGAGTCCTGAACTCCAGCACGCTGATGGAACAGCCACGGTGGGACTCTGCCACAGCTTTGTTCTCCGGAGCCTGCAGGGACCACGGAAAAGGTCATCGCACAAACACCGCTCCTCCACGGAGAGCTCTTTGTCCGCTTTGAAAGCGGGGAAGCAAAGGGGACTCTCATGGAATGCCTGCCCCCCACCCCGCCCCATGTGTTCCCGCTTCCAGCCCAGGCTCGGGGCAGGAGCCAGCCCGTGCTGGGTCTGGGGCTTTGGCTGCTTTTTGGTACCGTGGGTTTGCTCCCGGTGTGGGCGAGGACGGAGCCGGCGGCTGGGGATGAGCACAGGGATGGAGCTGCAGGCCTGGGCACTGTGAGAACACCCCGGGGAACACTCAGGGTGTGTAATTAGTTCCCCGTTTCCTCTGCCTGCGACTGCTGCTCCTGGTGCTTTTGTTTTTAAGGATAAAGATTTCAGCGTTTTCCCCGAAGGTTTGAACAAAGGTTGAGCGCGGGGGGAAATCCATAAAACAATGTCACTGGAACGCGGGGAGGAGAGGGAAGCTTTAATAAAGCTTTGCTGGCCCTGTGCACCTGGGAGTTGGGCTGGGATGGATTTGAACAGGAAAGAGGCACTGGAGAAGGTCACCTCTGAAGGTGGCAGATGACAGAGCTGCGTGGCCGCACTTCTGGGGGAGCTTTGGCAGGAACCCATCTGTCCATAGGTGTTCGTTCATCCCATCCTCCAGCATGTGATTCCCTGTCATCCTGGGGCTGGGGAGGGTGCTGTGCTTGGGTGGGACAGGGGTAGATAGAGGGAAGAAAATTTCAAGGGAGCCATTCACAGCAGGCAATGACAAGGCTGTAGCTGTCACAGGAACTCAGAGGACGGTGGTGAGGCACTCAGCAATGACAAATCATGGATTTTGGATGGCTCAGCAGAGAAAGTCCCTCTCTTTTTACCTCATCCATCTGTGCATAGTCTTGAAAAGTGGCTGCAGGGGAAGGGAAGCACCTGCTGTACCTGAGGAGAATTGGGAAGCCTATTTTAGATGTGATACTTTAAAATTTAGATGTCATTATTAGCAAAGGGCTCTGGGTTTTGTGCTTGTCTGAGCCTTGTTTTCCTTCTCCTTTCTCAGCAGATCCCTTTTACAGAGCTGGTCTGCTCTGTGTGGTCCCTATTAAAAGTTTCCTTTCCCAGGGTGATTCTACTCCTTTGTTGCATCTGGTTCTTGAATGCTTTATACTATCAAACAGCAAAACTGCTTTTATTGATGCAGCAAAGAACAATGGGATTTCTCCAACAGTGCTCCCAAAATACACTCGTGGCTTTCTATTTATTTTTTTTTATTGCTGGCTTCCTACAGTGGAAAAAATGATTAAGATCTGTTAGGTTTACTCTGGTCACTTCAATGGGAGATTGGTAATATCAACAAACGACTCCATAAATGGATTATCTCCTCTGCTCTGGCAGGGCTGAGGCGCTGGGCTGCTGCCCTGCCTGTGCTCCTTGGGCGAGACAGGCAGCTGGGAAAGCAGAAACATCCTTGATTTACAGGAGGGTTGGGCAGAGCTGGGGGTGCTGGGCTCGTGTCAGGTCACTGCAGGGTGGTGGGGTGGGCTGGACATGCGTGGTCACTGCAGGGTGGTGGGGCAGGCTGGAAGTGCGTGGTCACTGCAGGGTGGATTCAGGTTTTCCATGTGAACAGGTGTCGGGATAAGTGTGTCTGCCATATTAAAAAAAAAGATTATGCCATGTTAAAAATTTGATATATGCATTTTAACGGCCACTGTCAGCCTTTGCCCCCTGGACATATGTAAAATTTGATGACTCCTGACTATCTGGAGCTATTACCCTAGAAGCAAAGCTGTTTGCCCTGTTTCAGGGGAGTAATGTGGAGCTCGGGATGGAAGCTGGAGCCAGGAGAGTCTCTGGTCTTAATGAGGAGACGCTGTGCCAGCTACGAGACCATGGGTGGGGGTCTGAGCGACCTGCTCTAGTGGCAGGTGTTCCTGCCCATGGCTGGAGGCTGGAATGGGATCAGCTTTAAGGTCCCCCCCAGTCCAGCCCATTCAGTGATTCTGTGTTACCTCACTTCACCTGTGGTCCTGGACAAAAATCAGACACCAAGCTTACATTTAAAAGGGTGTGTTTCCCCCACCTCCTCTACTTCTATCAGAGCTTTCCTGTGAATACACCCGAGCAGTTTGAGCTTTTTTTCTTGTTCTCAGCCCATGCACACGGGGGAAAGCTGGGTCAGCGTTTGCAGGGATGTTTGAGGCTGTATCTCACACCCTCGGTGGTGGTGGGAGCTGGTTTCCAGGAATAGCTGAGCAAATACTTTGCTCTTTACATGTGTATCCGGAGGAACAACTGGTGCGTGCATTCAAAGCATCTGTCCTGGCCAGGCTCTCTCTCTCACAGCAGTCTGCGTTGTTTGCTTAGGCAAATACTGATACGCTGCGTGAGCAGCAGGGATGGATTCCTGGCCAAGGATATTAATAATGTCCAGGAATGTTGTGTGCTGCCTGAAGTTTTAGCCCGGAGGGGTCATACTGCACAGCTCAAAGGGATTAGCTTAACCTGAGGCTAAGCTGCTCATTTTTGCTGGTATTTCCCTTGACCCTAGTCAATTTTTTCAATTCCTTGAATAGCTTTTTGTTGTTCGGTGCTTGATTTGTTATTCCTTTGCATTGTGATATATGGAGTCAGTAGGGCAGTGGAGAGCTCTCCTTCCCAGGCAGGGCTGGCAGTGCCTTGGGAGGCAGCTCAGGGATGGGTAAGATCCATGCAGGCTGCAGGGAAGCCTCGCTGGGTTTTGGGTGAAGGATGCAAACCCAGCAGCTAAAGCTCAGTGAGGAAAAACATTGTTGAAGACAGGGGGCTTTCCATGGGGGTGCACCTGTGGAATGTGCCCTCATGTCCTCGCTCACCTGAGCTTTGCACTGGGCGCTCCTGTGGCGCTTCCTCGCGACGATGCCGGGGCTGCACCAGTCTCACACTGGCTCTCCTGTTCCTCCCAGGGCAGCCCCAGTGGGGAAGGGGTGTCTCTGCTGCACCAAGCCCCACGCTGGGACCTCTGCCCAGGGACTGCAGTGACAGCTGCCAGCAGTGTCACCAGCGCCACTTTCAGAGCCTGTGGCAGAACGTGGCCTCTCACCTGCCCATTTCTCTCGGTGATGCTCATGTGTTAATGCACGCTCCCAGCAAAGTGCCCTTCACTGTGCCTTCCCTGCTCTGCAGTTTGCAGGGAGGACTCTGTAACCTCTGCTGGCAGCCGGGGAGCCTGGGGCCATGTGTGATCTGGGGGGTGTTCACCGCCCCGGTGGCTCTGTCCCCCCCAGCCCTGAGCTGTCTCTGCTGCTGCTGCTGCAGGATCCAGGTAGGCAGGAGTCACCTTGAGCACAGCCCTTCAGCTGCTGGGAGCATCTCCCCCTGCAGAGGCAGTTCTGGAGATGCTTCATTTCTCTGGGGGCACCTCTGGCAGCTGCTGCACCCCAGAATCCATGGTGGGGGAGTTAAATTTAGGCAGCACAAACAAGGTGGGGGGTTCTGGGCTTGGCAGGTGCTTGGAGAAGAGCAGAAGCAGTGGCCAAATTTGGCCTGGTTCCTCCACCATGGAGCTGCCTCTTGCTTCTCCTCCACTTGCTGAAATGGAGCAGAAACTCGTGTTCAGAATCCCTTTGGAGTTTGGAGGGAGTGGTCAGCTCCAGGAGCACAGAGGCTCAGGGGCAGCGGCTCACCGGGGTGGGGGTGAGCCATGGCCCTGTCACCAACCAGGGGACACTGATTGATGGTGCCTTTTGGTGGCGGGTGCTCTGTGACAGAGCCTGAAACTGGACCATTGCTGAGATGTGGCACAAATGGGCCTGGGTGAGGGCAAGCTGGGGGTCTGCCCCTCCCAGCCTCCCCATAAAAGGCACCCACAAATGCCCCATTGCGGGTGGGCACCCATCATCCCCCTCTTTGTCACAGAAAAGACAACTTTGGGCTCTTGGTTGCCGAAGATACAACTCTGGAAAGGAATACTTCCACTTTTTTAATAATCTATTTCTATAATTGAAGGATTTCAGATTTCTTTTGTAAGAGCAAGTGCCTGCTTAAACATGGAGACAAATACAACCAATAATATGTACTTGAAATTTAATGCAGGCTAATTCATTTTGGCACAGTCCCAGATATGCTGATTAAATGGCCTGTGAAGTGCTACAATATCTTGATAATGTACATTCCACATTTGATTATATAATCAATTATGTTGCACCTAATAACATTTAAAATTAGTGGAAAAGCTGTGAGCAGATTGTATCAGGTGCAGAGTGGGTCTTGGGCAGCTTTAAAAAAACTTCTACCAGCGTACACTGCGAAAGAGCAGGCGTAGATGGATCTTCAAATACTGTTCTTCAGGAAACCAGAGACTTGATAAAATTTCTGTTAATTTATTGACTTGATTTAGAATAAAATAAGGTGTCTGCAGCTCCCCTGGTTTGCTGCTGGCGAAGGGACTAATCTTTCCTATCAAGAGGTGACCTTGCACCAGGTGTTTAGAACAACCCTGGTGATGTTGGCAGTAATTTTGTGGTGACTTTAGCCCCTGGGCCAGACCCAGAGCTCAGCTCTGCCTGTGGGGGTTTTCCTGCACCCACCAGTGTGAACCAGAGCTCCCCTTCACTGGTTCTCCCCTGCTTGGGGAACCTGAGTGGGCACTCACTGCTCCAGAGGGATTCCCCACCTGGGTGGCTGGTGGTGATCACTGTGATGGGGGAGCCCCAAGCTGGCACCTGGGAGCAGCCAGAATTATTTGGCAAATGATTGTCATTCCTTTTTGGAAAAGTGAGTGCTTTCTGGGTGACTGGAGATGGCAGGTTAAGGGGAATTTGGCCTGGGTTTTATGGCCCTCCGGTAGAAGAGGGTTGATGGCAAACAAATGCGTTATGGCCCCAGACAAGCTGTTGCTCCATTTTTTGTTCTGTTTAAAGCAGCACTATCAACCAGTTGGAATATAGGCTTGGAGTATCGCAGGGAGTAATCTAATTAGTATGAAGTCAATTCACTAGTTCCTTTTGTATCTCGTGATTAAATAAGTGGGAAAATGGCTTGAAAATTAGGTGCTAGAACAACCCAATTACATTTCTGTAGCTTTTTGTATTCAATTTCATAAACAATTTTGCTCTTCGCTGGTTAATCAGTGAATGCCTTTTTCCAGTTTGAAAAGCACTTTTGAAATTATAATGCAATTAAATTGTGTGTGGATGTTCTGGCATAGCGAGCGTGAGGGCTGGGGGCCTGGCAGCCAGCCACGCTCTACCTTGACAGTAATGAGTTCCTGAGCTGGCAGCTTGCTGGTGTCATTCATAATATTGTCCACGCTGGGATGCTGTGAGAGGCAGCCGGCTGTGCTCCTTCCCAGCCGGGGCGGCCAGGATGCGGTGCCGGATCCTCTCCCCTGAGCAGGGATCCTCGGCAGACCCAGCGCCTCGGCAGAGGCTCAGTGAGCAGATCAGATGTGCCAACATCCAGTGGAGTTTATCACAAAGTTGTAGAGCAGCTGCCTGTGTGCTTTGGGCTTTTCCTTTTTTTTTTTTTTTTTTTTTTTCCCTCTTCCTTACATGAGCCTTTGCAAGGCTGGAGACTGGCAAGGGATGTGGGGGGATTTAAGTGTTGTTTTCCTGGGGGGCATAACAGGGACAAGTAGGAGAACATCTCAGTGTCTTGTTTTCAGAGAATCACAGAACGGTTTGGGATGGAAGGGCTCTTAAAGCTCATCCAGCAAGAGTCTTCCAGTGCTTGCTTTTTGTGCAGTATTTGTATCCAGCCTGCTCGTGGAGAGTGGGAGCTGAATTCAGCCTCCTGGGGAAGGGTGACCAAGCCTGCGTGATCCCGGGGTTTACGGCCGAGCAGCACAAGGGGAGAGGCAGAAAGCTGTGTTAAGAGAAAAAGAAATAGCGTTGGAAATAATGACTTGCTTGGCAGGTTTTAACAAGTTCAGTAATGGTATTAGGTGCCCTTGGCTCAAGATAGTAACCTCCTCTTAAATGATCATTACCTGGCTAATAAAGAGCTCAGAGCAGGTCATTACAGCTTAATTTAGACGTAGCATCCTGTTTGGTTTGCACAGCGTGGCCATCTCTCAAGTTGTTGAATCTGTTGCCTGGATATGAGGCTGGGATGTGGGATTGCTCGGGTTTTCACATGGGGACCCTTCCCCAGCCCTCCCAGGACACAGGTGTCCCTTCCCACCCTCACCTGGGCAGGAGGAGCTGGTCTCAGCACTGAGTGACCACAGGCAGGCAGGAAGATGTGCAGGAGTGGGGGTCCAGCCTCGTGCCCCCCACACTGCCCCGGCCTCTGCTCCCTCCTGTTGAGCCCTTGTGCTTCTCTCACCCCATTAGCAGCAAGTTTCATGTGCAAATAATTCCAAGAACCAACCCCCACGCGTTATTAATATTTTGAAGACATCTCTTTGATAAGCCCATCTTTTCAGCCAATTTCCTATTTCTCCCGAAAGCAAAGCATCTTTCCTCCCAGTTTCGTAAATCTGTTGTTAAAGGGAAGAAAAGGAAATGGAAAAAAGGATTCCCCCGCCTCTAAACCCTGACACCAGGCTGGGTTCTGCACCGCCTTTGTCAGCCCTGGATGGAATTATGCATCATGAATAAAAACTGCTGTCAACACGCATTGGGTTCGAAACATTAGAGCATATGGTATGTGATTATCTGTATTGTCAAATGCAATAAAGTGAATTTGGATATAATAAAAAATGTAATATTTCAGAAATTTGGTAATAAACTGTGGAAGAATTGACAGGCAGAGAGTATCTGATGCCTGTGGGCAAACAGATAAAGATGGCAGGACGTGGCACTCGGTGGCTGAGGCGGTGCAGCATCAGGAGCTTGATTTTCTGATGGGAGCCTGACTGGGCTGACTTGACACCCAGGGTGTGGTGGCCTTTGTCCCTGCCTGGCTGCCAAAATCTGTAGGTCTCACTAATGAATAGACAGAAGCACAAGGTTCCCATTTTGGTTGTAGATGGCTTAATTGGATTTTACAAATACTTGGGGTTTTCTTCTCTGATAGCAAAAAGAAACCTGTTAGAGTCTGCCATATTCTCCACCCAGCAGCATTCCCAGCATTTCCATACCTCTGACTCCTTACTGAGCCAGGAAATCTGTACCTGAATAACAGGGAGCAGTGAAAGGCTGTGAGGAGCAGGGTGAGGCTGCCCCCAAATACTAAGGAAAAAGGAAACAAAACGGTGGAGGTAATTTTCTCCTGCATTATCTCACGTTCCAGCCTGATGCTTTAATTCCTGAGCTGCTGACAAATCTGTGCTTGTTGAGACACAGATGTCCCCAACAGAGAGAAGCTGAGTTAGGAACAAACTTTGGGGCCTCCTGTGTAGAAAATTCTGATGGAAAAGTGCAGATGTATCACACGTACCTGCAATTTTTCTTAGGTCACCGCTAATGCTTCTAAATGATCTGAGAACGCATTAATCGTTTCTGTTAATTAACAATATGATAAAAGTGGCATTTAGCAAGCTCTGCGTAGTGTGCGTCTCAGTCATTATGTACTCAGCGGTTTGGTTTGATTTCAGGACGTTAATAAAATAAAATTTTAATGAAGATTTGTTGTTATGAAAAATTTATCACCAGGAGTTCAGGTACCGCTGACACGAGCGTGGTGCGTGCTGCACTCAGGGGTCCCTGGGTGCTCCTGCCACTGCAAGGGCTTTGCCTGGCACCCCGTCCCAGCCCTGACTGGTGCCCTCTGAACATGGAAACCTTCTGTCACAATGGCTCATTTGAGAGGGGGACACTCTTCATTTCCCTGAGGAAAATCCCTGCCCCAAGCCGGTTTGGGTGGATTTTGGCCCGTTCGGAATCACAGCTGCGACGTGGCTGCTCACCCCGAGGTGCCTTATCCTGTCTGTGAGCCCTTGTCACTTTGGAAATGCCACGCAGCCGTGGGAGGACAGAGCAAGGAGCCTGAGCCTTGCAGCTTTCCCGAACAAAAGCAGAGGAGGATCTTGCTGGTGCCCTTTGTCCAGCTGTGCGCTGACCGCCGCTCTCCCGCCGCGCCGGGATGTTTACGCCCGTGCCGCGGAGCGGAGCGGGGCTGGGCTCAGGCAGTCGTCTGCTGATTTAATTTTGAGAATTTACTCTCCTGTCATGGAGGATATACTGACACTTTAAATAGCTGCTTGTGTCTGCCAGGAGGACCTGTGTTCCATAGTCAAGGTGTACATTAACACCCAGTGGATGTGCGGGCAGACCACGTCTTGGTGGGTGTCAGTCACAGCAGCAGGGCTGGAGACCACATGCTGTAGTGAAATGAGAATATTTTCCATCATAGATCACAGGTTTTTTACCTCCTCCTTCCCCTTCCATCTCCTGGTGCATGCCTCTCCTGGTCTGGTTATCGCAAGGAGATGAGATGGGATCCTGTTCACCTTGGAGCAGGTGGTTCCTGCAGGTGTGGTCACCAGTCTCCCCAGCAAACCCCTCCTTGGAGATAAGGAGGTAAAATCTGAGATGTGTGTGTCTCAGACTATGGCTGTGTTCCCTGAATGTGTGGAGAGTTGCTCCTTTGGAACCAGAACTTCTCCTGCCATGTGTTTGCAGCGCAGGGAATTGGAATAATAGGAAATAACAGCTTTTGTCAGCTTTTGTCCTAGACAGTTTTTGGCTCTAACAAGCTGAGTTGCAGTATGCAAACTCAGAGGAAGGGACAAGGAAGTGAGGGGGAAGGAACGTGTGATGCAGACCACAGGGAATATTTAAGTGACTTCTCCAAAGACACAGCATAAGGAGGTGGCAAAGTCAGGGCTGAGTTTTCAAGTCCTGGCTGTTGTGTTCTGGGGCTGAGGAATGAATGGCTCTTCCCTGAGACAGGATTAAACTCCCAGGTCCCCATTCCCAGACTCTGGGGGTAGTGACTTGCAGTACCTTCACAGACAGAAGTTAGAAACATGCATGGTTCACTGTCTGGGTAATTAAAATGTCCTGTCCCCTCTGCTCAGTGTGCTCTGTTTAGCTACAAAGACAAGATTTGGTGACAGTGATCACAGGACTGGGTTTCACATCCCCCTCTCCACCCCCCCCGTGAGTTTTTATTATTATTATTATTATTATTTTTATAAGGCAGCTTGGCAGGCTGGGAGCTTACTAAGGAACTTTTTCCTCTCTGATTACAAGGGATGTGTGAATAAAGTAGAACGGTATTGATTCACACCAATCTATGCATCGACTGTGTGGGAGCCACTTGCAATTCCCAGCAGCACCGGAAAGCTTTGCAACAGGGAGAAATATGACCAGGCAAGTTGAGAAAATAAATTAAACTAGTGTCAACTTTTCTTGTTTCTTCCCTCATTATTAATGGATGGAATGGGGCTCATTTATCAAGAAGAGGAAAAATTAATTGACACGGGCTTTAATGTTATTATGCCTGGCTTGTCTGGTCACATTTCTTCATTTTTAATTTTTTTTTACTTTTGAAAGGCATTTTATTACCTTTCACAGGACCAGCTGCCAAAACTATGGGCATAAACAAGAAAGCAGGTGCATAAATAATACCACAGCAGGACTGGACCTTCCTCTGTTTCTGAGCTTAAGTAACTCAGATCTGAGGCACAGAGCAGACGCGAGCGGGTCAGGTCTGGAGCCCTGACACAAAGGGGGAGCACAGCCTGAACTAATATTTCCTCATTACGATGCTGGGAGCTGCAGCGGGTGTCAGGCTGGATATTCCCATCTGTCAGCACAGCCTCTCCTCGAGCCGCTCCCACGTCGGGGCCGGAGGGATTGGGGACCCCAGGGGACCCCAGGGACCCGCGGCCGGGCTTGTCCCAGTGCTGGCTGGGTGGGAGGCAGCAGCAGGATGGTTCTCTGGAGCACACTGAATGTGTGAGGGGATCTGGTCCTGCTCTAAGAAGTGACTGAGGGTTATTCTTGCTGGGCAGCAGGAGCGAGGTTTAAGCAGAGCCGTGTTGGTGTGATGGGGGCTGTGTAAATCCCCTCCTTTGTCCTCTCCCTGCTCTTGTCTCCTGCCCTTGTTCTTTGGGATTGCTGTGCAAGACAAAAGAGCCTTGGTGATCCCCTAGTTCCCAGAATATTTTCAGGAGCTCTGTGGTGCTCTGGTTGCTCTAAGTGCAGGATGAGGCTGTCCCAGCTGCAGAGACCCCGCAGCCTCACCAGCAGCGTGGGCACAGCTCGGGCAGAGGCAGCACAGCAGATGAGATCAAGTGGCTTGTTCCACATCATCAGGTGACCTCCAGACAGCCTGGGACTTAAAACAGGCTCTAGTTGCAGTGTCTTCACCGACCAGAGCATCTTTCAGGTGTCTGGGGAGCCCCTCGGAGCTGTGCCTGCCTGGTGAGGTGGGTTTGGCTCAGGCACCAGGAGGTGATGCAGGTGCTGGTACGTGTGGCACTGCTCTGGCTGGGGACTGAGGTGGGGTCCTGGTGTGCCCATCAGAGCCCTCCAGGGTCAACCCCAGCATTAGCCTGGGTTTAACCTCTGTGGCGTGGGATGCAATCACCTTGTTTTCCTTGTTGCAAGGCGAGCACAGGTTTGAGGGCAAGACCTTTACCCGGGTAAGCTGCTTTCGTGTAATTCTGCCAGCCAGTGACGTCCTCGGCGTGTGCAGGCACAGCTGTGACACAGATCACTGTGCAGCCAGACCTGGGGCTGTGGAATGATGCTGCCAGCCAGGGAAAGGAGATGGATTTCATAGCCATGGTGTCGTCATCTCAGCTATATTTTACCAAGGTTGACGTAAAATCTCTCAAGTGATGACAAAAGTGTGAAATACAGTTGGTTCGAGGGGGAAAAAACCAAAATACAGAACATGGGAGCACTGACATTTGGTATCTTCAATCTGGCTCCTTAATAGTATTTATGGCTTCTGCCTATTCTTTTACAGTATTTTAATCATTTTATGGTTTCAGTCACTTTCTCTGAGCAGTGTTTCTCTTATTTCTGGAATATTGTGGCAGAATCTGCTGAGCTGACTCTGTGGAGCCGCCTGCCCACAGGCCTGGGCAGCTTTGGTGGCCGAACAAGGCTTGGGATCAAAGGAGGTTTTTCACAGAATCCCAGAATCATTTGGGTTGGAAAAGACCTCCAAGATCCTCAAGTGCACCCAATGCCCAGCTCATCACCAGCCCAGAGCACGTCGGATGTCGGTGTCCAGGCTGGCATTGTTTTCGTGCCTGTTGGTGCCCATTACCCAGCAGATGAATGGAGTGGGCTGACTCCTTTTTCAGCAGATGAATGGAGTGGAATAACTCTTTTTTCCCAGCAGATGCCAGAGGAGGGTTTTTCACCTGAAGGTCATGGATACATGTCTCAGTTTCTTTTCGTGCTGTTGCTTGGCTCAGAGCCTCTCGTTTGGGGCATCTGTTTGCCTCTTACTTTATTTTTTTCCCCTTTTCTTTGTCTTTTCTTTTACAGAAAAGATTATTCAAATGAATATTCAGTTTTATTCATTTGAATAAAAAACCCAACCGTTTGACTCTGTTAAATGCTTATCTCTTAAATAGAGCTTGTTAGCTTCCAATAATAGCTTCATTCAGAAGGATGCAGTATAATTTCATTTTAAAACGTGTGCTCCTTGACAACCAGAATCCTATTTCTGTCACCGTTTTCAACAGCCGCCTTTGTTTTGGGTTAATCTTTTCCATACACTTTCCGAGAACAATTTTTTTGTTGACTCTTAGTACCTCTCAGAAGAAATAATTGTCTATTTAGTCCAGGAAGGTTTCTGAGAGTTTTGGTAATTTAAAAATGAGCGTGTATTCATTATGGGAACTAATAAGAACATGCGTGCAGGGGGATCTTTGTGTGAGTGCAGTTATTAGAAGTTGGAATTTGATATCCAAAAAGTGAAACAAGAAAAGAATCTTAGAATGGTTTGGGTAGGAGGGAACCATAAAGCTCATTTCATTCCACCTCATGCCGTGGGCCAGGGACACCTTCCACTGTCCCAGGCTGCTCCAAGCCCTGTCCAACCCAGCCTTGGGCACTGCCAGGGATCCAGGGGCAGCCACAGCTTCTCTAGGCACCCTGTGCCAGGGCCTGCCCACCCTCAAGGAGGAATTTAGTGCCTGTGTGCCTGCAGATGGAAATCCTGGCCATCCTGGATGGTTGCTCCCACTGAGTTTGAGGTGTTGGGCATAGTAGAGATCGCCTCTGGTTTTCCTCTCCTGGCCACAGATCTTTCAGAAACCTGCAAATGCCTGCTGACACCTACAGATTGTTATTTTATTGTTATAAAGTCTGGAAATGCAGGAGGCCGGATGGCCATCTGATTTAATCAGACAAATAATTTCTTGATAAACCTGTGCTTAAGCCATATGGAGTGGGATGAGAATGGGAAATTTGTTTCCGAGTCCAGACGTGTAATGACTACAGCGGCTTCCTCGTGGTGTTTGGCATATTAGGGCTAATCTCCTAAATTCCCTCTCCCCTCCATCCTGGCACCAAGACCTGACACAAGTTGAAAGAGAAATCCTCAACTGCAGCACGCGCTAATGAGCTGCTAATGATGAAGATGTTGCTGGAGCACAGACAATTAATGACTTGTAGCCCCAGCCCGGGCATCTCTTCGCGCTGGGCAGAGCCGTCCCGGCCACGCTTTGCTCCCAGGTCTGGGATTCCTGGGATGCCACGTTCAAGCAGTTAACCACAAAAATTTTAGGTTTAACTGCAGGTCTGTTTAAGGTAGATTTGAATGGAGTAATTTAGAAGGCAAATGAAAGACTTGACTTATGTAAAAAAATTCAAGTTGCTGCCTGCTCTAAGTTGCAAAGCAGTGCAGTGTTGTGAGCCTGGTGTGCTGTGGGATGATGGGTTACACCTTGGAGGAGGGCTAGAAACCATTCCTGGTGGGTTTTCTCCTGATAAGAGGGTCTAAAGTGGGATGGGAGCATTCCCCATGGCTGCAGGTACTGTGCACTCCCAAAAGAGCTGTCCGGGAACTGCTTGGACCTCACCTGACAATGCACTTTCCTCTTCAGCCAGAGGCAAGGCTGCACCAGGGCTGTCCCTGCTCCAGCACGGGAGGCTCAGCCTTGTGCAGTTTCACCAGTGTAGAGTCCAGCAGTTTCCAGTTTGGGGGATGGAGTGCATCCTGTTATTAGATTCTTAAGATTTCATTAGAATAATTGCTGTCGATGTTGACTCATCGAGCCTTCTCCAACACATGAGATTAGGGTTTTTTCATTAGTCTGTGGTTTTTCTGTTAAGGCAGGAGCAGGGAACACGGTGTGTAGCTATGGTGGGCTGCCAGATTCCTTCAGTGCAGCCCCAGCAGAGCAGACTCAGTGTACAGCTACAGGCAGGCAGCAGGCATCAAACAGCCTAAACCAGCCCAAATCCTCAGCTCTTTGAAGCAGCAGTGGAGAAGAGAGGAACGATTAGATCAGAGGCCTTAAATGTAATGGGTTCCTGGAGGCCTCAGGATGTCCTGATTAGGTATTAGAGGAAGTAATTCAGGAAGAAAGGGACAAATAACCACCTCCGGAGCAGGGCTGACCCGGCAGGCGGCAGCGGGGAGAGCACACGGAAACACAAAGTGCTGCCCTGTGTTTGGGAAGCATTGGGGTTTTTCTCCTTGCCAGGGGTAAATGAGGAATCATTTTCTGTCTTCCTGGATTTTTATGGTTTTTGGGTCGTGTAATGAGTCAGCTCTAATGGAGAAGTCTCGTGGAATTAAACAAGAGATGAAATCAATATGGTTCCATAGGAATATAATTGGGTTTTGTAGAGATTGCTCTTAAAAACCTATAAGGTGTAAAAGAAAATACGGCCTTATTGTAGTTTCTGAGCCATCATGTAACTGGGGTGTAACTATCCATTAAATTCTGCAGGATGGATCAAAAAATCCATAAGGAGGTTTTAATTCTCCATTAAATCCTATGGAAGAACTGGAACAGAACCATATTAATTCTCCCTGAGACAATGCTTCTTCCCTCCATTAGGCTGCAATAAGCTCAGGAACAGCTCCATAGGCAGCAGGTGTAGTCACACATGCACGTTGTTATGGAAGTTTTCCAAAGTCCCAATGGCTAAATAATGTTTTATTAAAATGAAATTGTTACACTTAACTAATGTTTTCCTTCCCCCTCCCCTTTTTGTATCTTTATTAAATAGGATTTGGCTTCGTAACTTTTGAAAATGAAGACGTGGTGGAAAAAGTCTGTGAGATTCATTTCCACGAAATCAATAATAAAATGGTGAGTGTTGGTGCTGAGCAGCTGGTGCTCCGTGGCTCAGATGTGAGCCGTGCCCGGGGCCTTTGGGACACCCCTGGGAGGCTGCTGGGCCCCCCATGTCTGCCAGAGGGGTGCTGGGCATGGACCACGGCTGGTCCAGCCCCTGCTCTGTCCCCCACGGGCTCAGGCAGCTGCCCCAGGGCAGCTTTTGGTGTGTGAAGCCAAAGGGCTTGAGGAGGATGTGAGTTCAGCTTCTCGAGCAGCCTCGAGGAAGCCATCCTCCTCCTCCTCCTCCTCCTGTTGCCAGTCAGAGCTGTGACATTTGGGGTGTGGGAGGGCAGTGCCCTGGGGTGGCTCTCACACCCCCGTGCTCCCAGAAGCTCTGCTCTGATCCTGCCCTGCCGTGGCTGCTGCCTGCTGGCCGCTGTCCCTGGGGCTCCCTGCCATGGAGCCACAGTCACTCCCACCCAGGCCCAGCCCAGCAGCCAAACCCGGGTGAAGTTCCTCCTCAGTGACAGGCAGGTCCCAGGTTGTGGGTTGCCCTGAGCCAGATGAAAAGGGGCATTTGTATTTCAATTGCTGCGGTAACTTTGATATTTTCAGCTAAAATATTCTTTTTCCTTTTGTCAAAACATCCTTTGCTTCTCAAATGTGTATTCAGATATGCATTGTATATTGGTCTGATACGTGTTCACAGACTTTAAATTCAATAATAGAGCTTTTAGTGTGGATAAGATCAAAGCAATCTCCTTGGCATATGCTGGAGGCCTGATTCAATATTTGACTTGCTAATTTTTCCCAGGGCACCGAAATAATATTCTTCATATTGTTCCTCCCCGCAACATGCATCTGAAATAAAAGTGGGGGTCCCCTTGGCCAAATGTGGGGCAGGGTGGTGGGGCAGGGCTGGGGCAGTGCTCCTGGTCCTGTGGGAAGTCTCTTGCTCCACTTCAGACGAATGCTGTGGACTTTGCCTCTGCCCTGTCCCATTGCCCCCCAGCCCCTCCTGCACTGGGGTCTCCTGCCTGTCCCCACAGTGCCTCACACGGGTGCCTGTGGGGTGGGGGAAGCTCGTTCCCTTCGTGTAGTTACTACATGCTGTTAGTCTGCCTTAAAACAAAGGAACAGAACAAACCCCAGCCACCCCCACACGACAGACCCAGCGACAAATTAGATGTAAATTTAGGGATTGGCAGGTGGGAGGGAAGAGCTCCCCTCCAGGATTTTCCTATCCACAGCAGAAGGGCACCCTCCGTAGGTTTAGTTATTCCCCACAGCAGGTTTTTCTCTGGAGCAGGGCTCAGGATTGCCCTGGGGAGGTGCTGGGGGGAGCTGGATGGAGCAGCAGGTGCTGGTGTGCCCCAGGCAGGGCAGCCCCTGGGAGGGGAGGAGTGGGGAAGAGCTGTTGGGAGGATTCCTTCCCAGGTGACAGGCTGCACAGGAAGGTAACAGGGAGCATGGAGGATGGGACAGGATGAAAACGCTCAAGGAACATCACAAAGAGCGAGAGAAACAGTTTTGGGTGTTGGTGTTTGTTGTTGGGTAATTAAAATATCCCCTTCCCACTCCTGTGCCCGCTCAGTGCCCCCTCCAGGTGCCACCATCTCTGAGTGTTCTTGTCACTCCTTCAGCACTGATTTTGAAAGCAGCCCACGAGCGAGGGGGTGAGACATGATCCTGTCGTGGGACTGAGTCATCGCCTTGCTGCTGTGTCTGCAGCTGAATGCCAGCCCTGCGGGGGCCAGGGAGCTGTGTGTGCGTGTGACGGGCAGCTGGGAGTGGCACACAGCTGGCCTGGGGTGGCACACGGCTGGCTGGGGGCAGTGCTGGGGTCGTGTCACACTTGGATGGTGTCCCCCTCTGTCCCTGAGCCGTGGGGGGGACGGGCTCTCGCAGCCCCAGCCCAAGGCAGTGGGGTTTGCAGTGGCTCAGTGGGCTGTGTCTGGGACACCCTGTCCTCATCCCCATCCCTCCCCGCTTCCCTGTGCCCATCCCTGACATCCCCAGCTCCGTGGGCTTGGGCTCGCCCTGGGCTCACTCCTCCATCTCCTGAACGCCGTCGTTTCCCCGAGCGCGGGGGCAAGCAGAGGGCAGCGGGGTGGCTGCTCCCCAGCCTATTTCCAGCTCCAGTCTGCCTGGCAGGCTATTTTTAGCTCATCCATTCTGCTTCTGTTGCCATCCGTAAAGCTTAGAATGTCAAATGTAATGCTAAACGAGCAGTGGGACAGTGAAAAGAAAATGCCAGCGAGGTATTTAATAAATGGAAGTTGGAATTTACGTGGGAGGCCAAAGATGCTCCAAACATTGCAGGGGGGCAATAAACCCAAACGAGCTGTCCTCGGATTATTGTTCCTTTGACAGGGGCAGGCTGCCTTGCAAAGAGACACCCGCTTTTCTAGGGAAGAGTAAAAGTAGCTGGAAAAGAAACTTGATGGGAGGAATTATTTTCCCTTAGATCCCACTGTGGTGGAGTCATTCTCATCCTGGGTACAGTGCTGGTGAGGGGGTAGATGAGCTGAGCCTGGAGTCACGGTCTGATGCCAGGCTCTGGAGCAGCTGACAGAAATGTTGGGCTGTTCTAGAACAGGCTGTGACACTGCCCAGCACCTGTGGCTCTTCCTCCCTCTCAGGGTGGGATTTTGCAGGTTTTATGTGCCTTGGGCACTTCCAGGGATCATGGGGCAGCCACAGCTTCTCTGGGCACCCTGTGCCAGGGCCTGCTCCAGATCCTTTAGTTCTAAGCCCCAGTCATTGATCCATAATCTGGTAGGTCAACAGAACCACGACTCAATGCATTTTTTAAAATAAGCTTAAAACTTCTCTGCTGCTGCGTGGTGTAGCTCGCCATGGTGTGAGTGACACGTTGTCCCCAAGGTGATGGGAGCCCACCAGGCTGTGAATCACACGTTGCTGGCACGACAAAGTCTCCTTGTCTTTGGGTGGCTCAATGGGGGTTTGTGCATTGTGGATATTGCTCATTCTGCTTTCCTCAAAATAGCCCTGGTTTCCCTGGAAAGCTGTTAACCAGGGGTTTGTGAGACATCCCGGGCTGAGAGCTGACAGCCTGTTTTGTTGTGCTGGGTATAAGAGGCTTTTCACTCCCCAGCTCAGCCCTCCTGGGTTCCCGTGGCTGAGACTGCTCCGCTTGACCCAGGAGTACCCCAGTGTAAGGTTAATTCTCCAAACTAGACTAAACAAAAATAATGAATTTTAGTTTCCCTGCCTTTTTTTTTTTT